>CM076578.1:1339771749-1340272274 GCA_034641835.2 Pinus albicaulis
TTCTCCTGCCGTCGCCGTTCCGACGCAAGTAAAAAGTGTCGCACTATCGACACTTATTCCGACGTTCCGAACAGGCATCACTCTTCCGACGTCTCACAAACCGTCGCGGCTCCGACGTTTTAAACGTGGTTCTTCCGACGCTCATTAACCGTCGCAGTTCCGACTAAACGTGGTCCGACGTTTTGGCGTCGCTCTTCCGACGCTTGTCAACTGTCGCAATTCCGACTAAACGTGGTCCGACGTTTTGGACGTCACTCTTCCGACGTCTGGAAGATGTCGTAATTCCGACGATATGTGGTCCGACGTTTGGAACGTCGCGCTTCCGACGTTTTCATACTGTCTCTCTTCCGACGTTTCTGGGTTGTCGCAGTTCCGACGTTTAGCACGTCGTGCTTCCGACGTTTTCATACTGTCTCTCGTCCGACGTTTCTGGATTGTCGCAGTTCCGACGTCTACAAGGCGTCGGTAGACCGACGGAGGGTTCAATTTTAAAAAAAAAATTTAAAATTTTAAAAGACGAGAAACGCTGTTTTGAAGATATTATATGAAGTAAAACAGTTCATGAAAGTGAAATAGCAGTATGTAGAATAGTAAAGCAACAGATAGAGTACCGACGTCCATTGTTCCAAATACAAATTAAAGTACCCAAAACCCTGCAATAGTGAAGTAAAACAGTCCATGAAAGTGAAGATATTATATGAAGTAAAACAGTCCATGAAAGTGAAGATATTATATGAAATAAAACAGTCCATGAAAGTGAAGATATTATATGAAGTAAAAGAGTCCATGAAAGTGAAATAGCAGTATGCAGAATAGTAAAGCAACAGATAGAGTACCGACGTCCATTGTTCCAAATACAAATTAAAGTACCCAAAACCCTACAACAGTGAAGTAAAACAGTCCATGAAAGTGAAATAGCAGTATGTAGAATAGTAAAGCAACAGATAAAGTACCGACGTCCATTGTTCCAAATACAAATTAAAGTACCCAAAACCCTACAACAGTGAAGTAAAACAGTCCATGAAAGTGAAGATATTATATGAAGTAAAACAGTCCATGAAAGTGAAGATATTATATGAAGTAAAACGGTCCATGAAAGTGAAATAGCAGTATGTAGAATAGTAAAGCAACAGATAGAGTACCGACGTCCATTGTTCCAAATACAAATTAAAGTACCCAAAACCCTGCAACAGAGAAAAACGCTAATCATGTGAAGAGTGTGATATGTCCAAAATATAAAAATACCATCAGACCATATCAATAAACCAGCAACATAGACCAGCATCGCTAGTTTTGAAGGCAGAGTGATAAACATTAATCATTTTTTTTTCACAAGAGAAAAAACGTTGTTTTGAATATATTATATGAAGAAAAACAGTCCATGAAGTCATTACATTTTCACATCTGAAGATTGGAACCCAAATATCCATCCAGAAAAGTGGAAGTCCCACCCCAGACAGTGATAGAAAAATACCCCATGTCACATACGGGGACTTGATATAAAACCCAGTAACGGTCCACATGGAGATTATCGACAATCTGAGAAAGCATCCAAATATGCCCGAGGCATCTATAAGAAAGTGAAATAGCAGTATGTAGAATAGTAAAGCAACAGATAGAGTACCGATGTCCATTGTTCCAAATACAAATTAAAGTACCCAAAATCCTGCAACAGAGAAAAACGCTAATCATGTGAGGAGTGTGATATGTCCAAAATATAAAAAGACCATCAGACCATATCAATAAACCAACAACATAGACCAGCATCGCTAGTTTTGAAGGCAGAGTGATAAACATTAATAATTTTTTTTTTCACAAGAGAAAAAACGATGTTTTCAATATATTGTATGAAGTAAAACAGTCCATGAAGTCATTACATTTTCACATCTTAAGATTGGAACCCAAATATCCATCCAGAAAAGTGGAAGTCCCACCCCGGACAATGATAGAAAAATACCCCATGTCACATACAGCGACTTGATATAAAACCCAGTAACGGTCCACATGGAGATTATCGACAATCTGAGAAAGCATCCAAATATGCCCAAGGCATCTATAAGAAAGTGAAATAGCAGTATGTAGAATAGTAAAGCAACAGATAGAGTACGTACCGACGTCCATTGTTCCAAATACAAATTAAATTACCCAAAATCCTTGAACAGAGAAAAACGCTAATCATGTGAGGAGTGTGATATGTCCAAAATATAAAAAGACCATCAGACCATATCAATAAACCAGCAACATAGACTAGCATCGCTAGTTTTGAAGGCAGAGTGATAAACATTAATCATTTTTTTTTCACAAGAGAAAAAACACTGTTTTGATTATATTATATGAAGTAAAATAGTCCATGAAGTCATTACATTTTCACATTTGAAGATTGGAACCCAAATATCCATCCAGAAAAGTGGAAGTCCCACCCCAGACAATGATAGAAAAATACCCCATGTCACATACGGGGACATGATATAAAATCCAGTAACGGTCCACATGGAGATTATCGACAATATGAGAAAGCATTCAAATATGCTCGAGGCATCTATAAGAAAGTGAAATAACAGTATGTAGAACAGTAAAGCAACAGATAGAGTACCGACGTCCATTGTTCCAAATACAAATTAAAGTACCCAAAATCCTTGAACAGATCAAGAAAAACGCTAATCATGTGAGAATTCAAAGTAAAGTTAATCTATTAACATTGCGAATAAAATTACAACGAAGTCAAAAACATTGCCTGGCCATACTCATGGCAAATTTGTCATCAAAAAATCAAAAAATTAAGAAGACTGCCCTCATACGGGGAAACCAGTCTTGAACGTTTAATTTACAGAATTCAAAAATATTACTTAAAGGTCCAGCACAGTAAAATAAACTAAAAGCAGCCCAATTAACTGGGCCTACTAAGCAAGAAAAACAAATTAAAACCCGCTCAGACCCGCCGGACGGGTGCATTCTTCCTGCGTTTGGGCCTCCTCGCGGAAGACCACAGTGACTACAGCTGTGATTCGCGGGTGGTTGAGAGTGAAATCAAAGGAAAATTGCGCAGTGCGCGTCATGGGAGAAGGTGAACTAGCCTCTGTTGAGGTGCTGGAGGGAGCGCGCCGGGATTGACCTCTAGTGCTCCCCCTGCGGCAACGCATCCTATGACGCACGCGAGGCATGGGTGCAATCGCAGTGGGCACAAGAGACGAAGAAGCAGAATTCCAATTAACAGAGGACGACAGACAGAGAGTACAGAACCGAGAGAAATGGAAATATGCAGCAAAGTCTAGGCAGAAGTTCCGCTGGCCACTTCTCCTTATCATCGCAGTTACCAGACGGTGTAATCCAGCAACCGGCTTGTCTGAAAAACCATGGCTAAACGCCATTTTTTATGTCGACCCGTCTGCAATGCAATCAAAGGACGGCCGTCATAATGAATCTCTGATCATTAATATGTTTGACGAGCCGGATCAGGTGGAGCGTGGGAGGATACGCTCCTTCCGGAAGAAATTGAAGTCTAGATCTTGAGTTATTAAAAATTAATTAATCTAGATTTGATGTAACAATTGAACGGTGTTAAATGTTAATGCAAATGATGTGAAATCACCATATCTGTGTCCCATCACCTTAAACGCCACTTCGAATGCACCGCGAGCGGGAGAGAGCGGGGCAAGTTTTTATTGAGGACACGTGTAGGTGATTGGAGCGGATCTTTGTTTGGGCGCTCCACCTTCGGTCTCGTCCGGACCCGTAAAATATTAGGCCGAATTTGATAAGAAATTCGCGTCACAAAATTGGCCGACGTCAGCAGGCTATTTTGGAACGCGAATTTGGTTTGAATTATGGTTTATCGCCGTTTGAAGTCCGGCGGGCTCGACTTTTGAACAATTTTCTTATAAAATTTGTGTTGGTTTCTTTGATAATACACATATTAAAATCCCGCTTAATAAAGAGACAAAATTGTTGTGCTTTCGGAACCTGACCCGAGGATTGGACATGAGTTAACAAACAAAAGGATAGCGGAACCAGACATGCACCCGTGGTCAAGCCCTCTACCAAAACCACGAGCGGAATCACAAAAGTTGGTTGCCCATATCGCACCGCTTTTGCGGAGTAGGCGGTATTTCCTATTCGCGAGCGATTCCATAGGGAATGCGACACGTGGCGAATTGACCCCGGCAAACAACCGTTTAACCCACGCCATCGCACGTTAAAGCCCGACGTTGGAAGCCGAGCGAAATTGCCAAGAGTCGTTGATTTGGAGAAGGGCCATCGGACGATGGTCGCACGTTGAACTTGCCCGGAGGTTAACTAAGGTGTGCGGAGGATAGCCAGGTACAATACGAGTGTTTGATTGGTTATTGATATATATAGGTGGGGCCGGAGTATAATGAAATTGTTTAATTAAACGATTAGCGGATAATTAGCATAAGTCTGGAGCGTGATTGTTGTAAGGCTGGGTGGTGAAATATAGAGCCGAAAGTTCATTACAAGTTATTTATTTAAAAAGAAACATGGAGTATAAATACAAAGTGTTGAAAGTTAAACATTGGTTATAAGTATTGGAGATAATATAAAGTCGGGAATATAAATTAAAGTCCAACCATTGTGGATAGTATTTATTTATCAAATTCTACGAATTTGATAAATAAACCCGAAGAAAGAAGAAGTCAATTAAGACTCAGGCTGGAGGAAAAGAACGGGTTACACCAAGGGAAAATGCTGACACAGCGATTGTAGACACACCAGCTCTCCTTGGGGTCCAATTTCAGTTTTGTTGCGTCACACGATGATCTCTCTTCTCTGGCATTTACTTGTATTGAAGATCACTATTCTAGGAATAAGGAGTTATTTTCTCCAAAAAATAACCCTAGCCAAACATTGACAATGCATCAAGGATATCTTTCTATGCTACATAAGTACATATGTTCTACTTCTAAATCATGTCTTGGAAGTGGTTGTTTTGCTGGAAATTATTCACCAATTGGTTTCATACCAAAGTCTTTTTCACATTTTCAGCATCCAATACATGAAAAAGATAATGGTTTAAAACAACATAAATATTTGAAATTTTGCAAGAATTGTCTGGCACACTTTGAATATGAATTTTGAAGTCAAGTGCATGATCTTGTATAGGATCAAGTGTCATTTTGAATACCAAATGTTTCACAAGAAACTTCTCAACATGCTACCCTGCAGTAAGGATTAAATGACAATATTGCATCAACTATTTCCATAATAAAAGTGCACCTCGGCCATAAGACTAAACAACTGCAAATGTTGTAGATCTAACAAGACCACACAATCAAATGTATTCCACAAGGCCAATACTGTATGAAAAATGAAAAGGAGTTTGCAACCAAAAATACCTTAGGCAACTAATTCAATTAGATACACCAAACCATCGGCAAAAAGGAAAACCAGCCTACTCAAAAGGCAAGCGTTTACCTCCTTTGACAAAATTTTGAGTTCCGAAACAAGGGCCTTTATTGTCTTGTCAATGCCCCTAGTAATTTGAACGGGGTTTGCACCTGTTGCAAAAACCTAAACAAAAAGGTTTCATTTCAAATTATTTTCCACAAATTTAAGATACAACCATTGTCAGTTTTGTATTTCCTAACAAGCTCATAAATTTTGACAAAAAAACCAAAATTTTTTAATACCTGATAGCAATTTTTTCACTCAAAAACTATCTTAGACTCAATAAACCCAACCCAAAACTAAAAAACCAAACACCATAAGACCCTACAAAAATGAATAGATGATCTTAATCCAGTACCATCGACAAAAAGTTACCTTTACACCCTCACTTATTAAACCCTGTGCTGTTGAATTTTAACTTCAACTGCTGCAGCAGAAGGACGGATGCAGCAGCAACATTTTTTTTTGGAGGTTGCTTGCATGCCATCCAGAAATTTAATTCAGCATTTAAAATTCCTGCCAGTTTTTTTTGTAGACGGCCACAGCCATATTTCTGTACAGGATTGTATTTAAACACAACAGCCAGCATTAACGCAATTCACCAACCAGAAATTAAACAAACAGAAATTTACCCGACAGTTTTGTAAATTCAAAAAGAGGACACGTGGAGCATTAATATTGGATCGCATGAAATTGAAGGGAATCTGAAAACCTGAAAACCGGACCCGAATTTTTTATAGGGCACATTGGATTGAAAATTCGAGTTAAAATTAGGCAGACGTCAGCATCCCATTTTGGAACGCGAATTTGGTTTGAAATTCAATCTATTCAGACTTTTGAAGTCCGACGGAAAGGGTTCTTTAATGTTTTGATAGTTTAATATATACATATGTTTTAAACATATGTTATATATATATCATATGCGAAATGAAAGGTGGGCCATAGAATTTGGTTTTAATTTTATTTTTTTAAAAAGAGGGTTTATTATAATATGTTTTATATGTTACGGCATATAAAAATAAAAAGGTCGAAAAAGCTTGGTAGTTTTTTTTATAGACAGTACGTAAATTTTTTATTACACAGCAGTGTGTAAAAAGTGAAAGACTGAGTGTAACTTTTTAAGTGTGTATGCACGGCAGTGCGAAAGGGAAAAACACAGCAGAGTGTTTTAGAGACAGAGTATGTTTGTTTTGAACAGACAGTGAGTTGGTTTTATGCACTGCGTTTTGTAGCAGTCATAATTTTGTAATCCCTCTCAGTGAGGAAGTAGTGTAATAGTTTTTTTTTTGAGTTATTGAAGGGAATAGAAGTTTGTTTTCAAAGTATTGAAACACTGTCTCCTGTCAAAGAAATTTTTATTTTCTGTGTGTTAGAGGAAGGGAGATTTATGGGTGGTTCTTATGAATCAACCAACCATTCAGAACATGCTCATCAATCCAAACCATAAGTATTATGTGACAATATTCAAGCAGGCACTCAATCGGATTTCTGAAGCTATGTTAGAGAAACCCTAAACTCTCACTGAAAATAGGTGAAATGTGGCACCACTCAGAGATTGACATGTGCCAATTGGTACAAGTGGTAGACAATTGGCATGCTCAAACAGCGAGGTGATGCAGGAATGACATGAGGGAGAAAATATCAGAAAAGCCCCAAATCTGGAGAACTAAAGCTCATCACCAACCTGAGATTGACAACTTTACATGATGTAACCTATGAAATCGTAAATGGAGAAATCATAGTAACGATAAAGTAACCTATGTAACAATAAAGTCGGATTCATCCTGGGAGTGGTAATGGGAGAAATCATAGTGAACAACAGGAAACATGCATAGTTTCTTACAATCAAATAGATGAAAAAACACATACAAAAAACCTAGATAAAAATCGTGCACAAGCTTAATATTGAATTATGAACTGTAAAGGAACTTACAAAATGTCAAGCGCACAAGCAAAAATATCCTGGACATGACCCTGGTTGACAAGTTGTATTGCTCATGATGCAAGAGGATTTGTACCTGCACTGCCAAGTCAATCAAAATCCATCATTATCTATACAATAAATATAAGTAATTGATGTAGTATTTTTTACTCGAAGATGCATTCTTATGATAATGTTAGAACATATGTTGAAAATGTCAAAACATGCCTGAATAAGCTCCTCTTCGTTTCAAGAACAATTTATTGGAGTCGCATGAACTTGGAACAAGCCTCCCACGATCTGAAAGAGTAGCAACTAAGTCAACGGTGACTTTTTTGTTGCTACGCTGGATCAAGGGAGGTTTGCTCCAAGATTAAATCGCTCCAATAAATTATTCTCTACTAAACAGGGCCAACCACGTGAAGGTGGAAGCTCTTATGGCCCCTCCCCCTCCCTCACATCACTCTCAATTCCCCAATACCCAATCTATATTTCAATTTTTACTTTCATGAGCATAAAAAAAAATATTCAATAACTAGTAAAAAAACAATTCAACAAAAAGTACGCAAGGAAACATTGCAATTAATGCTTGACATAAAAATAGTATGATAAATGAGTTTTTTATATAACGCAAAATAATGTTCCAATTATGGTAACGTTTGTCTTATAATAATACAATATTTTACATTGTCAAATTTTCTTTTTCTTCTTCCTATTTTTAAAGCTCCTAATTACATCATCAATATCATCGTGCTCTGCTCCTGTTTCATGCCTTTCAACCCGCACTGCTGACCTAGTTGCATATTCACGATGTCTGGGCTCATCCAGTGACGGGGCATCGCCTACAAAAACAGATAATATTAAATTTTAATTGTCAGTTTTTAAATATCATTGAACTAGTTCGGTAATATTAATAAAAAAATTGCAATGAGATTATTTACCTGGTGCACCAGTTGTCGCCGCTGACCTAGTTGCATTGTCACGATGTCTGGTCTCATCCAGTGACGGGGCATCGCCTCCAAAAACAGATAATAATTAAATTTTAATTATCGGTTTTTAAATATCATTGAACTAGTTCGGTAATATTAATAAAAAAAATTGCAATGAGATTATTTACCTGGTGCACCAGTTGTCGCCGTTGGGACTGTTGCCCTGTCTTCCTCTCTGGTGGTAAGATCCTCAAGGGAAACATTCTCTGTAATTTAAACAAAAAACGTTATAAGGACAATCATCAAGGTATAATTAGAAAAAAATATAAGTGGAAATTAATTACCGTCACGGCCCTCACTGATAGCAGCATTGTCGGCCTGGTCCCCACTACAATGATCAGGTTGCACGAGAGGATCATCTACATCTGGCTCTAAAACTGGGTTATTTACCTCGTCGGTAGTGTTGCTCCCCCGATTTAAACAAAGTTGTTAGACATTAAATTTATGGACGAAAACAAAAATATTGAAAGGTTAATGTTTTACCTTATCAGGCATTGTAGATCTTGGGACTGCCCCAAGCTTCTGCGACGTTCAACTACAGCTTGATAGCCAAAACGGAAAGCAATATTTTTATCTTCCTCTGTAGTTATTGTTCCAAAGTCATCACCCTACATTATATATGATTGTGTATTTTTAATCATATCTGATAGGATTACAAAAACGTTGGAAGGAGATACAATTAATTATAAGATGTTTAGCTACTTAATTACAATTCTTGCAGCTAATTTCAAGTAGCCACCCTGGTCGAGCTTGTGATGGCCCTTTTTCTCAATCCTAGCTTTGGTTGCCTTTGAGGTGTCGGGCAACCTAGCATCAAAAGATTGAAGTCAGATATGACGTAGCACACTTTTATTTTAGACATAAAGAAAATTAAAGCTATTGAATTAAAGTTGTAATTTACCTTGCGGGTCCAGTTGGCATTTTTCCTTCTTTCTTTGCCCTTTTCTCTTTTCCATCATGGATGAGTGCTCTCCACTCACTCTCTGAAACTAAGAGAGGACACTCATATCTAGGGTTAAATTTCAATTGCGTCCTATAGGTGTCCTGGTATATTTCAAATATTTGCCGGCTACCTGAGCCACTGCTGTTCTGTCAAATGTGCCGACCCCAAAAAGGGCTTCTAGATAATCTAGAAGTTCTTTTTTCAGGTTGGAATTCTGGGAATTCCACCCTGTACGTATGGTTGGGCCAAAAATTACCAACGCATGGCTCTCCAGAATCATGTAGAACTCATTGTTTCCTACACAGAATAAAACCAAAAGAAAAAAGAAGATATTATCATTAATTTAAAAATAAAAATCATGATAAATATGTTTTAGATAAAGTACATGAAATAGTTAAAATATTAAAATTTACCTGGGAGTTGTACATGCTTTATAGGGACACCCTCATCGTTCACCAACAACGTTCCATTAATGGTCCCTGTGGAGCTGACACGTGTAGCTCCAGGAAACGCAATAATGTAGCTGGCCATATCAGCCTCATCATTGCCAACACGTTCAGCAGTTGGCTGGGTGTCAGCTTGGGCAGGGTGTGTTTCTTGGCTAGCACCTAAAGGAGTAGAAGGTGTACGAGAGGGTTGTTGGGCAATCTCTTGCCCTTGTGTCCCACCACCACCAACACCGGGTTCAGCAAATGCCAGAAGACGCTACATACAAAAGAACTTTTTGTTAGTTTAGTCAATGTAAAAATTAAAAATCAAACTATCACAATTCATCTCATGCAGAACAAAAAAAATATCCTTTTGACTTTTTATTATTACCTGATATCTATTTAGCTGCCTCATAAGATGTTGTATTCTCTCTTCTGTTTCAGGTGTTTGAGGCGCATCTATCAAAGCATTAAATTCCGACGTTGCATCTCGTGCCTTTTTTTGCAACAACAACACTGGAGATAGGGATGAAAAAAGCTCTTCCTCAAAGAGGGAATCATCAGGCGTACCATGGCTAGGTGTCCGCATATTTGAACAAAATTAATATTATTTCAATTATGTAAATAACTAAAATACCTAAAGATAGAGCAATGCTGGCACTTTACATGTTCTTCCGCTGGCCTCTTTCAGCGATCATCCTGTCTCGGGGTTGTTCCTGCACTGCTCTGATCAGTCTGCCACATTGCAATAAAATTATAAATGTAAAAACTTGAAAACAATATCTAACTTGAAAACACAAAATGAAAACTGAAATAATTTCTAATAAGACACCGGAAGAAAGAGTTAGAGTTTCAAATATGCCTTGCATTGAATTCAGTCCTGGAAACATGTCATTGCACATTAAGGCACCCAAACATTCAATCCACGAATGATATATTTAAGTAGGCTTCTCTGATTCTGGGAAAACACCATACCTATAATGCATTCACTTGCATGTATAAAGGAAAAGGAAAACATGTTTTCATACAACGGTGACAAAGGCATCTTGGGGAAAGGTATCTTCACTTTTTATTTATGTTGTTCACCCACACCACTCTCGTGTTTTCACTAATCCTGTTTTGTCATTTTTGGATTCAAATTAAGTTAAGGCCTTAAGTATTTTTGACCTTTCGGTGTAGTTTTTATAAGTGGCATGTATGGATTTTCCATTAATTCTGCACTTTTTCTCTTCATGCGCATGTTTCCCTGGAAATCAAATGCATGATTTAGTCCCATACATTTAACAAGTTGTTGGATAAACTCCATAGGAAATATCATGTTTCCTATTCAATCAAAATTTATCTCAGTTAGGGTAGGTAGGAAGGTTTTCCCTTTGTATTAATAGGGCACTTCGAGCTTGCATTTTTATTATATCTTTCAAATTTAGTGTCGTTTCAATTAGGGCATGATTTTTTGCAACTTTCAAGGTGAGAATGAACAAAGACAAATTTTTGTGATGGATGACTGTATATGACTCCATGGCTAGAGGAAAAGGCACTAATCCACTTCTTCAAATATCTATAGTTCTCATTCACCTCATACGAAGATGGTCCCTGATTTTGAGCCAAATGTTGCGGCAAAAAGTTCCCCCCCTCCATAATTTGATAGTCAATGGAAATTTCTTAAATTGATGATGGGGCAAGATTATGGAACATTGGCACATACATATGTAATGGATTCCAAGATCATGATATATGTTTGCATATGTTTATGGCAATGTTCCACCAAGTCCCCTGAAGGTGGGAGCGAGGGGACGAGGGAGCGCGGGAGCGGCCTATGCAAAAGCTCCCTACCAATTTTCAGGAAACGTGGGGGGACGTCGGGGTCATAAAAATTATAAAATTTAATATTTAAAATGTAAATATATTTTTGCAAGGAATGTATATACAGTCATCATACACTTGCATCATGAAAGATAAATCATAAATGATAAAATTACAAATCGATGCATGATGAATCATATAATTGAAACAAATTTAAAAGTTAAAAGTTAAAACATACATCATACAATCATGCATGTAAGTTTGTAAGTTTGTAACTATATAATCATTAATGTAACTACTAACAATGTACAATGAAAATAAAATTTAAGATATCATATGACATATTATATCAAGATTCAAAATAGAGTTTAAACTGAAGTTTACAACTCAAGTCTGAAACATAAAACTTAAACGCAAATAAGTTATATCTGAAACATAAAACATAAAACATAACATATGAATATCAAATGATATCATCATAATGATAAATGAGCATAAATGCTCAAGTTAATGCCCCACTAGTCTCTGCATCCAACTTCTGCACGAATATATCAAGATCAACCATGTCACCATCTGAATCAGAATCACTTCGATTCTCAAATATGCTAAGTGGCACATCAACTTTTAACACGAAACCATAAACTAAAAGGGGCGGTGAGGGGACGTGAGGGGGCGTGAGGGAAACATCCCCTAGAAGTCTCCAAGACCCCAGAGCGCGAGGGAGTGAGGAATCTAGACCCCTAGGTGGGGGGGCGAGACCCCATGTAACACTGGTTTATGGAGGTGGTGGAGCAAAAAAGAGCTCAAATAGAGCTGAAATTTTTCACATAAAAAGGACTGTGGGCTTGACTAATGGTTCCATTTAAAAAATGATATCTAGACGGAGAATAAGTGTAGCATGCAAACATGCATTGAAAATCCATCTGAGTTTGCATTGTATTACTTATGATGGATTCAAATTTGGGTTTCAAAATGCTAGGTTATGGCATGATTTTGTCAAGAAACCCTTAGTTGGATTCTCATGTTGGTTTAATTTATATTTTAAGTTTGTTTTGCAATATTTGGGTGATAGTAACTCATGAGCTAGGTTACCAATGTGTAACAATCATATTTCAAGAATAAAGTTGTGATTTTTTTATATTATTATTATTATCTATTAGCTACGAGTATTGACACCTAATGCCTGGAATTTTGACATCTTGATAGCAAGGATAATTTCGAAAATGTTTCTAGTAATGTTAACATAATAACTATCATTACATGTCTTCACTTTTGTCACCATAATAGACCTGTGATATGGACTCATCACACAAATTCATATGCTATGTCCCGACAAGTTCAAACTGGTTGAACCTACCTCATAGTGTGGTTATTAAGGACAAGTTGCTTGGTATATAACTCGATAGCATAGACCGCGTTGCAGTTCTAAAAAGAATCCTCAAGTGTCAAAAAAACTTCGCAATATGTTCTACTATAAAGCCTTTTGGGATACCTGAAATAATATATGTATCATTGATGACTTTTAAAGTATGACAAGATCCGGAGGGAAAGGAAATCAATGGAAGAGTGATCCACCAATGAGAACCTAGAATTTAGAATGAGATGAGTTAGAGTCTAGGAAATTGAAACCCTATAATTTTAATTAGTGATGAAGGACATCACATATGTAATTATATTTTCATGTAGAATAATCTGTTAATTCAAATTTAAACTACATAATATGAAAGGCATACCATAAATTTTTCCACGTAAGTCCAAACAACCTATAAAAATGGAAAACCTTATTTTTCCATGGGAAATAATTTACCTTTCCTTTTTCAAGATAATCTAAATCACAAAAAATATGAACTATACTGCACACATTCTTGGATAATGTGAAAGTGGAAAAGGAATACCCTACACAAGTGATGCACCATGTACATTTGAACACTAATAGATTTTTGTAGTTGAAATGCAATGCTTGTTTTCATTTAAATGTAGGGTTTTTAAAGCAGGGAGAAATAATGGCTGCCAAATTAATAAGCGTTTCTTTGGGAAAAATTTAAATCTTGTATTGGGTGATGAAGATAATAGAGGGTATTGGATCTTGACTCTTGACATCTAGAGAGAACCATACGACCTAACACAATCAAATAGAATTGACCAAAAAAACCCAAATAGAGTACGACCCTACTATGGGAGGAAGGGCACAACGTTAAGAACTTACCATTTGCAAGAGGGCGGGGGCGAATGTTGTTGCGCAAGAGGGCGGGGGCGAACGGCGAGGAAAATGTTGTTGCGGGGCGAGAAGGCGGTATTTCGAGGGGCGAATGCGAGATCCAAGGCACATTCGCAGGGCGTACTCCTCCTATGCGGGCGAATGCGTGCAGAGGGCGAGGGGAATCCGGGGGTGAGATGTTGTTGCAGGAAGCTCGGGCGGAGAATGCGGGGCTAATCTTCCATTACTAACGAAGCTCGGGGAGAGCTGCGCGGCGTGCGTGCCGCAAGAGGGCGGGGGCGAATGCGGGCGGGTGGTGTTGCAAGAGCGGAGGGCGAATGTGCGCGTGATATCAGACGTTAATGTAGCACACATGTACATTTGAACACTAATAGATTTTTGTAGTTGAAATGCATTGCTTGTTTTAATTTAAATGTAGGGTTTTTAAAGCAGGGAGAAATAATGGCTGCCAAATTAATAAGCGTTTCTTTGGGAAAAATTTAAATCTTGTATTGGGTGATGAAGATAATAGAGGTATTGAATCTTGATTCTTGACATCTAGAGAGAACCCTACAGCCTAACACAATCTAATGGAATTGACCAAAAAAACCCAAATAGAGTCAACCCTACTATAGGAGGAAGGGCCTGCAGTAAGAACTTACCATTTTGCAAGAGCTGAGGGCGAATGCTGTTCTGCAAGAGCTGAGAGCGAACGCTGAGGGCGAATGCTGTTCTGCAAGAGCTGAGGGCGAACGCTGAGGGCGAATGCTAAGGGAAAATGCTGTTCTGCAAGAGCTGAGCTCGAATGCTGACCGCAAATGCTGTTCTGCAAGAGCAGAGAGCGAATGCGCGCGTGATATCAAACGTAGCTATTGCGACAAATACCAAACATTTTTATGTAGCGCGCATATAAGTTTCGAATTTTTATGTAGCGCCCATATAAGTTTGGTATTTTTATGTAGCGCGAAAATAACTGTCGCTATACCGACGGCGGAAAAGGCGTCGCTATTAGGGCGGTGCCTCCAAACGTCGCAATGGCGACACCTAGACATTGTGTCGCCGTTGCGACGTTTAGAGTCGTCTCAATAGCGACGCTTTGGGCCATGGTGTCGCAATTGCGACGTCTTCCCTTAAACGTCGTAATTGCGACACTAGTTTAAGTGTCGGTATTACGACACTTTTCTATAGACGTCGGTATAGCGACGGTTTCGGGCGGGATGGAAAAAATTTGGGAAAATTTCCGACATTTGGTCAAAAGCGTCGGAAACAGGTGTCGGAATTTCCGCGAAATGTAGTAGTGACTCCATCAGGTCTTCATTTTTTTCCTACCCCTCATACACCATTCTAAATCTCCACTTTGATCTAGACCGTCCATTCCTTCAGATCTAACATTTATAGACCTACATGTATAATCACAAATTTTGTCCCACCGTCAACGCTAGTATTTTTTCATCATGTTTCTTCTAATCGACTTTTCCATTTTGCTGATCCAATGGTCTAGATGTGTCTTCGCACCCATCCTGTGTAACCAGCTCCAAAGAGAGAATAAAAGAGATATTCACGCCTTAGAAATGAGCCACTTCGAGGGGGCAACCTCCAATACATTACATGAATGAACAATTCTTGGATGATACAATTTACAAAACCTCCTTTCTATATATAGGAGTCCATGAGGCCATAATGTAATCCTAGTGGGCCACAATGTAATCCTAGCCGACCTAACAATAATAATTTAAGGGCACAATAATAACAAAATGGGGGTTACAAGGGTACAATAATAACAATAAGGGGTTTACACTAACAATAATAAGGGGCTATACTAGTGATATAGGGACCTAACATGCCTCTCTCCTTCAAAAAAAGTGTTGTCCTCAACACTTGAGTAGCTCCGGGTGCTTCTGTATAAAATTCTCATCCTCCCATGTAGAATCTTCAGTGGGTAAGTTCTTTCACTTGATGAGATACTCTGAAATTGATCGATTCCGTAGTTGTCGAGTTCTTTTTTCCATGACTGCTTCAGGTTCCAATATGATTTTCCCTTCCCCATCAAGTTCTGGTAATACTGTTTGAACTGGAAGATTTTCACCTATAGCCTTCTTTAAGCATGAAACATGGAAAACTGGATGTACTCGCGAAGAAGCAGGAAGCTCCAATTTGTATGCCATAGTACCAATCTTTTGCAACACCTTGTAAGGACCATAGTACTTAGGCGATAATTTATTATCCTTCTTTGCTTGCTTGAGGGACATTTGTTTGTATGGTTGTAGCCGTAAAAATACCCAATCTCCTACATCAAAACTTCTCTCGCTACGATGCTGATCTGCCTGTTGTTTCATTCGATTTTGTGCCAAATTCGGGTTATCCTTTAAGAGTTGGAGAACTTCTTGCTGATGCTCGATGTGATCTTCCACTGCTTGAACCTTCGAATTTTCCCTTAAAGATGATGTGATGGATGGTGGATGATATCCATAAAGTGCCATAAATGGGGTCATTTTTGCTGCAGTATGGAAGGAAGTGTTATACCACCATTCGGCGAGAGGTAACCACTTGACCCATTGTGTTTGTTTATCAGATACAAAACAACGAAGATATCCTTCCAAACATTTATTTACTATCTCGGTTTGACCATCGGATTGAGGATGATAAGATGAGCTATGAGCTAATTGAGTACCCAAACAAGAAAATAACTCCGTCCAAAAATTTCCAGTAAAAATGGGATCTCTGTCACTCACAATAACCCTTGGGTTTCCATGTAGCTTTTGAATTGTGTCCATAAATGTAGTAGCAACTTTACTTGCTTTAAATGGATGAGATAATGCACAAAAGTGTGCATACTTGGTAATTCTATCAACTACCACCATGATGACACTCTTTCCTTCAGACTTAGGTAAACCTGTGATAAAATCCATTGAAATCTCCTCCCAGCGTTGACTTGGAATGGATAAAGGTTGTAGAAGTCTCGGGGTCTTAATTGTTTCCACTTTATTCTGCTGGCAAACCAAACATTCAGCCACAAACTTTTGAATATCAGATTTAAGGCCATCCCAAAAAAATTCTTTCTTCACCCTGTGGTAAGTTTTTAAAAATCCTGAGTGTCCTCCTAAAGGAGAAGTGTGCAATTCGAGAAGAATCTTTTGTTTTAGTTGGGAATTCTTACAAAGATATAAGCGATCTTTGTACCATAAGGAATCATTTTTCCAACTAAATGTATCAGATGTACTAGGATCTTGCTGAAAATTTTGAATGAGTGTCCATACATCTTTGTCCTTCTTCCATTCATCTCTTGCTTCAGTTATCCAATCTGGTTGGATAATAGAAATGGCACAAAGAAATGCTTCCACCTCTTCATTATTTCTTGAGAGTGCATCTGCAACAACATTAAGCTTTCCTTTTTTGTAGATTATTTCAAAGTCATAACCCAACATCTTTGTGACCCATTTTTGCTGCTCTTCTGAAGATAGTCTTTGTTCCAAAAAAGTGTTTAAGACTATCATGATCAGTTTTTACCTTGAAGTGTCTTCCCATTAGGTAAGTTCGCCATTTCTTTAGTGCATGCAGTATTGCTAACATTTCCTTCTCATAAATAGGTTTCTGTAAATATTTTCCTTTGATTGGACGACTTTCAAAAGCAATGGGTCTTCCTTCCTGCATTAAAACAACACCAATTCCATTTCCTGAGGCATCACATTCCACGATAAAGGTTTTTGTGAAGTCTGGCGTAGCTAAGACCGGTGCTAGGCACATTGCCTCTTTAAGATGTTCAAAGGCCTTAGTTGCTTCGGGAGTCCATGAAAATGCATATTTCTTCAATAATGTTGTTAGAGGTGCTGCTATTCTCCCATAATTCTTAACAAACTTGCGATAATAGCCTGTTAACCCGAGAAATCCTCGCAACTGCTTTATTGTCTTGGGGACTTTCCATTCCTTAATGGCTTTAATTTTGTTAGGGTCCACTTTAACACCCTCGTGAGATATAATATGACCCGGATATTCCACCTCTTGTACTCCAAAGAAACATTTGGATGTTTTTGCATATAATTGTTTCTCCTGCAATAGTTTGAGCACCCTGTCAACATGTTCAACATGATCCTTCCAAGACCTGCTGTAGATTAGTATATCATCAAAAAATACTAGCATAAATTTTCTAAGGAAGGGTTTGAAAATGGAATTCATCAACCCTTGAAATGTAGAAGGTACATTGGTAAGGCCAAAAGGCATGACCAAAAATTCATAATGACCCTCATGAGTTCAAAATGTTGTTTTTGGAATATCTTCAGTCTTCATTCTAATTTGATGATATCCTGAACGAAGATCCAACTTGGTAAAATAAATTGCTCCATGTAATTCATCCAATAATTCATCAATCACAGGAATGGGAAATTTGTCTTTAATGGTGAGCTTATTGAGCTCCCTATAATCCGGACACAGTCGCCATGATCCATCCTTCTTGTGTACCAATACTACAGGAGCAGAGAAAGAACTTTGACTAGGTTGAATTATACCCGCCTCTAACATTTCTGCAATCATGCGTTCAATTTCGCTCTTTTGGAAGTAAGGATGTCTATAAGGCCGGATGTTTGGAGGAACACTTCCTGGAATCAAATGAATAGCATGATCATGATCACGAATAGGTGGGAGTCCTTTGGGAGTTTCAAACACCTTGGAATGATTGTCCAAGACTTGTTGGAGGTCTGCAGAAATAGATGATTTTGATGTTGGAACTTCTAGTGAGCATAATTGTGCAATTACGCCTCGTTGTTCTTTCTTTAGAAGCTTTGTCATGCCATTAGAGCTTATTATCCTTTCTGGCTTCCCTTCAATACCCCGTAATTCGACTTCCTTTCCTTCTGAAAAAAATTTCAAGAAAAGTTCTTGAAAATTAAAAGCTACCGTCCCCAAAGATTGTAACCATTGTACTCCTAGTACAACATCGGCACCTCCCATAGGAATGGAAAGCATTGGACTAGTCAACACATATTCCCCCATGGTTAGCTTGATGTTATTGCATTTTCCAGAGCAATTTATAGTTCCTCCATTTGCAACCATCACTTGACATTCTGGTGCTAGGTATAGGAAACAATTTAATTCCTTAGCTACCTTACAATGAATAAAATTATGGGTGCTACCTGAATCAATCAACACTATTACCTTTTTCTTCTTGATATGTCCTTCTATCTTGAGAGTTTGAGGAGTGGTAATTCCTGCCGATGCATTACACGATATGGTCGGACTCATTTCTTCCTCTTCTAGGGCTGGTTCCAGGTGTATATCCTCTTCTTGTTCATTTTCTTCTTCCTCTTCACAATCTATGTAAAATAATTTCTTCTCAGTACACTTATGACCTTTAGTGTATTTGCTATCACAACTGTAGCAAAGCCCTTTTGCTCTTTTTTCTTCCAATTGTTGTGGTGTCAACCTTGTAGGGTGTGGAAATCTAGATGTAGCCACACTTCCTTCTTTATAGAATTGAGTAGTCGACTTCCTTGTTGCCATAATTTTACATTCAACTTTTCTTGCCAACCTGAATGCCTTCTCTAATGAATCAGGTTCCAGAACACGAACTTAATGTTGAATGTTATCCTTTAAACTGCCTAAGAAGAGATCAATCCTGTGGTCCTCTGAAATATCAGTTACCCTTATACTCAATTTTTGGAAGTCCTCAATGTGCTGCCCCACTAAACCCTTTTGTTTGAGATTTATCGATTGGGTAAAGAAGGTGTTGCTCTTTGTATCCTCATAATGTGCTATCATTTCCTCCGTAAAAATTGACCAAGTGACAATTTTTTTACGGGAGCAAAGCCATTGATACCATACAAATGTATTTTGTTTTAAATGTAAAGTTGCAATGCGTACCTTTTGTGTGTTTTGCCCGTTATGGAGATCAAAATATTGCTCCATCTGTAGTATCCATGTTACAGGATCCTTTCCATCAAACTTCCTCATATCCATTTTTGGAATATGGTGGTTCTTCCCGCCAACATTCGAGTTTATGAAATCACGATTAACATTTATTTTGTTCTCATCATGAGGTTCTTCTCCTATATTTCCGCCATTAGGAATCATTTATGGTTTTAAGCTTGTCATCAAGCCTTCCATGTATGCTTTTAGATCATTCTTCATGTTTTCTATGTTGTCTTTCATGTCATCCATCTTAGCTTCCATGCCCACGTCCATGCCATCCATCTTATCTTCCACGCCTTTCTTCAAACCTTCCATCTTCACTTCCACGCCATCCATCTTAGCTTCCATGCCTTTCTTCAAACCATCCATCTTCACTTCCACACCTTTCTTCAAAACTTTCATTTCATTTTTTGCTGCTCTTTGCAAGAGTGAAATTTGTTGCACTTGTTCTTGTAATTTTGATAGATCATGTTGCAATTCTTCATCTTCATGAGTCATGGTAGAGCCTTCTGAAGGCTTGATGGGTGTTGAATTCTTTTTAGGGGCCATTTTAGAATCCAATATTGATCTCTATTCTACAAGATGCCCTTGGAATCAATTCAACTTGATTCTTCAAACAAGACTTATGCAATTCGGAAAAAAATACACACCTTTTACTAGCTTTGAGGAGCTCGATATTGAAATTGTATTATCTCTGACCTTTCAGATTTTCAACATCTGAAATTCATTTTCTCATTTACCTCCTGCGAATTATCTTTTAAGATATGCAGTCTGACCTGATTTGGATTCTCCCAGACAAATTTGTGTCCAATCTCCCACAATGACCTAATTTTGGACTGGTTCAGTAGAGCGAACTTGTACGACTTGCCACGTGTCACTGTTTTGTCCTTTGTCTCTGAAATTGATAGCCCAGAAACTTCAATCTGTGTACTTGCGACCACTTTTTACGGCACTTCAATCTGAGGCCCAGAGAGAGAGTTTGACTCCATCAGGTCTTCATTTTTTTCCTACCCCTCATACACCATTCTAAATCTCCACTTTGATCTAGACCGTCCATTCCTTCAGATCTAACGGCCCCCACCAAACCCCACCATATAATCCTGGCTGTCCCACCCGTCCGCGCTAGGCTTTTTTCATCATGTTTCTTCTAATCCTGACTTTCCATTTTGCTGATCCAATGGTCTAGATGTGTCTTCGCACCCATCCTCACCAAACCTTCCCACCATGCATTTTTAACGCAAAATGGGCAGTTTTTCAGAGCCATGTGTCGAGCGATAACCCGTATCGCGTTAATTTAGCCCCAAACCACTTACCGCCTTAACCCCGCATGAAAACCACTCGGAGTTTTCTGCAAAACCGCCTATCCATATTTTCGCGCCACAAGTAGATTTAAATCATATTTTTCATGTTTTCCTCCATGGAATCCACTCCACTGCATCCACCTTCTTCCGCACTGCTCCAACACCCATCCCGAAGCCTCTAATCATAGTTTATCCAAAAAATGCAGGTTTTCATAATGTGTTTTATGTTTGAGTGCCGGTTTAATGGAAACCTGAAGTTTACAGGCTTGCCCATAGTAGAATCTAAGTTTCAAATGCCCGGGATGACGATCCTCGGGGTTCTAACAAGCAAGATGGGAGATCCGGGGTTAGATTCCGAGCATTTGATCGATGCAATCACAGAAACCCTCCAAAATGCCAAGAAACCCCTACAAACAATAAAATAGAGAGATTAAAGGTTTAATCGAAGAACTCAAAGGAAAACAAGGATTAGCATAAAGAGAACAGATTAAAGTGCAAAGTTCAAAGATTTAAATATTAATCTGCAGTTTTTGTAAAGATAAGATAAAGCCTTAAAGTCAATCTTTTCCACTTATCTTTATCTCAGAAATTAAGACAAAGTTATTAAAACAGAGAGGTATCTACAAATGTTCCTACCTTATGCCTTGCATGGTTATCAAGGTTAGGAACGTATTTACTCTGTCATTAATAACATTTTAAACCCTAGAAGAGTTCCACCTCCTCATTTGCACCATAAATATTGCACTGGAACTCATTGTAAATGTTGGATTTTGATGACTGATGCTGGAATAATAAATAGTCCTTTGAAGCTCTTGAAGAGAAATTGATGTCTTGGAACTCATGCATGATCTGATTTGCTTCTTGATGGAGAAGGATTGTTTGCAGGATCCATAGGCTTGGATGATGGTGAAGTTTTCTTTTGTTTATGTTTTTCTAGTTTTCCATTTTGTATTCCGTCTTGCTATGTTGCAGTAGGACAAAGAATTTAGATTAAGAAATGTTTCTAATGGCACCTTAAAACTATTTTTCCTTCACTGCCTTAATGTTTTCTTCTACTAAGATACATTAGAGAAATCATTTATTGCTCTCTAACAAGTTATTAGCTTTTCCATTTCTTGAATAAATTAGATCAGTTAGCATCAATTATGATTTATGGTTAGCCATGCATATTGTTGCCATTGAAATATTCCGTTCTTGGAATCATCTCTTTAAAGCAGCTTTGTCTAGGTTTGTCAAAGAATTATGTTTAAAATCATGCTCTTTGCCTTTACTTAGCTGAAATTGTTTTAAGGAAACCTTATCGCTGTAACTTTGGATGTTAGAGTTTTCTCTCCTATGGTTATAGTTACTTATATATCTTAAATGTTTTTCTGCTCTAGATGATAAAAGCTCTGAAAGTTGAATAATTTTCTGACCTTTTTTTGTTTCTATCTGAATGTTTGTCTTGGTTAATTTTCTGTTTTCAGTCTGAAATCAAATGTATTAGGTTCTACTTATGCCTTTGATTCTCTTTCTATTCTTATCAATTTTCCAACTCCCTCAGTTTACAAGTATATAAAGGATTATGTTTCAGCCCTTTATTAGTTTGTTGTTCTTAATCTTTATGTCCATTTCATAAATCCATCATAACCTTAAAAGATCCACCAACCAAGTAAACTTTCCTTGCAAATGCTCTTAAACACCATTGATGAACTTATCTGGACCTTGTTAGACTCCATTTCCCAATGACTTAACAATCTTCCATGTTTCCTATCTAAAATCTATCAAAGTATCATACCCAACTAAAAAAAATCAACATACCTTGCACTTAACATCTAACCTAAAATAAACCTCTTAATAGCATCAAGCTATTTCCTTACAAACATATTGAGAGATCCCTCACTGAGACTAGGAGGGCTAGATCCTAGAGCTCTAAAGCTTGGTTTGATGTTACCCTTGTCAATTTGTATCTCAATCAATCTAGAAAATTACAGGGAGCTAACATAGTGGAAATCACGGTGGGACCCCTGAGTTCATAGTAGCCTGAAAAAATCTTATAAACTCATATACATCCCTAGTCTGACTTAAAAACCAACCCATATCCAGAGTAGAAACTAATTACTTCATCATCCTGGCAAGATAATGACTTAGTTAGGGGATACTCATTAACCTTAAGGCTGCATAAAGAAACTGAAAACCCAAAAGTACTCCCTAGATTGATTTTTTTATTTAGAATTTTTTGGTGGACCATAAAAAAATTTACCTTTAGAAAAGCTAAAAATTTCCACCTGGCGACTCCACTAGCCTCCAGTAGGCCTTCCTCATTCCACTAGTCCCATAGGTTGTTCTAGGATTGTGTCAAATTAGTCCTAAAATTTTTTTAAGGCCTAGTTATACCTTGTGTGAATAAAGAGATCTGGCTTCAAGAAGGATCTATACCAAATCACACCCTGACCCAAATCCTCCTACCGTAGTTGATAACCTAGAAAAAATTTTGAGGAAAAATCCTAAATCTGGAAACTCACCCACTGTTAGGACCATCCTTAGAGCGATTTTTGCACCGGAACACCTTACAGTTTCACAAGATCCTTAGTTTGATTTTCACCATACCAAGAACCTATTCAGAACCAAGTCACAAAGTAGGGTTGACCAAGCTGACTTTGAGCCCATAGATTTGCAGCTAGGCCCCAGTAGAGAAGCTTCTCCTTCCACTCCACCTGATTTTCAGCTTCTACATCACTTCAGCCCTTTTTATCTCAAATCTACTCAGAATCAGTCTTCTGGTCCAAGTACCTCAGCTACACCCATCCATACCACCAGTGTGCAAACCACCTCACTCCATCCTCCTCCACCTCTCACAAATCCTCCCCTTGTAAATCAGCCTTTGTTTCCTTTCTCTCCCATCATGGTAGCTTGGTATGATCCACTAGCTCTACAACAACCACTATTACCTTTTCCAAATGACTATCGGTCTAGAATCCCTCACTTCGTAGGGATTGAATCCATTACTGCTCAAAAACATGTAGATAGAATTAATGATGCTTTTGACTATATGGAGATAGAAGAAGAAACCATACAAATGAGGATTTTTGCTTAGAGCCTAGGGGGAGAACCCAAGAAATGGTTTAAAGACTTACCTCCCAACAACATTCATGATCTCCCTACTCTATACCAAACCTTTATGAACAAGTGGGAAATCAAGAAGAACCCCCTCCAAATTATGTCTGAGTATAACAATCTTAAGAGAAATCCAATAGAAAGTGTTCATGACTACTCCACTAGGTTTAATAGTGTTTACAATTCTCTCCCACCTCACATAAAACCTCCCCAAGGCTTGGCCTTAGTAAAATATCCCGAAGGATTTGATGTTGATACTAAGGGAGAGAGATTACCTAACTCTAGAAGACATGCAAAAGGGGGTTGTAAGTGTAGAGGCCAATTTGATTGAGAAAAGAGCTAGGGTGAGATCAGAAAAAAGAGTCACTTATAGAGATGACACAACACCTGCACCCTCCTCTTCCGACACCAAACTTGACTCCATAGTTAGGACAATGGAGAGGATGATGGAAAAATTCAGTTTGAATGAGAGAACAACCCCTAGGGAAAATCAAGCCAATCTTCAAAACAGGAATAGAAATCAAAATTTTAGAAGAGACCCTCCTCCAGTCAAACAAAGAGAGAGTGACCAACAAATCAAACCCCCTTTCCAAGACAACTATTTAGATGAAGAAGAAAGAGAGCATGAGCAGTTGGAAGAAGACCATGTAAATGTCATAGGTTCGGATTATGAGGATAACACATTCCTTACTAAAGAAGAACAAGGGGTGTTTTCTTCAAAACCAAATGAGAAATCATATGAATATTCCGAAGACTATAGATTAAGATTTGAGAATGCCATAATGGAAGTCCATAAGCAGTATAACCTTAGGAGCAAAAAGAGTCAATATATTCCTAAAATAGATCAGCCAAACACTGTTGTTAGAAAAACCTCTGAAGCTATTCCCAAAAAGACAGAAGAAAGCACAAATATTACGGCTAAAAAGACTGAACTAAACAAGCAAAAGATTAGCCAGCCTAATAATGAGTCAAGCTGCCCTAGTACTTAAAATAGTGGCCCTGAAAAAACCTTACTGTCCAAACCATCAATTCAAAATCAGAAAATTAAAAATGTAGAAAATTTCATGGCTGATAAAACTAATGTAAATGCAATAAAGACACCTGCGCCTTTCAATTTTTAGGGGGAGATTGCCAAAATCAAGATCACTATACCCCTCACTAAATTGGTAACCTAAGAGGTATATAGATCCCATATTTTCGAAGTGTTAAACATAGGAAAGGATACTGATACCTTAAACTTAACTGATGATAAACCAGAACTATTGTTTGGTCGTGAAGTAGAGGGAAGATATCAAGAAGGAGCATTCCCTCCTTTCTATGCCAGTTTAAACATACATGACAA
This sequence comes from Pinus albicaulis, assembly GCA_034641835.2. Classification (NCBI taxonomy): domain Eukaryota; kingdom Viridiplantae; phylum Streptophyta; class Pinopsida; order Pinales; family Pinaceae; genus Pinus; species Pinus albicaulis. Next base: position 1,339,797,074 of record CM076578.1, read on the forward strand.
AATTTTTCATAATTTTATGCTAGACTCTGGTGCCTCACATAATCTCATGCCAAAGGTTGTGATGGAGAGATTAGGCCTAGAAATCACAAATCCCTACAAATACTTGTATTCATTTCATTCCAGTAGGGTTAAGTGTCTGGGCCTAATCAAGGATCTGTGTGTCAATCTGGCACAAATCCCCGCTAAGATTTTAGTCATGGATATAGTTGTGGATGACATTCCTCCAAAGTATGGCATGCTTTTATCTAGATCATGGGGGGCCAAACTCCAGGGCAGCCTTCAAATGGACATGACCTATGCCACCATCCCAGTCTTCAATCAAACAAGAAGATTGTACAAGGAATCCCACATGAAAAACATGGTGAGTAACATAGATAGGCCAAATAACACACTATTTTATTCCATTCACTCAGACCTCGACTCCTTCATCTTGTACAATGAAAATGACATAAGTGAACAATTGAATGACAATGAGAGAGAACTAAGTCCTCCAGAACAATCAAACCAACTCTCTAATCAAGAAAATGACTCCCAAAACTCTAGCAGCCCCGAGGTACAGAACACTGACAAAACTGAAATTGACACCCTTTGGCATATGAGCTTTGATGGTTCTTATGGTAAGGCTGGATCAAGGGATGGTGTTTGGATCCACAACACAAATTAAGGCCATTCCTATAGGTTATATTTCCAATGCACCAATAATGTTGTAGAGTATGAGGTCTCCTTATTGGTCTATAATTACTTAAAAATCTCAAAGCCAAGAAAATCTTGATCTAAGGATATTTTGAACTAATCATCAACCAAATTAAGGGAGAATATTCAGCCAAGAACCCTAGGTTAAGGGAATATAGAAATGCTACCCTAGACCTTCTCAAAACCTTTGAGAAATATGAGCTTACTTTCATCCCTAGGGCCCAAAACTACCTTGCCAATGAGCTTGCCTTTGCTGCCAGCAATTGCTCTTTACCTTATGAAAATAATCAATGCCTCATCAAAATAAAGAACAGGCCTATTGTACCATACAACTTGAACCATTGGCAAGTGTTTGACAATGATGACCAAATAGATTATTTTCTGCAATCCAGAAATGACTTTTCAAGCACAAAACAAAGTTTGAGATTTGAAAGAAATAATTCTGCTAAAAAAAGAAACTCCCAAAAAAGAGCTGCCCTTTGATGATAATACAAACCACCTTCAAAACCTTTGTGTTGCAGAAGTATTTTCAGATCAAAGAGAACTTGAAATTCTGCAATACAAAGATGACACCTTGCCAAGAGGCCTTACACCATTAGAAGAGTTGTTTGATTTTAATGATGTAGCTAAAAAGCCCAAGATGGAACCCACAGAAACAAATGTAGAAGAGTGTAACATTGGAGGGATGAAAGAGCCCAAAATAATCAAGCTATCCAAAACTCTCCCATCACACACAAAACAGAAATACATTGAGTTGTTTAGAGAATTTAAAGATGTGTTTGCTTGGGGGTATGAAGACTTGAAATCCTATGACACCAAAATCATCCAACATAAAATTCCTCTCAAAGAAAATCAGAAACCATTTAAACAAAAGTTGAGAAGAATAAACCCCCTCTTGTTACCCTCAGTTGAGAAAGAAATCAAAAATATGTATGATGTCGGGATCATAGTCCATGTCCGATATTCAGAATGGGTGTCCAACCTTGTGTCAGTTAGGAAGAAGATCGGGGAAATTAGGCTTTGTATTGACTTCAGAAATTTGAACAAAGCCTCCTTGAAAGACAATTACCCCTTGCCTAAAATGGATCACATACTCCAAAAAGTAGTTGGTTCACAAAGAATCTCATTACTAGATTGCTTCTCAGGTTATAACCAAGTTCTAGTCTTTCCAAGTGACCAACTTAAAACTACTTTCACTACACCTTGGGGTATGCTCATGTATATTAAAATTCCATTTGGTTTAATGAATGCAGGGGCTACTTTCCAAAGGGAAATGGACATAGATTTTTCAGAAGACATAGGTTACTTCATAGTCATATACCTTGATGACATCACTGTCTACTCTAAGACTGATGAGGAGCACTTAGTCCACTTGAGAAAAGTCTTAGAAAAATGTAGAAAGTATGGCTTGTCTCTAAATCCTAAGAAAACTTTGTTTGGCCTTGAGGAAGGAAAACTGTTAGGTCACATCATCTCTGAGGAAGTAATCAAGATAGATCCCAAAAGAATAGAAGGCATCTTACAAATCAGCCATCCTAGGAACATTAAAGAGCTGCAATCTTTCATTGGAAAGATTAAATTCCTAAGAATATTCATCCCTAACCTTGCTGAGCTCCTAATAAATATCACGAATATGTTGAAAAAGGAAGTAGGAGTGAAGTGGAATATGGAAGAAAAACAATCTTTTGAGCTGGTAAAACAAGCACTCACACAAACACCAATCTTAATCAGCCCTGACTTCACCAAGAACTTTTACATTTTCTCCTTTGCCTCTGAACATACTGTGGCAATAGTATTGTTGCAAAAGAACATCATGGGGCAAGAGTAGCCCATAGCTTTCTTCAGCAAAGCCTTAAGAGATGCCCCTCTAAAGTATAACATTATGGAGAAACAAGCCTTTTCCTTAATCAAAGCTTTGAAGGATTTTAGAGTTTATATTTTGCATTCACATATCATAGCCTTTGTCCCAAACACGGTTGTCAAAGATATACTTAATAAAGACCCTGATAGTAAAAGGGGCAAGTGGATTTGAACATGGTTGATATTTGGAAGAGATAGAATAATGCATAGCACCATTCATTAAAGAAACATTCATGAACTCTCCTTAGTATGTTGACATCATATATGTGTTGCTTTATCTGAATGCTCCTCCTTCTTTGTCAAAAAAAAAAAGTTAGAGTTGTCAAACAGAAGGCTTTAAACTATTGTATATTAGATGGAGTTTTGTATTGGAAAAATTTTGTGGGGATTTTACTTAAATGTTTACTTGAGGTTGATGCAGGAAAAATCATGCACGAGCTACATGAGGGAGAATTTGGAGGACATCTTAACTGGAAAACTACAACAAACAAGATCCTCAGGTTTGGATATTATTGTCCCACCCTCTTCCCAGACACCCATAAGTTAGTCACGTCCTGCCACAAGTGCCAAATCTTTGATGGCAAGAGAAAACTCTTACCACTACCTTTGCAACCTATCATTGTTGAGGCTCTCTTTCAACAATGGAGTTTGGACTTCATTGGGGAAATTCACCCATATTCTTTAGCCCAACTTAAGTGGATCCTCACTGCCACTGATTATTTTACCAAGTGGATAGAAGCCATACCTTCTAGGAATGCTACTGACTCTGTTATCATCAAGTTCCTTGAAACTAACATACCATCCAGATTTGGTTGTCCTAGAAAAATTATCACAGATAATGTTACTGCTTTCAAGTCTAAAAAAATGGTTGACTTGTGCTATAAATATCATATCACATTGGGCCATTCTACTTCCTACTATCCCCAAGGGAATGGATTAGCTGAATCCTCCAACAAAAGCCTTGTCAATATTATCAAAAAACTGTTGGAGCAGAATCAGAAAACATGGCATAGTAAGCTTATTCATGCTTTATGGGCTGATAGATTAACCACCAAAAAGTCAATAAATATGTCTCCCTATCAGTTGGTTTATGGTATGGATGCAGTCTTCCCAACGTCCTTAGGAGTTCCAGTCATGAAACTTCTTCAAGAAGTACAAGCTGAAGAGAATGATATGCAGAGAAGAATCAATCAAACCATTCATTTACAGCATTCAAGAGAGGAAGTGTACAAAAGAACACAAATAGTCCAAGAGAACATCAAGAAACTATTTGACAAAAGGACTAAAGCGAATGATTTCCAAGTTGGAAATATAGTTATATAGTGGGATTATAGAAGGGAAGAGAAATGAAAACATGGTAAGTTTGAAAATCTGTGGAAAGGCCCCTATATCATTGATTTAGTGAGAGGCAACAATGCTTTCTTTTTTAAAGAACTTGATGGAATTGAAATGTTCAGAGATCCTGTCAATGGCAGGATGCTCAAACATTATTTATTTCAAGAGTCTTAGTTTCAAAGCTTTATTCATTGTACATAACACAGTTAAAAGGAAATTATACAAAATACAAAAACAATCAAAATAAAATAAAATGAAAAGAGGGCAGATTCAAAAGAAGTATAGCCCCATACCCAAAAAAAATAGTGATACTGAAAGTGAGAAAGTCTAAATGCCACTGTTGATCCAAAAATGACATCTTGTTCAGACATCTAGCGTAATCATGGTTGAACATGCTTTAAATTTATGTTGATAAGTTAGTAGAAACTTTGATTGATAAAACATTATTTCAGACTTGACTTATTCAAAGAAATATAGATTAGGAATTTGAAAAGATACTGGTTCCACATGCTTACAACAGAACCAAAGAGACAGATAAAGATTCCTCACAAAAAGACAAAATCATGGCCTTATCTTTCTGATTTACTTTTATGCAAAATAATGTTTGTGTGCAAGCTCAAATTCCACTACTTGTAATTATTCAATCATACAGCCTAAACATGATTGAATAAATTTGAATTTCATGTTGATAGGTTAGTGAAGAAGATTTGCCAAACTATATAATCTTGGCTTATCAATGGAATATATTAGGATAGAAAGGAATGGTTCAAACAAACTCAAAATTCGAACCAAGAAAAGGAAAAATATAGCTCTAAATAGATCAAAACTAGAGCTGGAAAAAGAATAGAAGGATGTTTATAATTTTCAGATCTTAAGCTTTCACAATTTTGTTTTATTTTTCTACAAATAAAGTCTATGTGTAGCTTGTACATAAAGCCATATACATTATAGAAATTCAGACTACTTAATCCTGATTTAGCTATGTTTTAAATTTCTGTTTTAGAATATAGAGAATGCAGATCTGTCAAACAGCTTAATCTTGACAGATAGTAGTATAGGTAGAAATAAAAGAGTTCAATTGTTTAATCTAGACTCTCGGAAGAAATAAGGATAGATTTAGATTAGTTTTTCTTGTTTCAAAAAGAATAAAATGTTGATGTAAAAGGGTTTGCAATTCCAAGTGCACCCACTGAAGAAAAAATGCTAGGACAAGTAAGATTTGGGTAGGTAGAGATGATGTTTTAAAAAAGATTACGTGTTGCAGATCAATAAAAGTTGTCTTTTTCAGAGAAAGATCAGCAAGAAAGAAAAGAGATTCTACCCAATGGATGAGGCACTGGTCTGCTAAAATCCAGAGATTGATAAACTGAGGTTCTGGACACCTAAAAATACAGTTGTCCTCCCCAAGTGGAGCCACTGTTAGCCATCTATAAATTATGTTATATCTGATGATGGATAGATTAGTCCATGGATTTCCAAAAACAAGATTTTCATCAAAATCTATGAGTTTCGGAAATACCACTGTGTTCATTATCCCTAAGTTATCCATTTCTCATAAAAATATTCAATCAAAGCCTCTAAGTTGCCCTGCTAATACCAAAAGAGACTGTTTTTAAGCCATTTTCCATCATTTTCCCTTTGAAAAAACCCTCTGAAAACCCCTTCTTTTCACCCATTTTTACCTATTTTTACTCATGTTCTAAATAGTCTTTTCCCCTCCCAAAATGCCCTTTTTTCCCTTTATTTTCCTCATTTTCTCATAAAAACCATTTTTAACCATCATAAAACCCTTTACTGGGTTAAAAATGCTCTTTTCATTCCTATCTGATCACTCAAAAAAGGTCGAGAAACCTTTGTTTTAGGCCTAAGTCCGACTATTGTGAAAATAAGCCTTAAGCCCCTTTTCTGGTTCAAGCCCTGCCCCTACTTCTCATATGACCCGAGCCCCGTAACCGAGCACTAAAGCCCATTGGCTATCGGCCATCCCTGTTTCCATGTTCTCGAACTCTTTTTCTGCCAATGGCCGATCTCCCAATTTGATCTGGACCATTCGTTCCTTCAGATCTAACGGCTATCACTCCTCCGTGCTCCATCGCATTGGCGCATCGCACTTTCCCTTTCGCCTTCCTCCTCCGCCGATGACCATCCCCCACCGATAAGATCTGAGCCGTTCATCGTTGTCAGATCCAACGGCAATCGGTCCACCTCCGCTTCATTTTCTTCCCCCAGCGATCAAATCTCCACTGTTGATCAAATTTGATCGGACGGTCAGCGCAGTCTCACACTATCACTTCTTGCCACCCCATTCATTCATTTTTTCCCTTCCCAATATGATCTCAACCATCGATATTTTTTATTGGACGGTCTGCGCTCTCTCGCAGTTTTCCCCTCCCCTCGCACCATTTGTCATTTGTGCGACCTTGCGATGAAATCTAGGCTGTTGATCCTCGCCATCCGACAACACCCCACCGCTCTTCCTCAGTCGTTGATCTAACTCTCCCTAGATCGAACGACTTGCGCTCTTTCGCATCACCATCCTCCCTCCCATCTGTCCCCTACCAAGTCATTTCCGCGATGGAATCCTCGTCGTTGATCCTCGAGATCGGACGGCTCTCGCTCCATCGGGTCCTCGTTTTTTTCCTACCCCTCATACACCATTCTAAATCTCCACTTTGATTTGGACCGTCCGTTCCTTCAGATCTAATGGCCCCCACCAAACCCCACCATATAATCCCATCGGTCCCACCCGACCGCACTGGGATTTTTTCATCATGTTTCTTCTAATCTTGACCGTCCATTTCCCCGATCCAATGGTCTAGATCTATCTTCGCGCCCATCCTTGCCAAACCTTCCCACCGTGTGTTTTTAACACGAAATGGGTGGTTTTTCAGAGCCATGTGTCGAGCGATAACCCATATCACGTTCATTTAGCCCCAAACCACTTACTGCCTTAACCCCCGCGTGAAAACCACTCGTAGTTTTTTTCAAAACCGCCTATCCATATTTTCGCGCCACAAGCAGATTTAAACCCTGTTTTTCATGTTTTCCTCCATGGAATCCACTCCGATGCTTCCACCTTCTTCCGCACTGCTCCAACACCCATCCCGAAGCCTCTGATCGCAGTTTATCCAAAAAATGCAGGTTTTCATAATGTGTTTTATGTTTGAGTGCAGGTTTAGTGGAAACCTAAAGTTTATAGACTCACCCACAACATCATCTAAGTTGAAAACACAAGGGATGACAATCCTCAGGGTTCTAACAAGCAAGATGGAAGAGACTAAAATGGTTGATTGAGCATTTGATCGATCTTGATCTGAAACTCTCAAATGCCAAGAAACACCTACAAACAAGAAAGCAGAGAGAGATTAAGACATCGAAGAGGAAATCAAAGCCTGAGGTTAACAAAGAGAAAAGTTAAAGTGAAGAGTTAGAAGATTCAAAGATTAATGTGATTTAAAGGATAAAGCGAGAGTTAAAATTTAAATGAATATTTTATGAGAGAAAATAGAGAAAAAGATAGTGAAGCAAATTTAACAATGGATCTGAAGCAGGATGCAAAAACCTGGTATTGAGTATTGATCATAAAGCGTGGGTGAGGTATTGAACATATAGATATTAAAGGCCTATTACCAAGTGTAAAGGTTAATTAAAGGAAAGATTAGGCTAAAGCAGCCTCTAATACATCAACAAAGAGCAATTATTTCATCACAAATATCAACTGACTCCTTTGGCTATTCTTTATCTGAAAAGGAAAATCAACAGGTATTACACAAAATAATATAATTTAAACTGTTAGGACAGTTATTGTAAAGATAAGATAAAGCCTTAAAGTCAATCTTTTCCACTTATCTTTATCTCATAAATTAAGAAAGAGTTATTAAAATAGAGAGGTATCTACAGATGTTCCTACCTTATGCCTTGCATCGTTATCAAGGTCAGGAACGTATTTACTCTGTCATTAATAACATTTTAAACCCTAGAAGAGTTCCACCTCCTCATTTGCACCATAAATACTGCACCGGAACTCATTGTAAACGTTAGATTTTGATGACTGATGTTGGAATAATACATAGTCCTTTGAAGCTCTTGAAGAGAAATTGATGTCTTGGAACTCATGCATGATCTGACTTTCTTGTTGATGGAGAAGGATTGTTTGCAGGATCCATAGGCTTGGTTGATGGTGAAGTTTTATTTTGTTTATGTTTTTCTAGTTTTCCATTTTGTATTCGATCTTGCTATGTTACAGTAGGACAAAGAATTTAGATTAAGAAATGTTTCTAATGGCACCTTAAATCTTTTTATCCTTCACTGCCTTAATGTTTTCTTCTGCTAAGATACATTAGAGAAATCATTTATTGTTCTCTAACAAGTTCTTAGCTCGTCCATTTCTTGAATAAATTAGATCAGTTAGTATCAATTATGATTTATGGTTAGCCCTGCATATTGTTTCCATTGAAATATTCCGTTCTTGGAATCATCTCTTTAAAGAAGATTTGTCTAGGTTTGTTAAAGAATTCTATTTAAAATCATGCTCTTTGCCTTTACTTAGCTAAAATTGTTTTAAGGAAACCTTATGGCTGTAACTTTGGATGTTAGAGTTTTCGCTCCTTCTATGGTTATAGTTACTTGTATATCTTAAATGTTTTTCTGCTCTAGATGATAAAATCTTTGAAAGTTGGATAAGTTTCTTACCTTTATGTGTTTCTATCTGAATGTTTGTCTTGGTTAATTATCTATTTTCAGTCTGAAATCAAATGTATTAGGTTCTGCTTATGCCTTTGATTCTCTTGTTGTTCTTATCAATTTTCCAACTCCCTCAGTTTACAAGTATATAAATGATTCTATTTCAGCCCTTTATTAGTTTGTTGTTCTCAATCTTTATGTCCATTTCATAAATCCATCATAACCTTAAAATATCCACCAACCAAGTAAACTTGCCCTGCAAATGCTCTTAAACACCATTGATGAACTTATCTGGACCTTGTTAGACTCCATTGCCCAATGACTTAACAATATTCCATGTTTCCTATCTAAAATCTATCAAAGTATCATGCCCAACCAAAAAACAATCAACATATCTTGCACTTAACATCTAGCCTAAAATCAACCTCTTAAAAGCATCAAGCTATTTCCTTACAAACATATTGAGAGATCCCTCTCTAAGACTAGGAGGCCTAGATCCTAAAGCTCTAAAGCTTGGTTTAATGTTACCCTTGTCAATTTGTATCTCAATCAATCTAGAAAATTACAAGGAGCTAACAGGTGTAGTGTAAATTGGGTAATTTATTGATCTTTATGCACTACTCACTGTATTTAATCAATGTTTCCCTATATAGTTTCTTTGGTTGGCTAAAAACTGATATAGTTGCATATGACATGTCCAATTGTAGAGATCCCTGTAATATTTCTCCCCATGAGCGAGATAATAACATTCCATACTTGGGTGGGATATCAGTTACTACAATGTCCATGAGTATACTTTTACCAGGATATTGAACTAATGTGACACACAAATCTTTAATTAAACCTAAACATTTAACTTTGTTTGAATCAAATCAAAAGAGATCTTTGTAAGGCCTTGTGATGTCTAAGTTCAGGGTTTCCATTATTTCTTTTGCCATTAGATTGTGTGAAGCCCCTGAATCTAACATTGCATTGTGTAATATTTGGTCATGAACAGTTAGGCTAATGTAAAATGGTGGAACTGCTCCATCTTGGCATTTTCCATTAACATCGAGATCAAAAATCAACTCTGGTTGATCATCATTTAATTTTACTGAGTCTTCTCCATCATTCATGTTTAAGGTTTCAGTGATAGTTGTTTTATACAAATCATGTTTTGCCAATTCTGTAACAAGAATTGGTATTTTTAATTTTGCAATTTCAACTTGTATATTGAATGAGGTTTGTGATTTACTAAGCTAAATTAACTCCTCTATAGTAACTGTAGTTTGAGTAGGCTTGTCTTGTTTTTCTATAGTTATTTTTTCATCTTCTGTTTAAGTTTCTTGTGTCTTATTGCTCTTAGTTTTATTTTCAGGAATGGTTTGAGAAGCAGTAGATGTTTTTTCAGATTTTGAATTATCAGAAGTTTTTTTGGCAGTGGCAACTTTTGGATCTGCTGATTTTGGATCAGTGGGTCTTCGAGTCGATTTGTTGTTTCGGCAATTAAGTGTTTTAACGACAACGATTTTAATTTGTAGATGTTAGGGGGCAGTGACCTCATCTAATGCTCTCGACAATCTTGGAATTTGGGTAGGTACAAGTGGAAATTTTGTGGGATGAATTAGAATTTTGCCTATTTTCCCTAGGGAGAATTTGCAGAACTTTTTTTGTTGGGGCTTCTACTGTTTTCTTATTTTCAACTTGTGTAGATTTCTTAGTAGAAGTTTCAGTGTTTTTCTTACTTCTAAGGTTATATTGTTTATGTAGTTCATTTATAGCAAAATCATAACCTTGTTTGTAGTCAAATGATTCACCTGAATCTAATTTAAGTTGTTGCATTTCAAATAACTCTTGATCTTCCTGTGTGAGAAATATAGTGTTATCATCATTTATACCCATTAGATTTATGGTTTCTTCATCATCAACATTATGTTAAGAAATTTCAGCATAGTTCTCTTGAAATGGAGGTCTTATTGTCTGATCAGGTGCTGATTCTCTAGATTTTCCTGTGTTTGTATTTTTCCTGAAGTTGGGATTCTTGATTTGCTGTTGGTTATCCCATTGTGGTCTTCTTTCTATATTGTCTAATCTATCCATCATTATCTTTAAATTTTTAGCTAATTGATCTATTTTTCCATCTGAACTAGAAGTCTCTTCTTTTATGGTTACTCTCCTCTCATTCCTTAATCTATCTTTTCTAGCCAAAATATTTACTTCTACACTAACGACATTTGTTTGCATTCTTTCTAAGGTTTCAACATTTCTATCTCTTAATTGATATGCCATGTCTGTGTCAAATCCATCAGGGAATTTGAATAGGACAGAATCAGGAGTGGGTTTGATATTAGCTGGGATTGAATTATACACACTGTTGTATCTAGTGCAGTAATCTTGGATTGTTTCATTAGGATCTCTTTTCATTGCATCAAATTCAGATAATATTTGGAGTGGATTTTTCTTATTTTCCCATTTATTCAAAAATAATCTATGACAGACTGCTAAATCAGCTATACTACCAGGATTAAGACCTTTAAACCATTTTTTAACTTCCCTTGTTAATGTTTGAGCAAAGAGTCTCATTTGTACATCAGAATCATCTATTTCATGAAGCTCAAAATAAATTTTCATCTTATTAATGTGCTGTTGGGCAGTGTAATGTGTGGTAGCATCAAATTGAGGTATTTTACTCTGGTAATCCTGAGGCATGTCATGTAACTGAGCTGGAAGGACCAAGGGAGAATACCTAGCAGCCATAGCTTGAATTTCAGCTTGGCTAGGAGGTAGATTGGAAGTGCTTGGGGCAGAACTGGAAGTACTAGATGATGAGGTTAATGAAGTGGCTGATGAAACTGAACTATAAGATGATATACTAGAAAAAGTGGTGGATGAACTAAATGATGAAGTTGGGGTGCTAGAAAATGAAATTGGGATATACGAAGAACTACTTGGAAATGATAATGATGTATTTGAAAGTGCAAAAGATAAACTAGTGGATGGGGTTGAGGTGGGGGGAGATGGAAATAGTATTCTAGGTTGGAAGGGTTGTTTAGGGATAAATGGATCTGTAGATTGAATTGTGGTGGAAATTATAGATGATGTAGTGGTAAAAAGAGATGAACCTACAGATTCTAAATGTTGGGTATCTAATTGAGAAGTAGATGGCTTAGGTGTATATGTTGATAAGGCAGCTAGTTCAACTGAATGCTGAAACAGAGCTTCATCAATTTCATTAAGTATAGTAGCATTTAATTCATCTAGTTTATCGTAAACTTCAAATATCTTCGATTCAGAATCTACTGAGATAGTTTCATGTTTTGTTTCAAGAAATGAAATAAATTCGGGATCTATAATAGCACTATTTAAGTCACTTTCTGATTTATTTCTGAATAAGGAGTGTTCAAAATTTAAGTCAAACTCTATGTCTTGTATACTCACTAACTGTTTTGGTAATGAATTTTCTCTAACTAAGGAAACTTTGGAACCTAAATCTTCTACTTGTTTATTCTTTTTTCCAATTATGTCTGGATTGTCTACTATAACAGTAGGCTTAGGATTTGAATTTGACCTGGTATAGTAGATTTTTCTAGAAGCCAGAATTACAATTTTTAAAAAAATATACTCTCAACTTTTAAAACAGTCTTTAAGGTAAAAATATGATGAAAAATATTTCCTTAAAGATCTATTTTAAGGCTGAGGATTGGTTAGTTCCCCAGGATGGTCACCAATATGTTATCACTCTAATAATTTTTAAGTTGTGAGAATTTTTATTTTTAGTCAAAGAACATTAGAAGTAACCACAGGCCAACTTTTAAACTCTAGGATATAGCCTTCCTAGGGTTCAGAGAGGGCTCTCTCTATAATATTTAACGTTGTTTTAATTATATGATATTAGGCTAGTTATTATGTGAAAATTGGTTTTGGTTTGGTTTGGTTTGGTGAGAAAAAATCACTTCATGACATGGATAGTGATAGATCTATTTGTTCATTGGGCTAAGGAGTCAAATGTCAAGCAAACAGGACTAGGATCAAGGTCAAATAGTCAAATATTTTTAGGGTAGGATAGACAAGTCATTGAAGATATTGGAAGGCTGATTGGTGAAGTGGTTTGATCGGGATAAAGAGAAAACAAGGATTCTTTGATCCGGATAAGGAAGGAGAAGATAGGGGTCATTCGAAAGAGGGAGAAATTAAGGGTTCCCTACTCTGGGAATCAGCAGAAAACATAGAAATGATAACTAGTTAAATACAGGGTGCTTTTAACAAATCATGTAATAATATTCCTAGTTCATCATTCAAATTTAGAACACATATATGGATTCATGTAAAACATAAGAAGATAAACAATGACAGTAGAAAGTACTTCACTTCAATGGCTCATCACATGATTCCTAAAATATGATGCTAGATGATTTGATCCAGTCTGCTACTTGAACTTGCTACAAAAAGCCTTCAGGTACGGAAAAAATGACTATAGAAATCTTCAGCAACTTATTCCATAATAATACTTCAAAAGATGAAGTATATATACAAAAATGTTTACAAAATATCCTAGAATAATCATAGGATTTTTCTAAGGAAATAAAAAAAAAAAAATCTTTTACAAAAATATAGTGACAGCTGCTTAACAACTTAGCAAGCTGTCCTATTTATCTAAATAAAATAGAAGTGCAGTTTTCAATTGGGTGCCGCTGGCTGCCTTGTTGTCTCCAACGCTAGCAAAATATATTTCAAATCTGTTTTGAAATATTATCTTCTTATCTGATACTCTTTATCTCCGATACTCTTTAATCACTTATACAATTTAACCACTGTTTAACTGCCTTACTGCTATAAAATCTGTTTTTGACTGTGTAAATCAACAAATTGTTTTTATCCTTTTCTCTGCAATTTGACTTTTACTGTAAGTCGGTGAGTTTTCCCAAAATTCTTCATCACGGATTTTGGTCTTTTTCAACTTCCTGAAGTTCTCATCTGCCTCTGTGTATCTAGAAAATGTTGGTTTGACTACAAATAAGTGTTTTATCTCATGTTATAGATAAAACAAGTCTTCAAAACTTTTATGTAGAACCTTTCATGTAGGAATTCCTTGTCCTTTTGTTTTATTTACATGCTCTTTTGCGAGGTCTCTTATCTTCTTGTTGTAGTCTTCTTGTGGCATAAGTTTATCATTAAGAACCAGGATGTTTGGCAAACCTCTTTGCCTCAAAATCTCAAATTTAACCATAAATTTAGTTATAGATATGTTCATGTTTCCACACTTTTCTTCTAGTTGTTTCATCAATTTTTTCTTAGAAATTAATTTTCTTATCTCAAGGGTTGTCTCTGTTCTGTCATTAATTTCTATCTCATCTAATTCTTGCTTGTTCTTACTATTGAGAAACTTGATTAGTTCTAGGGCCTCTTCAGGTTTGGCACCTAGTTCATCCTTTGTTTTCTGAATTTCCTCTTGAGCTGCCCTGAGTAAATCCTTTTGCTCATAAATTACCTGTACTCATGGCCAAACATCATTGATGGATTCAATGATTTTGGTCCATAATTGATTCTTCACATAGGACATAGGTTATTTCAAGGTCAAATATTTTTGTAATCTCTTCAATTCAACAATCAACCTGTTAGCCCTTTGTTCCTGAGTTTTAGCATTAATTTGGGCTAGCTTCTTAGTGTCTTCCAAATTTTCAATCATTTTCTTCAACCTATTGATTTCATTGGTTTGAAGTGTCATTTCTTCCATAGCTTTGACGAGTTTATTGGCTTCATCAGACTGCTGCAATGTTGATGTAGATGAATCTGTACCTGAGGTAGTAGAAGATGTCACTAGTACTGTTGTGTCCAGTGGTACTTTTGGTGCCAACTCTTCTACCAGATTTGAAGGCACAGTTGTAGTTGCGATGGGAATTACTGTAGGAACTTCATGTGCTTTTACAGTTTCTCTTTCATGGACAAGCTTGTCCATTTGGATTCCATCTCTTTTATCTTTGCTGTCAATTATAAAATCAAGTTCATCTTATCATCTTTTTGGCTTGCCTCTTGCACAATTTCCTTCTCTTGTGGATGTTCTATTGGTGGAAGCTTGAGTTGTTTTCTAATTGTTGCAATATCAGCATTCTTTTTCTTCACCAATTCTTCTACAACCTTCACATTGGCAGGACCATATCCTACTTGAATAACCAACTCTTCTAAAGACTTAATTCTAAGGTATTTAGCATATGAGGAAGTCTTTTCAACCTTCATTTTATCTCTCATATTTATTATTTTATTCTAGAGCTTTTGGGCACTCATTGCCTTTGTAGTAATGGTAGAATAAAGTATCTCAAAAGTTTGACTGTGAAACTCAATTTGATCTAATGCATGGATATTTTCTATAGGCACTTCAAGGTCAACTTTTTTGTAATCTGCCACTATTTTGGGAGTCTTAACTATTGGTTGAAGCACTGACATAATCAATTTCTTGTTTGAATAATCAAAAGAGGACATAAGTCTATACTATATCCCTAGTGTTTGTTTTAAATACTGAGAATAAATCTCATTTTTTATTTCTTCATTCTTGGCATTTATCTGTTTATATTTATCCCTGACATCAATATCTTTATCCTCTGCTGACTGTGAGGAGGATGCCTTCATACTCTGGGATGCTCTTCATTTAGAATCTATGTGGCTGGCTCATTGTTGGTCTCTGGAACATCTGTATCTTCCACTTCTATGGTCTCTTTTTCTTTATCAATTGGATTGATCTTAGGCTTTTTATTATATCTGACTTTAAACCTAGTCTCAGTGGTTGTTTCAACAGTGCAGGTACCTTCTTCTCTAACTCTTTTGGTAGCTTTATCTTCTTGATTTACAGTTTTCAAGGTGTGACTAGTATCACCCTGTTTAACTGCTTCAATCAAGGTATTTTGTAGCCACTCCGTTTGATTATAAAATTGTTCAATCTATGGCTTTTTATCATGAATATAAGGGGTCAATTTAAATTCAACCCTCATTTTTCTAAGAATTCCCTAAGGATCATAATTCCATAAGAATCTAAATTCAAATTTGTATTCCAGCAACTGTTTTGCTGCTTCTATTCCTGCATCTCTGTGATTGCAAATAAAGGGTCCTACCTGATTCTTCAACTTGAATTGAGTCTTCTTCTTGGCAGCTAAGAAGTTGATAGAATCTGAATTTAGTATTTTCCTGATGTACTCCAAGGCAAACACTCTCACTAGCACATACTTAGGTAGTTTATAGGGTAAAATATTTGACCCAAAAACTGTGATCTCTTTATGGTTCTGATATAAGTACCAATCTCCAGTTCTAGTTTGCTCTGATAGCTGTATAACTTTCTTTATCTCATCACTAACTCTTGGTAGTACATTGTTTGTCAACATTTTTATCAATGGATGAACAAAAGAATCTGTAAAATCTCCATAACTGAATTCTGTGGACTCTTTTCTCATCAAAGATGTCCAAAAGATGACCGAGAGTGGGTTCCCTTCTACATCAAGCTTCTGAAGTGTTATTGGGAAATTGTCTGCTTGGAAGTATAAGAACATATGGAAAATAAAGGAAGTATACCTAAATACTCCTTCAGTTGGAAATTTTACAAGTTGATCATGGATATTATTATCTATGTATTCGGCATAATTGTAAATGATAGAAGGAGGTTGTCCTAGTACAAAGGTAGATAGAAAACGTAGGATTGACTCATCTATCGCTCACCTGTAAAATACCCTAGGACAAAGGAAAACATATAGATGACATGCCTTGACCCTTCAAGAAATTTGGAAGTAGAATAAGGAGGGTTTAGTTTTGGGATTTCAACATAGGAAGGCATGAAATTCTGGAAAATCTGAAACCTTTTAGGAAAATCCAGACAAATGTAAAGCTTTCTGAGTGCTTCTATGGATAACGGAACTACATTGGGATATGGTTGGAGCTGAAGCATTAGGTTAATGGACCTTGCAGTAACGGTAAAAAATATTTCTTTATCATCATTAACCATGGCTCTTTGTTCAGATGAATAATAGGATTGACATAGCCTGATGACTTTTGGACATTGATGAATGAGTGGAACTACATACTTGGGTAGATTTGACTCCCAAATCTGGACTTCATCTCCTTGATCTAACAATTTTTCAAGATTGCAGTAGTGGAGCTATAAAAGATTAAATTCTATCATTGCAACAGCGATTTTGTAATCCACATCAACCAAGGGTGTATGTTCAATGTCTACAACAAGAGGTTGTAGAGGATTTTCAAGAATTGTGGTTTTGGAAGTCATTGCTCGGTTTGATTTTGACATTTTTAGACCTTCTGGGTGCTTGAAACTTTGTATTTTGGCTTTTTTTGTACTCTTCTGTAAGCTTAAACTGTTTACAGAAGGGCTTTTTGGTTTTAACAGAGGTATATGGAATAGAAAAATTATAAACTGTCTTTATTTTGGTTTTAAACCTTCAAATTTGGCTTTAGAATTGATCTTTAAACTCTTAAAGGTTCAAGAAATGATAAAACAAGGGTTTATCTGCTTTTTTGGATAAACTGAACTGAAAATGGTTCAAATTGGGCACAGAAAGATTGGGATCATTTGCAAAGGGTTTTTGGATAGATTAGAAGTCTTTTCAAGGTCTGCAAAGGCTAAACTACTTCAATTTTGATTTCTAAAACAGAATGCAGTATCGAAACTGGGGTTTATCAAATTTTTACAGCTAATTCATTCTTTGTAGGCAACTACAGGTATTTCCGTGGGTAAATGGGCTTTGGAAGTTTCAATTTCTCATAAAAATATTTTTCAAATGACAAATAGGTTTCTTTTCTTCGAATAATACCTATTTGTGCAGGTATTTGATCTTTTAAATGGGTTCTTAGGTGTCAGAGAAGTTTATGATGGTTGTGGAGGTCTTTTGGAAGCAAGCTGGATGTTTTCAGTGGTCTTGGTAGTAATTCCAATGGCTTTCTAGTTCTTTTGAGCATGAAAATTATGTACAGGGATTTTTCCTTAGTCGGAGATAGATAAAACACAAATAGAATGAAAAAATGGCTTTTATCCGTGTAATATGAAGTTTTATAACATTTTAGGTTTAACAGGGTAAGCATTGAATGTGGTCATATCAGAGCAGAGGGTGGTTTTGGTGCCAGAGGCAGAGATACCATTGGTTGTTAACGCATGGGCTTCAGGGTGGTAAGTGGTTTCCTTGGATCAAATGCGATCCAATCATATATCTCCGTGTGGAGGGGAGAGTATAGCCAAACTTCCCATTTCGCAAAATAAAAATTGATTAATGATATCGCTATTGAAAATGCGATATGGCGTTTGGATTGTCGAATCTAGAGATATGAGTGCGAACGATGGAGATTAGTTGAAAGAGTTGCTCGGCATGATGGCGGCGTGGGGCTAGGGTCTTTAAATACATCGGGGTTAGTTTTAACATTTAAAACATATGTTTTTAATGTAAAACTAATGTTTTATTATGATAGGTGCACGAGATATTTTCATAGCAAATGGGATATTTACGTATGTTTTATAACCATTAGGGCGGGATTTATTTATATAAATTTTTTAACCTATGGGGAAAAGGCGGGGAAATATCTAACACATGGGTAATATAGACCATAGGTTTAAATTATAATAATGGGTTTTGGGATATTTAAATAAAAGGAATTAATAAATATACAGGAAGGGATATTTTAAAGGTTTTAATACATTATGTTAAAAATTAATATGAAATGAATAAGAATGAATGCAAATACAAAAAATAAACTAAGTAAAGTGAAAAATAGGCATTTGAGCGTAATAATGATCCCATTTTAATATTTACACACAATACTTAGGATAAATTGTATTTTATAGGTTTTTTGAGTTTTTTTGGATGAAATGAAATTAATTAAAAGGAGATTTTACTTTTTATAAGCAAAAAAGGTGTTCTAACTTAGGAAAAGGGATTATATTTTTTGGAAGAGGGTGAATATGCTAAGGAAATGGGTTTTCATGAAGGGAATCCAGTATTTTTACCAATCATTTATTAAGCCTTGGGTTTGGTCCCAACAGAAGTCAGAGAAATGCTATGAGCCTCTTTAACTAAAGGTTTTGAAAACTAGATCATTGTGGGGGAGGGGAAATTAGTAATTTTCCATATGATGCTTTATTACATGCCTTGCACTACTGCTTTATACCTACCCATCATTATTCTAACATTTTTACTTCATTTGCATGGGTGAATTTAATCTTGCAACCCTAAATCCATTTTTCTTTTAAATCATAAACTATCTAATTCTAACCTTATTTCATCTGAGGGCTCAAATTAAACTGTTGAGCTCCTCATTTATTCTCTAACTATCTACTGATTTTTCAAGTTTAAACAGTTTGACATATCTTTATTCTCTATCTAAAACATGAAATTCAAATCATGAAAAGTTAATATTAAACTATTTAACTAATCATGGATTATGTCATTTTGAACAATCTGCACATAATCATTATTTTTGCAATAAAAGTAAATAGTAGTGGCATTTTGACTTGCTCACTTTCATGTCTTATTTTTATTTCTTTTTTTTCTTTCTTGGGGTTCATTTCTTATTCTTTGTGATCTTTTCTTTCCAAGTCCTTTGATATTTCTTTTATGACTTTTACCCTCTTTTCATTTTTTTATTATTTTTCAAAATATGGGAAAACAACTTGCAGAAAGCAAGGTATGTACATATTTACAAGACTAATCATAGTCAATTCAAAAATTATGAACCCTATTATTATAGGACCCTAACAGTGGCTCCACATAGGGATCGCATTTCCTAGTGAAATGTCAAGAACTTTGAGCCTAGTATCCTTTGAATTTTGACTAAGCTGACCTTGTAAGTGTTATTCTGATCTCTGCAATTATTTCATACATATGATATTTTACCTCTCAAAGCTTAGGGCCTTCTCTCCAGGCTTCAACTTTGTTAGGAAAACATCCAATCCAATCTAAAATCTTCAATGTTTATGTACAATGGATAAAGTAAACAAAATTAACTATTTTTTATCTCTGAGGAGTAGTAGTGCTTCAACATTCTGCCATTGACTGGTCCACCTAGAAGATCTGATCCATCCATTTCTTTGAAAAATAAAGCATTGTTACCTCTTTAACCATAAATAACATAAGGTTCTTTCTATAGAAAATCAAATTTTCAATGTTTTCCTTTTTCTTCTCTTCTTGAATCCCATTTTAACACTTTTTCTCCAATGTAGAAATCATCTTCTTTACTCTTTTTGTCAAAAAAAAAAATTATCTTATCCTGGATAACTTGAGACTTAAGATAAACCTCTTCTCTTGTTTGCTACAAGTGAACGGTTTGGTTAATCCTTCTTTGAATGTCATTTGTCTCAACCTGTAATTCTTGGATTATCTTGATTACTGGTACTCCTAAGGAAGATGGAAAAATAGCATCCATTCTATAAACAAGTTGGTAAGGGGATGTACCAATAGATTTTTTGGTGGTAATTCTATCTGCCCATAAGGCATTAACTAACCTCTTGTTCCAAGTCTTTTTGTTATCTTCTAGTAATTTATTGATGATGCTTACAAGGCTCTTATTGGAATATTCATCAAGGCCATTACCTTGAGGGTAATATGCAGTAGAATGGCCTAGGGTAATGTGGTATTTATGGCAAAAGTCAATCATCTTTTTATATTTGAATGCAGCTCCATTTTCAGTAATAATCTTTTGGGAACATCCAAATATTGAAAGTATGTTGCTTTCTAGCAAGGAGATAATGACGGTGTCATTGGCTTGCTTAGAGGCTATGGCTTCAATCCAACTAGTAAAATAGTCAGTGGCTGTCAGAATCCCCTTGTGTTGGGTTGATGATGGAGGGTGAATTTCACCAATGAATTCAAGACCCCATTGTTGAAATGGCATTTCTGTTGAGATAGGTTTTAACGGAAATGGTAAGAGCTTTTTTCTTTCCCTCAAATATTTGACACTTGTGACAGGAGGTCACGTACCTTTTTACATCTACAAACAAAGTAGGCCACTAAAAACCAACTCTCAGGATTTTGTCTACAGTAGTCTTCCAGTAAAGGTATCCTCCACAGTCACCTGCATGAAATTCTTCTAAAACTTTGTCAGATTCTTCTTTTAGCAAACAATTTAATAAAATTCCACTATGATCCTTCCAAAAAAGTACATTTGTCTAATATACAAAATCTTACTACCTTTAGTTTTAAGAATCTAGCTTTTGTTCTTGATAATCTACGAGGAGCTTGTAAGTTTATTAATATAAATATAATATCTATATTCCATGGCGAGTCTGAAAATGCTTCACTGATCTCTGGAGTCATCGTCTCTTCCTAATCATCTACTTGGGCAATAAAATTTATGTCTAGGGCATGACAATTTGATTCAGCCATGAGTTTGGCTAAACCTTGACCTTTTATAAGTTTAGTGGGTTTTATCTCTATGTAATGTTCCAAAATTGTGGCAATCTACTTGCCTCTTCTACCATCAGGACCATCCTGAGTTAGAATGTCCTTTACAACTGCATTTGGAACATAGCCAATGATGTGAGAGTAAAAAATGTCATCTAAAGTCTTTAATGGCCTTTACCAAATCTAGGGTCTGTTTCTCCATGATATTGTACTTTAAAGTGGCATCTCTAAGTGTTTTTCTAAAGAAATCTATGGGCTGCCCATAGCCCTGGTCATTTTTTTGCAGTAAAACTGCAGCAATGGTGTGTTGTGAAGCAAATGAAAAAATGATGAAATCCTTTTTAAAGTCAGGACTTATAAGGATTGGGGTTTTTGTTAAGGCTTGTTTGATAGATTCAAATGATTGTTTGGCCTCAATAGTCCATTTAAGAACTGAATATTTTTTCAGCATAATATTGAGTTCTCTAATTATTTCAGCTAAATTATAGATGAATCTACTTAAAAAGTTAATTTTACCTAGAAAAGCTTGTAACTCTTTTATGTTCCTAGGAGGGCTAATATTAAGAATTGCTTCTATTCTGGTAGGGTCTATTATAATTCCTTCGTTAGATATTATGTCTCCTAGTAGCTTACCTTCTTCTAATCCAAATAAATGTTTCTTAGGGTTTAAAGAGATGCCAAACTTTTTGCATTTAATAAAGACTTGTCTAAGATGATCCAAGTGTTCATAATCAGCCTTAGAAAATACAGTAATGTCATCTAAGTAAATCACTAAGAATTCATGAATTTCCTTTGCAAAGGCTATATCCATAACTCTTTGAAAAGTAGCCCCTGCATTCATTAAACCAAAATTCATTTTTATATACATAAAATTTCCCCAAGGAGTAGTAAAAGTGTAATATCCCAAAATAGGGAAAATCAACACTATTGGGAATATCTTAAGATATTCCAAAAGTGGTGCTACAGCAATCCATGAACATAACAATGAAAGAGTAGTGTAACTCAACTCATAAACATGGGAGACCAAAATTGAGACATTAATCCATGTATTATATCAGAAAATCCATTCATAACAATGAGGCATTGATCATATACCATGAAGGAACAAGCCTTCCATAAGAAATCACTCTACAAATGAATTGCTATCACAATACAAAAATGCCAGAGACTGCTACAGCGCAGTTAAAAACACACTAATACAGAAAAATTATGTACAAAATATGTAGGGCTGCTATAAGCCTCAAAATATATGCTCAATACAGATCTATTCTCAATATCAACTCCTACAAAGAACTCGAAAAGGGGTTTTCAGAAATACACTCTATACAAGATGGGATCTAAAGCCGAATGGCTATAGATACACTGTAAACTAAAGAACAAGAGTGTGGAAGGCTGCAATATGATAGATCTGAAGTAGACCCCCCCAAAGGTCTCCTCCCATGAAAGGATAAACCCCTCAATCACAAGGAAACACTGCAAAGGAACCACCAAAGCTGAAGATGCCTTCAAAATAACGCATTCCCTAGCTGGAACAGCGCTGGGAATGAGGGGAATGTATGGCCTGATTCCAAGGATTTTAAATGTGCCCAATAACTCTCCAAACAGATCTCCCAAGAGAAGGAAACCTTCCTCCTATGACAAAATAGCTCAGAAAGTGGGGTTCTAACCCTTCCAAAGCTGCACCCTGCAACACAGCACAATAACCTGCAGAAATTGTGTTGATGAAGAAGCTATAGCTTGGCCTAAAAACCTGAATGTGGAAATTAATACAATACTCTTCCAAGAGGCTCCTCAAGGAAAGAGGTGGGATTCCCGCTCGGGAACACCCGGTGCTAAACAGCATAGCTACCCTGTTAAACAGCAAGAAGAAGCAATAGTCTAAGCAGACCAATCTCAAAATAATATAAAACATAAACTCAAATGGCTGCCATCCTCTTTATTAAATATAATGTGAGCTTTCTTTCCCTTTCCCCACTCAATTAGGTTATTTCCTCCATGAGATCCATCTCCCTCCAAAACTGTGTTATTCTCTAATTGATCTCCACTCCTCCTTATCAACATTGTTGACTTGGTCAAATTTGACTGAATCAACATGACCCAAACCCTGTTCACACTTGGAGGAGATTTATTCAGCTACTACAAAGGTCTCCTTTCACACTTGAGTGTTTTTGTTGCTGCTCCAGAGACTTATGGGTCTCCCCACCCATTTATTTACCGATCTAGTGATAAAACAACTATAATATTCCATTTAGCTTGGAGGCTAAATTTTTGAAATATTACAGTCCTCCCCTCCAAAAATTTTCTTGTCCTCAAGCAACTGTATAGGGAGAGAAAAATTACCCTCCCTCCTCCTCTTGTGGCCTCCTCATCAATAGTTCCCACCACTGCTCAAAACAATCTGCAATAAATCTGTCCTCCAATACTCCCTCCCAGGCATGCAAAACCAAATGGCTCACATCATGAAAAGGTGGAAGGTGTAAGTGGAAACCTTCTTGCTGTCCAATGGCCCCCTCAATATAGGATTTATAACAAGCATAGGGGATCTCATGAACAAATTAGAGACTCCCAAACCCATGCTATCATCTGAATGAAATGAGCCATTCTAGGTAGCTCATCAAAAGAATCCTCAACCCTCGATGTATGCCATGTGTTGGGGCTGCATGGAGAGATTAGATTTCTCCATTCAAGTGGTTTCTCTCTCCACCTATGGTAATTATGGGGTTGTTGCTGAGCTTGGGCTAAAATTTCATGGCCTCAAAGATTGGCCCAAGTTACCCCACAAAGCAAATCAGCCATGAAATGCCTCCTCCAAGAACGCAAATTCTTCAAATGGCTCCCCCCATGTGAAGACAAGAAGTGTGGTGTGGAAATCATGGTTTGCCCATTGTTTCTCCTGGAACATACAACATGTAAAGTAGGGAGAATCATACTCCCAATGGGCATCTCCAACTCATCTAGCACTCTCCAAACAAAGCTCCTCATGAACATAAGTGTATCAGCAAAATATGGGAGAAAAAACCAGTGAAAGAAAGCTGCCATATGACAACCGGAGAGTGGATCATAGTTCCTCACATGGAACCAGCACAGTGCATCCCTTGCCTGCATCAAAACAAGTAAGAACAAGCACTTTCCCAGCCACTTATTTGTTGCCAAAATCATTCTATAAGATAGAAGCATGAAAAAAAAATGTGGTGTCAATGGTGAACACCAAGAATCATGTGGCCTCTCCCACAAACCACTGATAGAATGGAAAACATCAATGCTACAAATGGCCTTAAGTACATGAAAATACAATACACAAGAATAAAATATCCTCCTTGGTACAAAATGCAGCTCACAAAAGGTAAAGGAATGAAAATCACGGTGCATAAGTGTACATCCTCTACTATGTACTTTGGTTCTTGAGCTGAAATGGCTCAAGTGGAAATTCTCCCTCACTCTCAATGAGTAGGGAAGTGGTTGTTCCAACCTCTCCATCACCATCCAGGCTATGCATCTCTCCATATGTTGATGTATATCCTTTTGGATGCCCTCCCAAGTGAACTCCTCCATCAATGAATGAAATGCATCAAGGTGCATGGAAATAAAGTCCACATGTGATGTATGAAGTAGCTTCCTCTTGAGCTCAGAAACTCTAGTCAAGAAGACTCTCCCATAATAATATATGACCTCACCAACCACCATGTACCTATCATCTCCATCTGGGTCATCAAGTATCATACAAGCACCAAGATCCTTGGAGTACTCTACCAAAAGTTGAGACCTCCAATATGGATCAACCCTCCTAAGAGACAGCGCTGAAGATTTGAAATGTGAAGCTCCCCACATGTTACTATCTACTCCTTTGACATCCCTCATTCCAAATTCATCCTCCAAAGTATTCACCTTTCCGGAATCTAAGAGTGGCGATAAAATGTCTCCCACCAACTCTAGATACGGTGGCCTCCTAGGTGGAATGCCCCCATGTAGTGAGACATCAAAATTTGAAGTGGACTGTACATATGAGTGGACTGATTTCTCCATCTCTTCACTGTGCAATGCAGTCCCCTTATTTTGTGCAGAAACCTCCTAAAATAGATAAGGGTGAATCATCCCTTGATGTTGATCCCTCCTTTCTTCTTCTCTTTCCATCTCACAATCCACCGAAATTGATACATGCTGCTCCGGAATTGTGGTTTGGTTCCCACATGTTGGATCATTTAGAACTCCTTGCAAAGACACAAGGGCTCCTCCAATGGAAGTAATGGCTCCCTTCCCATATCCATCTGATGATGGATCTTCTCCCAATGGTACAGCACTGTCAACTCTTCTCTGCTCATCCTCTTCATCAATATGTGATAATGCCTCCATGTCTTCATCTATAGAAGAGGGCGTTTCAAGAAGTGGGGATCTTTCCCTTGGAAAGGTATCATGCATGTTTATATCCCCTTCAACAAAATTATGGAGTGGAGTTGGAAAAATAAATCTCTCTAACTCATGCAAAGGGTTTGAGTTTTTGGGTTCAACAAGAGATGTTTTACAATGTTTAAGATCAAATCTCCTCACTAATTTCTTAGTGAACCCTGCATAAGTGTTTACATTTGCATGATAAAATGAAGTAGAACTATAAAACCACCAAATATGGGCCATACCTTTGAGGTGCAGCGCTGCTAATCTAATGGCCTCCTTTTCTGAAACTTGGTGTAGTTGGAAATAGGAATCTAGCTCCTCCACCCAAGCTTTGGTTATGCACTTTTCTGATCCATCAAAGTTAGATAGAAAAATTATACCTCCCTTGCTTCTCTTGTTGGATCTTCTGTCTTCCTTGAGTTGGCAAAACCCTTGGAAGTCCAAGTTCTCTTTGAATCTCCATGATTGAGACTCATACTCCTGAAGATAGACACTCAAGGTCTCCTCCCTTGGTGCATCTCCTTCCTCCATCCTTCTTGCAGTGAATGTGGGAAATAGACTACACTGTGGATCTACATGTGTGGCTTAATTATCACACCCATCATATGAATAACTAGGGCTTGCTTCATATTAAAACCCTCTTAGGAATTTCCTACACTTCTGCCCCTTCATCTCCTTGAGATCTTCTTTGATATTTTTCATAGCTTGGAAAAGAAGTTGGGAGATCCTCTCTTCCTTCATTTATCCAAATAATGGAGTCTTATCTTTGTGCCTTCTATACATCTCTCCTTCTCCTTCTGATAGCAGAATGGCTGAGATTCCACAAGCTGAGCTAAGACTATGCTCTGATACCACTGTAATATCCCAAAATAGGGAAAATCAGCGCTATTGGGAATATCTTAAGATATTCTAGAAGTGGTGCTACAGCAATCCATGAAAATAACAATGAAAGAGCAGTGTAACTCAACTCATAAACATGGGAGACCAAAATGGAGACATTAATCCATGTATTATATCAACAAATCCATACATAATAATGAGGCATTGATCATATACCATGAAGAAACAAGCCTTCCATAAGAAATCACTCTACAAATGAACTGTTGTCACAATACAAAAATGTTGGAGACTTCTACAGCGCAGTTAAAAACACACTAGTATAGAAAAATTATATACAAAATATTTAGGGTTTTTATAAGCCTCAAAATACATGCTCAATACAGATCTATGCTCAATATCAACTCCTACAAAGAACTTGAAAAGGGGCTTTCAGAAATACACTTGATACAAGATGAGATCTAAAGCCTAATGGTTGTAGATACACTGCAAACTGAAGAAAATGAGTGTGTAAGGCTGTAATATGATAGATCTAAAGTAGACCCCCTCAAAGGTCTCGTCCCATGAAAGGATGAACCCCTGAATCACAAGGAAACACTGCAAAGGAACCACCAGAACTCCTGTTGAAGCTACCTTCAAAATAATGCATTCACTAGTTGGAATAGCACTGGGAATGAGGGGGACTGTATGGCCTGATGCTAAGGATCTGAAATGTGCCCAAGAACTGTCCAAATAGATCTCCCAAGAGAATGAAACCTTCCTCCTATGATAAAATAACTCATAAAGTGGGGTTCTAACCCCTCCACTGTTGCACCCTGCAACACAGCACAATAACTTGCAGAAACTGCGCTGATGAAGAAGTTGTAGCTTGGCCTGAAAACTTGAATGTAGAAATGAATACAATACTCTTCCAAGAGGCTCCTCAAGGAAAGAGGTGGGATTCCCGCTTGGGAACACCCGGTGCTAAACAACACAGCTACCCTGCTAAACAGCAAGAGGAAGCAATAGTCTAAGCAGACCAATCTCAAAATAATCTAAAACATAAACTCAAATGGCTGCCATCCTCTTTCTTAAATTGAATGTGATCTTTCTTGCCCTTGGCCCCACTCAATTAGGTCATTTCCTCCATGATATCCATCTCCCTCCAAAACTGTGTTATTCTCTAATTGATCTCCACTCCTCCTTATCAGTGCTATTGACTTGGTCAAAGTTGACTGAATCAACATGACCCAAACCTTGTTCACACTTGGAGGAGCTTTATTTCGCTGCTACAAAGGTATCCTTTCACACTTGAGTGTTTTTATTGCTACTTCAGAGACTTATGGGTCTCTCCACCCATTTACTTACCGATTTAGTGATAAAACAACTATAATATTCCTCATAACTCCAAGCAAAAACATCTTGAAATTCCTTGAAAAGAGAAATATATTTTTCTTTTTCTTGCTGAGGTAAGGCTTTAGAAAGTTTGATCATCTTAGGTTTTAACTTTGTGCCTATGTTACATTCCTCAATATCAAATCTAAGTGGCTGCATTTTGGGTTTTCTTGAAACATCATTTGAGTCAAATAAATCTTCTAAAGGGGTTAAGCCTTTTGGTAAGAAATTATCTTTGAGATTTAATATATCAGATTCATCATCAATTATCTCATCAATTTCTACTTTCTCTAATTTATCTATGTCTGATTGACTAAATTTAGTAGGTTTTGCAAAATTTACTTTATTTACATCTATATTATTCAAATCAATTTCACTATCTAAATCCCGATTTAATGTACAGTCTGTGTCTATTTTACAATTATGAAATTCACCTTCATTATTCATAAAATGGTAAATCTGTTGATCTTGTAAGAAAAATTTCCAATATTTGAGGTTATCTATAATTATTGGTCTGTGTTTTACTTCTGCAGTATACTTATGATTGGGCTGGAATGGCAGAATACAGGTACTAGCAAAATTTTCTAAGGAGTGTGCCTGTATGTTCTGCTTTCTTGGTATTGCAGAAAAATTACATTCCAACAATTCATCTATCAAATCTAATACAGTTTCTCTATATGGCCTAATCTAGGATTATAGATAGAATATTCTCCATTTATATGTTTTACAATCAACTCTGAATCTCCCATTATTGACATTCTTTTACCTCCTAAATTTCTAATAATCTGCAGTCCTAAAATGAGAGCTTCATATTCAACCATGTTATTGGTACATCTGAAATTAAGTCTGAAAGCATGACCTTCTACATGATTATTTTCCATATTATTTATCCAAACTCCTGTTCCTGCTCCTAGTTTATTGACTGAACCATCAAAATCTAAATGTCGTAATGATTCATGAAAGATATTTTCATCTGGTGTTTTATTTTTGTCTTTTAGTTCAGTTTTAATTTCATTATCAGTTTTAGAGTTACATAAGATGAATGAATCTAGGTCAGTAGGTGTAGTGTAAATTGGGTAATTTATTGATCTTTCTGCACTTCTCACCATATATTTCATCAATTTTTCCCTATAGAGTTTCTTTGGTTGGCCAAAAACTGATATAGTTGCATATGACATGTCCAATTGTAGAGATCCATGTAATTTTGCTCCCCATGAGCGAGATAATAACATTCCATACTTGGGTGGGATATCAGCTACTGCAATGTCCATGAGTATACTTTTACCAGGATATTGAACTAATGTGACACACAAGTATTTAATTAAACCTAAACATTTAACTTTGTTTGAATCAAATGAAAATAGATCTTTGTAAGGTCTTGTGATGTCTAAGTTCAGGGTTTCCATTATTTCTTTTGGTATTAGATTGTGTGAAGCCCCTGAATCTAACATTACATTGTGTAATATTTGGTCATGAACGGTTAGGCTAACGTAAAATGGTGGAACTGCTCCATCTTGGTGTTTTCCATTAACATCAGGACCAAAAATCAACTCTGGTTGATCATAATTTAAGTTACTAAGTCTTCTCCATCATTCAATGTTTAAGGTTTCAGTGATAGTTGTTTTATACAAATCATGTTTTACCAATTCTGTCAAAGGAATTGGTATTTTTAATTTTGCAATTTCAAATTGTATATTGAATGAGGTTTGTGATTTACTAAGCTAAATTAACTCATCTTTAGTAACTGTAGTTTGAGTAGGCTTGTCTTGTTTTTCTACAATTATTTTTTCATTTTTTGTTTGAGTTTCTTGTGTTTCACTGCTCTTAGTTTTATTTTCAGGAATGGTTTGAGAAGTAGTAGATGTTTTTTCAGTTTCTGAATTATCAGAAGTTGTTTTGGCAATGGCAGCTTTTGGAACTGCTGATTTTGGATCAGCAGTGGGTGTTTTAGGATCTAAGTTTGTTGTTTTAGCAGAGTTAGGTGTTTTAACAGCAGTAGATTTTTGTGAATCTGTAGATGTTTGGACAACCTCATCTTTTATATCAACAATCTTGGGACTAGGTAAAATTTTAGGGCTGGAAACTTTTTGGGATGAATTAGAGTTTTGCTTGTTTTCCCTAGGGAGAATTTGCAGAACTTTTGTAGTGGGAGCTTCTACTTTTTTCTTATTTTCTAGTTTGTGCATATTTCTTAATAGAAGGTTCAATTTTTTTCTTACTTATAAGGTTATATTGTTTATGTGCTTCATTTATATCAAAATCATAACATTTTTTGTAGTCAAATGATTCACCTGAATCTAATTGAAGTTGTTGCATTTAAAATAACTCTTGATCTTTTTGTGTGAGAAAGATATTGTTATCATCATTTATACCCATTATATTTATGTGTCTTCATCATCAACATTATGTTGAGAAATTTTAGCATAGTTCTCTTGAAATGGAGGTCTTATTGTCTGATCAGGTGTTGATTCTTTTGATTTTCCTGTGTTTATATTTTTCCTGAAGTTGGGATTCTTGATTTTCTATTGGTTATCCCATTGCGGTCTTCTTTCTATATTGTCTAATCTATCCATAATTCTCTCTAAAGTTTTAGCTAATCTATTTTTCCATCTGAACTAGAAGTCTCTTCTTTTATGGTTACTCTCCTCTCATTCCTTAATCTAGCTTTTCTAGCCAAAATATTTACTTCTACACTAACAGCATCTATTTGCATTCTTTCTAAGGTTTCATCATTTCTCTCTCTTAATTGATATGCCATGTATGTGTCAAATCCATCAGGGAATTTGAGTAGGACAGAATCAGGAGTACGTTTGAGATTAGCTGGGATAGAATTATACACATTGTTGTATCTAATACATTAATTTTGGACTGTTTCATTAGGAGCTCTTTTCATTGCATCAAATTCAGATAATATTTGTAGTGGATTTTTCTTCTTTTCCCATTTATTCAAAAATAATCTATGAAAGACTGCTAAATCATCTATACTACTAGGATTAAGACCTTTAAACCATTTTTTAACTTCCACTATTAATGGTTGAGCAAAGAGTCTCATTTGTACATCAGAATCATCTACTTCATGAAGGTCAAAATAATCTGTCATCTTATTAATGTGTTGTTGGGAAGTGTAATGTGTGGTAGCATCAAATTGAGGTATTTTACTCTGATAATCCTGAGGCATGTCATGTAGTTGAGCTGGAAGGACCAAGGGAGCATACCTAGCAACCGTAGGTTGAATCTTAGATTGGCTAGGAGGTAGATTGGAAGTGCTTGGTGTAGAACTGGAAGTACTAGCTGATGAGGTTAATGAAGTGGCTGGTGAAACTGGAATATAAGATGATATACTAGAAAAAGTGGTGGATGAACTAAAGGATGAATTTGGGGTGCTAAAAAATGAAACTAGGATATATGAAGAACTACTTGGAAATGAGAATGATGTATTTGAATGCGCAGAAGATAAACTAGTGGATGGGGTTGAGGTGGGGGAAGATGGAAATAGTATTCTAGGTTGGAAGGGTTGTTTAGGGATAAATGGATATGTGGATTGGGTTTTGGTGGAAATTATAGATGATGTAGTGGTAAAAAGAGATGAACCTACAGATTCTAAAAGGTGGGTATCTAACTAAGAAGTAGATGGCTTAGGTGTATATGCTGATAAGGTAGCTAATTCAACTGAATGTTGAAATAGAGCTTCATCAATTTAATTAAGTAAAGCAACATTTAATTCATATAGTTTATCATAAACTTCAAATATCTTTGATTCGGAATCTAGTGAGACAGTTTCATGTTTTGTTTCAAGAAATGAAATAAATTCAGGATCTATAACAGCACTATTTAAGTCACTTTTAGCTCCTGCTTCACTACTGCAATTTCATGTGCTCTGATACCATGTAGAAATTATACAAAATACATGTATGTCATGGATTCTCCTAATCTAAAAATGTGCTACTGTTAAATACATAATCGCTTCTACAAATATTTATGGAATTTAAAACATAATCGCCAATTAGAATATCATGAAGAAAGATCAATCACACACAACACAGATAATTTATCGGGGAAATATTATAACTAAAAAACCCACTATCTTCTATTGTATATTATGTCATGGATAATGAAACAATTACATACAAATTTCTCATCCAAGAGCTCTCAGTACATGAGCTAATTGTCTCACACTGTCATACAAAAATTGGCAAGTTCCTTAGCCAATTTACTGTCTCCAAACAGCCTGCCTCCACTGCACAATCCCTGCAGATAGTAATCTCTGAATGAATGAAATCTTGTCTACCTTGATTGCACAATAATCATGGGCACATCCAATGTGTGTGTGGTTGCATGCGTGCAACCAGATAATGTCACAACTTATAGTTTACTTCCCTTTCACCTAGAACTCAACTAGGTCTCCACCGGATCTGACATGCATGCAGTTAATAATAGTAAATCTTCAGTTACATGTGAGACTACTAATTGTGAATTAATTAATAATTAACTCACTTGATCTCTCACTAGTGTATATTTAGTTACAACTTGCACAACTACACTTCCAACTCTGTTACAACTTTGAATCACTCAGTTACAACTAATTCAAACTGCATGTCCCACCAACCAACCACTTAACTAGAAATTCCTTTAGCTAACCGATTTTCCACTTTAGTTAACTATTTCCAAGTGCTCAATGAGAATAGAATATATTTTATTGTCCAACTAATATTAATGGATAATAATAGTAGACATGCATCTATAAATAGATATGCAACTTATAAATAGATTGTGCACATACATCTATAAATAGACATACACCTAAAAATATCCTGAGGCTCTATCCTAGTGTAGGTGCTTAATTTTCACTAGGATCTTCTTGTTTAATCTCAACACCAGTTGAGACAGAGGTTAGAGGGAAGATAACTATCAGTTGTATAATTAGAAAATGGCTTGAACGCAATTATATAGTCACCGGGAAGGCTCATGATGGCCTGCGCAGTCAAGGAAGGTTGATTATCCTATTTAATAGGGATTAATTTCCTAGGGATTGCTTGAGCAGTGTTGGGCTAAGCAGGGGCTGAGAATTGGCTAAGTGTTTGTCAATTTTGCCTAAGAATTGCTAGTCAGTTCCGAGCAGCATCAAGATGAGATGATCAGTAGAGTGCAGATTTTCTCAGTGTGAGAAAGCATTTTATTGTTTCATGATTCTTTGACTATGTACAATATATGATAGAGGGGTTTTGAGTAGGTTCTTTCCCCAGATACATCTTGTGTTTTGTGATTGATAAATTCCTTTCTCTTACTTGCATGTGATTGAGTGATTGTGTTTTATATTCAGCAAATATAGTAGAAGGATTCAGTATCTTGTTTTAGTACATTACATGATCGGATTGAATCCATTGGTATAGATTTTATATATATAATTTCTACATATTCATGGCTAGTTTTTTTTTCGGGGCAGCCAAGCCCCTACTATTAAATGATAACCACTTCATCTGGGAACCAAAGCAGGGTTATATTCAATTACTTGATCTCTCTAGCCAACATTGTTTTTTATTATTTTATTTTTTTTGTCAATGTAATTATTATTTTATTATTTTTAAATGTAATTTTAGAGGAAAATATCTCTTCATATTGGGTTGTGGAGCACCTCTTGGTGCAATAAAAGAACTAGTTTTCAATTTTTTTCACATGATACAAGTAAAAATGTATATAATTTAAAAAACATATTTAATATATTTAATAAAAGAGCAATAAAATATCCCCATGGCTGGTGAAAATGCAAATCAACCAAGTTGAAAAGACCATTCGGGGCAGTTGGGCTCTCCAACTGGGAGGCCATTCGTCGACCATAGCCCAGATGTACGATCCTTTTAATATCAGCATGTCGAAAGCCCTCTCCGCCATTATGAGTTAGTACATAAACCTTGGGATTATAATGGCATTCGATCATTACATGGTCATCCATCCTCGGGGTGATTAGAGAAATATTAATTTTGGGTACATGTTATATTCTTTCCATGATAAGTCATGCGCCCCATGTATGTTGTGCCGGGCATAGTAGGGGGGTCACAGGGCAGCACCCTGGGAAAAAAAATTTGGACCCTATTTTTCGGTGGGCGGACCTGCCCATGGTTTTGTGCATGGGTTTGCACATGGTTTTGGGGCATGATGGTTTTCAGCCCCTGGTATTTTGTAGATCTGGTCAAGGGAAATACGGTTATGTTCTAATCCAAGGTTAATGGATTGGGGTTTATGTATGCTTCGGCACGTATATATATGTGTTGTAACACTAAAAGGAATATAATGAAAAATCAAGCTGGTTGTCCCGATTTGGGATCCAGGGGAAAATTTCTGTGTATATATGTTTTATGTTGTATGCTCTCGCTATTGTTTATTTTCTTTTTTTAAGATTCGTTTGCAGATAATTTTTGTACAGGGTTAAAACCTACATTTGGTATCAGAGTTTTTTCGGATCCAAGGGGACGCCTTTATTGCTGAGGGGTTTTTTTCTCGGGCCTGAGGTAGACCCTGTTAAGTGGGAGATTTGCGAGATCCATTCTTGCGATGAAAGAATATGGCAAGTAGTGGAAAGATAGATATTGAGAGATTTAATGGTCAGAGTTTTGAGTTGTGGAAGCTCGATATGGAGGATCTGTTGGTGGATAAAGAGCAATGGATCGTGGTAGATCCAGGTACTAAACCAACGGGAATGTCAGATGAAGACTGGAAGAAGTTGGATTGAAAGGTGAAGAGAAAAATATAGTTGTGTGTCTTAGATTCGGTATTGTTGAATGTATCTGGGGAAGCTACGACAAAGAATTTGTGGGACAAACTTGGGAATTTGTACCAATCTAAGTCTCTGGTGAATAAATTGTTCCTGTGGAAAATGCTGTATAACCTGAGGATGAAGGATGGAGACTCAGTGATAGAGAATCTGAACGCCTTCAATACTGTGGTAAGTCAATTGTCATCTATTGATATTAAAATATTAGATGAAGATAAGTGCATCATTTTGTTGTGTTCTCTACCAGACTCGTGGGACAGTCTAGTTATTGCAATAGGTAGCAATACAACTACCTTGAATTTTGATGACATTTTCTCAGCCTTGCTATTGGAGGAAATGAGATGCTATCGGAGGAAATGAGATGGAGAAATATGGAGGGTCAGAATGGAGATGCCTTATCTGTACGGGGAAGGTCTCAAAATAGAAACAAGAATAAGGTTTCGAGTGGGAGATCTAAATCTCCTGGAAATTTTGTAAAGATGTGCTAGAAATGCGGAAAGGAAGGGCACTACAAAAAGGACTGCAGATCTAAAGCTCCTGAGAAAGGAAAGGGATTTGATGATGCTCCTTTCGTAGAGGCAAAAACCACCTCAAATGAAGGTTGGGATGTGTATTTGGCTTCTTCTTCAAATACAAATGCAGATCATGAGTCATGGTTGATTGACTCGGGTGCATCATTTCACTTCACTCCCCATAGGGAGTGGTTCTGAGAGTATGAGAAATATGATGGCGGTGACGTCTTCTTAGGTAATGATAGGAAGGCTAGAATCATCGGACGTGGAAAATTCAAGCTGAAGTTTTAAGGTGGAAGGATTAGAACACTTCGTGGTGTTCTGCACATTCCTGCATTGGCCAAAAATCTGATTTTTGTAAGCAAGATGGATGATGCAGGTGTAAAAACAGTGTTCGAGAAAGATACATGTAAGATGGTTCGGGGAGTACTGGTATTAATGCAGGGAGTTCGGATTGGAACTCTATACAAGCTTTAGGGTAGCACTGTTATTGATGGGTGCAACAGTTCTGTGGTTCCCGAAAGTCGAGCGGAAAGCCTATCTGTCTCTGGAGAAAAGACCATGCTATGGAATCAAAGGCTTGGACATATTAGAGAGAAGGGCCTTCGGATACTGCATGGAAATGGTATGGTAGAAGGTATTTCTAATAGCTCTCTGAATTTCGATTTCTGTGAAAATTGTGTATATGGGAAGAAGAATCGAGTGAGTTTTCCTTCTGGTGCTAAGAGGGTGAACAAGATATTAGAGCTTGTGCATAGTGATGTGTTTGGACCTGTGTCGGTTCCATCACTGGGTAAGTATGTGTACTATGTTTCATTCATAGATGACTTCTCAAGGAATACATGGATATACTTCTCAAGGAAGAAATCTGAAGTCTTTGACAAATTTAAAGAATTTAAGGCTCTGGTGGAAAACCAGACAGAGAAGAAGATAAAGGTGTTGAGGACAGATAATGGTGGGGAGTTCTGCAAAACGGAATTTGAAGAGTTCTGTAAGAAGTGTGGTATAGCACGACATAAGACTACTCCATACACACCTCAGCAAAACAGAGTTGCAGAAAGAATTAATAGAACGATGATGGAAAATGCAAGAAGCATGCTCAATGGTATCGGGTTAGGACAAGAATTATGGGCAGAGGCAGTGGGGACTCCATGTTACTTGGTTTATAGATCACCTTCATCAGCGTTGGAGGATAAGACTCCACATGAGGTATGAACTGGTAAGAGTGATGCATATGTACATGTTCCAAAGGATAAAAGGACCAAGTTGGATAATAAATTTGAAAGGTGCGTCTTTATTGGGTATAAGGATGGTTTAAAGGGTTACAAGCTTTGGAACCTGGAAACAAGGAAGGTAGTGTACAACTGAGATGTGGTGTTTAGAGAGGTGAAAGATATTGTTAAACATGAACTCCTACCAAAGGAACCTGAGAAGATAGATTTTGAGCTAAAGGAGGATGAATCAAACTCTACAACATGAGAAGACTCAGAAGAGGAAGAGCCACAAACTCCAATTGTGAGAAGATCAGTTCGGGAAAGAAGACAACAACAAGAGCACACTTCTGTCACTTTTGTTCAGTTTGTAACAACATATTGATGATGATCCCGGGAACCATCGTGATCGATAGATCGGGGGGAAGGATGGAAAACTCTGAGAGGAGGCAAGGAGGTCATAGTTGATGAAATGGCATCCTTGCAGCAAATATGAAGACATGGGGATAGGAGTGGGTTGTTGGAAGAATCCATCGGAAAAAATGGGTGTTAAGAAGAATATGAATGTAGAGAGGAAGGTGGGGGAGAAGCCAGCTCGGTTGGTAGCGAAAGGTTATTCCTAGGTGCCGGGAATTGATTTTGGTGATATTTTTCCTCCTGTTGCCAAAGTTACTTCTATTAGATTACTTTTATCTGTTGCTGCTGCATTTGATTTTGAGATAGAACAGATGGATGTGAAGACAGCATTTCTTCACGGGGATCTAGAAGAAGAGATCTACATGAAGCAACCTGAAGGCTTTATGGTAAAGGGTAAGAAAGAACTGGTATGCAGGTTAAAGAAGTCTTTGTATGGGTTAAAACAGTCACCAAGGATGTGGTATCAGAAATTTGATACCTATATACGGGGACTTGGCTTCACCAGAAGCAAGGAGGATCATTGTGTTTATTTCAAATTAATTGGTGACCGTGTTATTTATTTGGTCTTGTATGTGGATGATATGTTGTTGATTGGAAATGACAAAGAAATTATCCAAGATTTGAAGACCCAACTGTTCTCCAAATTCGACATGAAGGATCTTGGTGCTGCAAACTATATTTTGGGCATGGAAATTAAGAGAGATCGGGCAAAGAGGAAGCTATGGTTAAACTAGAGGAAGTATGTCGAGACTATATTGCAGAGGTTCAATATGCAGGATAGTAAACCGGTGAATGTTCCTATTCCTGTAGGTGTAAAGCTATCTGCTGAACAGTGTCCCAAGACAAAAAAGAAGGAAAGAGTCTCCTGTGTTCCATATGCAAGTCAAGATGGGTAGAACCGTATATGCAATGATGCATGTTTAGACCCCGAGACATTGCCTCATTCGAGTATTAAGCGGTTTAGCATGTCAACTGCGAAGAACATTAGATGTGATGATGGGGTTTTTGAATGTTGCGTGGCACTAGTGATTATGGCTTGTGCTACCAGGGAAGACCAAGATTGGAAAGAGTGTTGGACATTTGTGATTTTGTTGATGCAGACTGGGCTGGAGATCTAGACCAAAGAAGATCTACAAGTGGGTATGTGTTTAGCCTATTTGGAGGTGCAGTCAGTTGGATGAGTAAAAGACAGTCTGTAGTGGCTCTTTCAACTACAGAGTTAAAATACATAGCAACCGCTCATGCAAGCAAGGAAGCAGTTTGGTTGCAAAGATTGTGTTCAAGTATGGGGTTGGTTCAGCAAGCTATAAGGATAGACTGTGATAGCCAAAGTGCAATTTTCTTGGGTAAGAACCTTGCTTATCATTCAAGACAAAGCACATTGATGTTCAATATAACTTTTTGTGAGAGATATGGTTGAGGCTAAAAGGGTGTTGCTAGTAAAGGTGGACACTTTGAAGAATGATGCAGATGCATTGACAAATTCTGTGAGCACTCAGAAGTTCTCTTGGTGTATAGAAACAATGGGTGTTGCAGAGCTAGGATAATGACTAAGCTCTCTTCTGGCCCCCTGTAGAAAGAAAACAACAAGTGGGAGAATGTTGGGTATGTGTTATATTCTTTCCACGACTAGTCACGTGAACCTTGTACGTTGCGCCAAGTGTAGTAGGGGGGGCAATAGCCCCCCCTGTTCGGGGTTTGGGGCAGCACCCCGGGAAAAAAAATTTGTACCCTATTTTTTGGTGGGCATACCCGCCCATGGTTTTGTGCAAGGGTTTGCACATGGTTTTGGGGCATGATGTTTTTCGGCCCCTGGTATTTTTTAGATCCAGTCAAGGGAACTATGGTTATGTTCTAATCAAGGGTTAATGGATTGGGGTTTATGTATGCTTCGACATGTACATATATGTGTTGTAACACTAAAAGGAATATAATGAAAAATCAAGTTGGTCGTCCCGATTTGGGATCCAGGGGAATATCCCTCTGTATATATGTTTTATGTTTTATGCTCTCACTATTGTTTATTTTTTGTTTTTAAGATTCGTTTGCAGATAATTTCTGTACAGGGTTAAAACCGACAATTGATGCCCTTACATGTAAAGGGAGTATACATCTCATTGTTTTCATGGAGACTCCCAACTTGTTTTGGGTTTTCAGTCGAGCCATGGTGTATGTCCACTATAATTTCGCTCATCTTTGTGGTATTATGGAAGCTAGCGACTATGACGACATTTGGAATATTTATCTTTTCATCGACCAGGAGATTGGGCTTAGCAATAAACTGGTCTTGGGGAATTAGTAGGCATGTCAAATTTTTTAAGCTACTCAGAGGATCCAATTCTGCATTCTGGTTCTCTTTGAGGACCAAGGGCAGTTGGCCAATCTTCGGAGTAATTACATTAGTTCTTTGCAGCTCCCCTAGTCTTCCTTTCGGTGATCTGGCATGAGAAAAATTATTGGTTTTGGAAAGGAGCCACCCTGGTCCAATTTTTCGTCTTGGCAAATTTGGGAGGGAAATTATTTGGCCCAATTTTCCCAATCACAATTCTCAATGGCTTACGGTGTGTCATCTCGGAGAATTAGTGAAGGAAAAAAGCTCTATATCACTACTTCTTAGTAGCCACTATGGTTGAATGAAGGAATTATTATGGTTATGTCTTCGTTGCACCCAAATGATATGCGTTGATCTGTTGGTTAGACGGACGAGTCTAGGAACAAAGAAGAGCATGATGGTTCGTTGGTTGATCATCGAATTCTCATGGGTAGATGGTTGGATGCTCGCTGCATCCACTTTGTTCGTGGGTCGTTTTGGTAGCCAATATGTTGTTCGTGACCCAGAGGAGTTAGAGGAAAGGCTTTAGGCTTTTTAAGGCAATGGATGCATCCTTTGGTCAGTGTCTCTTCACAGCCAGTGCATTATCCTAGATTATCCAAACTTAGCCAATTCAGTGGCTAATTATTGTATCTTTTTTATCTAGTTTAGTCTGGTAATATTTTGCACCATCATTGTTAGTTTTTTGGCCAGAGGCTTGAATTATATGAGCGCATAACCCTTGTCGAAGGTGGTCGATCTGCCAGAACCTAAGATCCTTTGGTGTTTACCCTTATTGGAGGTTGTGAGCTTTTATGTGGATCCTGGGTGACATTATTCATTCTGTCAGCCTTCTCATGAATCCCTTCCTTCTCAGTGATCGAATTATTGGCCACTTTGTCCTTTGCGAGTAGAGGGAATTCTTTGTACAAGTGACCAACCTCATGGCACCTTTCAAATATGAATGGACACCTTCATAGTCCAATTTCTGCAACCTGGATTTTCCTCGATATTGGACCTTGAGACTTTCCACCAACCCATCTCTGGGGTCTAAGTGAACAAGAATACACATGAATTTCATCTTCCTAGTCTCGATAAGGATTTTTCATGGTCCAAGTAGACTCCCAAATCATCTCTGATGCATCTAAAAACATCCTTTAACCAGTAAGGCAGTGGGAGCCTTGACAACCGCACCCAAATTGGCCCCACCACCATCTGTTCTCGATCAAGATCGAAAAGAAAAAATTACCATTTCAGCAACACTGGCACCATCTCAATATGCCAGAATTTCGACAAATCCCAATTAAATTTGTCGGGATTATCAAACCTCAAAGAAAATTGGCCCCTGGTCATAGTCATGATTATGGGCAATTTTTCAAGGATCTGCCCCCAAATATTCACTACCCATTTTTTGAGTCATGCCAAAGAATAATTTATGCCTTGTACCCTACCAACTAGTACAGAGCCTATTGTGTCCATAACCTGGGCTAATTTTATTCCTTCGTTAAGAACCAACAGACGA
Source organism: Pinus albicaulis (assembly GCA_034641835.2). Lineage (NCBI taxonomy): Eukaryota > Viridiplantae > Streptophyta > Pinopsida > Pinales > Pinaceae > Pinus > Pinus albicaulis. Next base: position 1,339,837,349 of record CM076578.1, read on the forward strand.
CCATGCTCTCTAACCTTGGTATTTTTTTGTTTTTTTGTCGGATTCCTTCTGAGCTTCTTCCTCTGAAGGCCCTATGACATGAGATGGGCTATCCTCTGTCTTTGAAACCATATTTTCTACCTGCATAGCTTCCGGGGTTATACAAGTCGCCCCTTCACAGCATCTAGAGTTTTGAGCTGAGTGGGGGAGCCTTTCCACTTTTGGGACATGCTCAACATCATATGTCCTCAACTGACCTACTGCCTCTGATCGAAAATCACCTAAGAGGACTATATGTTCACATACCCCTACCACCCCAGTCTGATATGCTAAATTCTCACCATGGCCGGCTCGCGATCTAGTGATAAAACCCTGCTCCCATAGTTGTATCTCATATGGTGAAGGGATAGAGAGGACCAGGTGTTGTTGATATTCTGCTAGTAACGACTCTGAGAGGGTTTCCATAAGTCCTACAAGATTGGGTGCCGACACGATGGGATCAAACCCAAATGCAGAAAAAGAAACCTCTGCATCTTCCTGGGCAAGGCTATATGTATCAACCTGTAAAACCAATTCCTTGAAATTAACTAGTGGATTCATACCAGCTTGCTGACGTGGATCCTCTGTCCAAATTGACATAGAATCCGAGTTAGAAGAAAAATCCACTAATTTCTCCTCCATGTCACCATCAAGACCCTGGTGAAAATCAGACATTGAAGCAGCTAATAGGTAATGCCTCTGATCTGGATTTATGCAGGAACGCAACAGAATAAAAATATAACCATAAATACAGAGATGCAATGGAAATAACACTTCATTTCATTAATATCAAAGAACTGAAATTTTCTTACAGACATAATGGAAATAAAACTAGCTAAGGCGCTAGTAGCTATCTCTGAGAAGAGATGTGGCGGCTACAGGCCTCTGAACTGAGTTACAATGAGGCTCGAGGGCCTATTTATTATTGAGAAATAATGGAGAACCCTAAACATCCAAAAACCTAACCCTACGAGATGAAGCGCCAAAAATATGGGCCCCATTTGGGTAAATTGTTGTTTCAACTTCCCAGGGACATAACTTTGGCATACTACCTCCGTTTGACGCACATGATACATCATTAGAAAGCTCTATCCGAGGACTACAACTTTCACCATGAATATCATTCTAGAGTAGAATGATCTTTGTTGGAGGCGCGATGCCCAAAAAACGTCGTTTAGGGCCTCAAAACGGCTCCGGAAGTTCAGGACCCGAAAAACTGCTAAAAATAGTAAGTTATGCCGAAACTGAAAAACTGAAAGAGACAATGGTGGGGGGCCAAGTGGAATAGGTGGGTGGCCACCAATATCCACCGGGATCATTCCTCCCCCCTTAGGAAGCAATGGTCCCCATTGCGTTAAGTTCCTCCATGAGATGAGGAAATTTCTGCTGAACTTGGTCCCTGGTGAACCACTTTCCTTGGTGCAGGAGTTGGCCAGATTTGACAACCCAATACAGTTGGATCGTCTGTTGGCGAGTGTTCTTGATTTTCATGTCCATGATACAATCTGTGGTGGCCTATTCTATGCATTCTGGGTTTAACTCTGTTTGTGTGAGTTGTTTTGCAATGTCCGAGGTGTCCAGTAGAGGTGGGAAGTAAGGACGAAGGTGATCCACATTGAAGACTGGGTGCGGACCAAGGAATGGAGGAATATTAAGCTCGAAGGAATTGTTCCCTACAGCCTTGGTGACGGTGTATGGCCCGTATCGGAGCGGGCGAAGCTTGCGGTGGGGTCCAGTGAGGCGCTCCTTCTGCAAATGTAGCCATACTTTTTCACCCACCTGGAAGTTGTGTGGCACCCGGTGTTGATCATGGCACTGCTTGTACTTCGAATTGGCTCTGTCCAATATATCATGAAACTATTGGCGGGCGTGTTGAATACGCTCGATGAAGCTACTTGCTTTGTCAAATTCAGACTGGACATGAGCTGAATCGGCCTAAGTAGCTGCAAATGGCCTGGCTACGTCAATGGGACATAGTGGCTGGAATCCCAAGCCCACCTGAAAGGGGCTATGGCCAATTGAACTGTGGAGAGCCCTGTTATAAATATGGTGTACATAGGGGAGGCTCTCATCCCATGTGCGTGGATGCTTTGAATTGTACATGTGCAGAATGTGTACAATCATTATGTTGACGACCTCTGTCTGGCCATCTGTTTGGGGATGGAAAGCTGTGGAATTGGTGAGCTTTGTGTCCAACATTAACCAGAGGCTGGACCAAAATGTGCTGAGGAACCTGCTATCTCGATATGATATGATAGACTGTGGGATCCCAAAGTGCACCCACACTCATTCAAAGAATATTTTAGCAGTGGCTTCTGCTATGATATTCTTCTTACAGGCCGCCATAATGGCTATCTTCGAGAATCTGTCAACGACCATGAAAACACAGTCATTTCCATTCTTATTAGAAGGCAGGCCCGGCATGTAATCCATGGAGATGGATTCCCAAGGTCGACTAGGGGTAGGCAGTGGAGTATATAGGCCTTGCTTCTTGATGGTCGGTTTGGCAATGGCACAAGCAGTGCAGGATCTGATGTGCTTCTCGACATCCTTTCGAAGGTTCGGCCAATAGAAATACTTTTGTAGTATTGCTACTGTTTTCTCGACCCCGAAATGCCCAGCGACTCGACTGTAGTGTGCTTCCCATATCATCTTGGCACGCTTGCTTGAAGGAACACAAAGGTGTCCTAGGTGACATAAAAGTGCATCTTGGAGGTGAAAATTTGGAACTTGCGTACCCCCCAAGAGTGTCTTGTAAGTGTGGCCGAATTCTGGGTCACTCTCATAGAGAAGCGGCCAATCAGAAGTCTCGTGCCCATAAGAGTTGAGCACGGTGGTGAGCGCCACGATCGGTGGTCGGCTGAGGTAGTCTGCAACATTATTGGTGCTACCCTTCTTGTACTTGATGTTCAAATGAAACTGTTGCAGATATGTGGACCACTTCTCATGGTGATCATTCTGCAACTTCCCTTGTGTTTGTATGAACTGCAGGGGTCGGTGGTCTGTGTGGATGATTGTTTCCTTCCCCAAAATGTAATGCTTCCATTGTCGACAGGCTTGCACAATGGAATACATTTCTTTGTCATAGGTGGGATACTTGCAAACTGTCTCAGACAATGTCCCACTGTGATATGCCACTGGATGTCCCTGTTGAGTAAGAACTTCCCCAATAGCCTAGTCAGAGGCGTTTGTCTCGATCTCAAATGGCTATTGCAAGTCTGGTAATGTGAGCACTGGGGCAGAACAGAGGCAATTTTTCAATTCTGCGAATGCCTTCTGTTGAGGTTCTTACCAAAATAATTTTTCTCTCGCTCCTCCCTTGGTGACTTGACTCAAGGGCCAAGTGATATGAGAGAATCCCAACACGAATCTACGGTAGAATTTAGCAAGACCCAGAAAGCTGCGAAGCTCTGTTATAGTGGTTGGGGCTGGCCAATCCCGAATGACTTGGATATTGGCTGGATCCACATGCACCCCCCTTTCATCAATAATGTATCCCAGATATTGAACCTGGGTCATGCCAAACATGCGCTTCTCCAAATTGGCACACAACTTGTGTTGCCGCAGTGTTTGAAGGACTTGTCGGATGTGGTGAAGGTGCTTTTCCCAAGTCTTGCTAAAGATCAGAATGTCATCCAAGTACACCACTACAAATGAGTTGGTGAATGGCCGCAAGATGTCATCCATCATCCTCATGAAGGTTGAGGGAGCATTCATCAACGCGAAAGGCATGACTAGCCATTCAAAAAGGCCTTCCTTGGCTTTGAAGGTAGTCTTCCACACATCAGAGGGTTCAGTTGGTACCTGGTGATACCCAGACTTCAGGTCAATCTTGCTGAAATATTTTGCACCTTTGATTTGGTCCAGAAGGTCATCAATCCATGGGATTGGGTACCTATTCCGGACAATGATCTTGTTCAGCGCCCGATAGTCAATACAGAGTCTCCACGTCCCATCCTTCTTCTGTACCAACACGATCGGGCTCCCACAGGGCGATGAACTTGGTCTGATGTGACCTTTCTGCAATAGCTCCTGAATCTGTCTCTTGATTTCATCATTCTCCAGAACAGAGCGCCGATAGATCGGTCCATTGGGTAGCGGCGCACCTGGGGTCAGATCAATCGGGTGCTTGACCTGACAGTGCAGAGGAACCCCTGTGGGTGAGGTGAAGATGTCCCCGTACTCCTCCACAACCTTATCCATTTGTTGTTGTCGTGCAGAGGAGCCTTGTCTAGAAGTCGTGGCCACGGTCTTCTTCTTGCCCTGGGGGCAGATCATTAGGAAAATGAATTTCCTGGTTTGGGAAATGAGCTTACTGCATTGTTTTGCAGTAACCAAAGAGATAGCTGCAGGAGGTGGTACCTCTGGTATCCTGTACAACTTATTTTCCAAAGTAACAATAACAGCACGAGGTCGAGACTCATACACAGCATGATGCTTCCACAAGTATGGTTGTCCTAATAATACATCAGAAACATCAATAGGAGCAACATCACATAATACCTCATCCGTGAAGGGCTTGATGCTATAGGGAAGGCGGCACTGCTGGCTGACACGGAGATCTCGTCCTTGGTAAAGCCACCCAATGGTGTATGGATGTGGGTGAGTTGTGGTCGGCAAGCCCAACCGCTTCACGGCGTCTGCTGAAATGAGGTTCTTTTGGCTCCCATTGTCGACAATGAACTGTACAGGGGAGCCCTTTACCCACATCTGGGAGTGGAAGAGACGTTCCTCCCCCTCTGGATCTTCCAGTTCCTCCTTCTGGATCTTTGTAGTGGCAACAGTGGCATTGGGCTCCGCATCAATAATCTGTTTCCCTTTTTCATTCCCCTTTTCAGGTTCTAATTCGGAGTCGGAGCATGCATCTGACTCAAAAGCCCTCATCTCAGCCACTAGCGACTACTTGGCCTGACACTCACTTGTGTTGTGAGTGGAGCTCTTATGGAACTCACACCACTTTCCCGTGTCCTTCTTTGGCTTTGTGGTGCTGTTCTTTTCTTGTGGCTTTGACGGGTTGTCTTTAGCCGCCATGCCTTGGTTCTAAAGATCCAGTTACAATGAGGTGTTGTTCTTTTCTTGTAACTCAGTTAGTAACTCAGTTCAGAGGCCTCATTGTAACTCAGTTCACAGGCCTCTGAACTGAGTTACAATGAGGCTCGAGGGCCTATTTATTATTGATAAACAATGGAGAACCCTAAACATCCAAAAACCTAACCCTAGGAGATGAAGCGCCAAAACTATGGGCCCCGTTTGGGTAAATTGGTGTTTCAACTTCCCAGGGACGTAACTTTGGCATACTATCTCCGTTTGACGCACATGATACATCATTAGAAATTTCTATCTGAGGACTACAACTTTCACCACAAATATCATTCCAAAACAGAATGATCTTTGTTGGAGGCGCGATGCCCAAAAAACGTCGTTTAGGGCCTCAAAACGGCTCCGAAAGTTCAGGACCCGAAAAACTGCTAAAAATAGTAAGTTATGCCAAAACTGAAAAACTGAAAGAGACAATGATGGGGACCCAAGTGGAATAAGCGGGTGGCCACCAATATCCACCTGGATCAGCCTCAAAAGTGCAAGCCCTCACCTCACTAACCACAGGTTCGATGGCGTGCAATAACCTCCACTGCGACCACCTCCTCCGCTTGTGGCCTCTAATGCGGTTGTCTACTTGTGCCCTAACCAAACCCTAGCTTATTTGCAACCTTCACAAATTTTCTTGACCACAAAGCCATTTTTTCGATCTCGAACTGACACTATTTTTTATTATTAATATACTTTTGTTTTAAATATTACATTTCATCTTAGTGAAATACATAAAATATCAATAATAATATTTTTACACATAATTTATCAACCCCACATTAAATAGTAAAGGAATTACATATCTTCTTCATACTATAAGGCAAATTTATTTATTTATTTTTCAATTAATTGAAATCTCTAGCCAACATTGTTTTTTATTATTATTTTTTAATTTTTCAATGTAAGTGATATTTTATTATTTTTAAATGTAATGTTAGGGGACAATATCTCTTCATATTGGGTTGTGGTGCACCTCTTGGTGCAATAAGAGAACTAGTTTTCAACTTTTATCACATGATATAAGTAAAAATGTATATAATTCAAAAAACATATTTAATATATTTAATAAAAGTGCAATAAAATATCCCCACGGCTGGTGCAAATGCAAAGCAGCCAAGTTGACAAGGCCATTCGAGGCAGTTGGGCTCTCCAACTAGGAGGCCATGTGTTGACCATAGCCCAGATGTACAATCCTTTTAATATTAGCATGTCAGAAGCCCTCTCCACCATTGTGAGTTAGTTCATAAACCTTGGGATTATAATGGCATTCGATCATTACATGGTTATCCATCCTCGAGGTGATTGAGCAAGATTAATGCCCCTGCATGCAAAGGGAGTATACATCTCATTGTTTTCATGGAGACTTCCAACCTATTTTGGGTTGTCAATCGAGCCATGGTGTATTTCCACTACAATGTCGCTCATCTTTGTAGTGTTATGGAAGATAGCGACTATGATGACATTTGGAATATTGCTCTTTTCATTAACCAGGAGATTGGGCTTAGCAATACACTGGTCTTGGTGATCCAGGTGGCTCCAGAGACACACACAGGACAAAAGGGGGCTTATGGAAGCTCAAAAATCGAAGTGTTTGGATTGCTCTCAAACTAGGTTCAAGTTGAAGATCTTGTTGTCCTGATCGCAACGGTTCATCAAACCAAGCTCGTATGCGAAAGTTAGGAGCAGTGAAAGTTTTGGGTTGACTTGGTGACTTGGCAGGCCTAAGGAAGGTGCAATTTCGACCTCTTCCGGCCAGCTCCGGCCAGATTCCAGAAAAATTTGTGGCCTCTTTAATTTGACTCCTACGGTCAAAATCGGAATTTTCAAAAATGACTTGGTTTATTTAAAAGAAACAAAAAAATATTAAAAATAGGGATGGCGGGCCATGACCCCTTCCACCCCCGTCGGACCCACAGATCATAACCATATTAAAAAATATATATGGTGGGTCAGCGGCCATGACCCCGTCGCCCGACCGTTATAACCCACGGAAAACACATATATGTTATTGAAGCTAGCGGGAGTTGAACCCGTGGCCAATCCTGCCCACGCGGTAGCCCCACCAACAAAACACAATGTTAACGCCATATGGAAGAGGTGGTTGGGGGTGGGCCGCCCAATGCGAGTCACCCCCCTCCCACCTGAATTAAATAACATTTGTTAAAAAAAAAAAAAAGCGCCAAAATTTTTAAAACATGGAAATAGTTAAAACCACGTTTAATTATGGAGGGGGTTGGGTTTCACCACCCGACCTCCCTCCAACAAACTCAACATTTTAACCGGCTGTGTCAACCCATTGGCCTTTGACAAATCTGCTCACCTCTTATTATTTAAACATGTCATTTCAGAAGTGCGCCTAGGCCAACGTAGAGTGGGAGTGTGCACGGATTTCGAGAAAATCATTTTTTTAATGTAGGCAGAACCATGAGCAGGCCCATAAATAGGGAGTGGAACCATGATCCTTGAAATTTTCCCAGGGAGGTAATTTTTTTCCATGTCAGAATATAGTCAAGTTTACAGTCATTTTTCATAGTTTTTCACAAGGAACGCAATAGCGAGGTCGGATTTGCCTTCTCAGTTGCATATTTCCAGTCTGCTCGTGGAGCAGCATGTTGAGGAATCTAGGGGGAATCTAAAAGATTCGTTTTTGCCCCAAATTTTCACTTTGTCAGAATTCAAAAATTTGACAGCAGATTTTGCACTATTCGATGCCACGACTCTAATGGTGTATTCAAATTTTCCATCCGAGCTTTATATTTTTTGAGCCCTTTTCAAAGTGGAGTGAAAGTGTCATCATTCAGTGAGTGATTAGTCGATTTCACACCTTTCGACACCATGATTGTGATAATGATCTCAGATCCAGCAGCGGAGCATCTGTTGAGTCCCAAACTTGCATCTTTATTATACACCTTTCTAGACCTTTTTCATTCACCTGGACCTTCTAAGCCATCAATATCATTGCATATTAATTATAAAAGAGTATTTAAAGTGGTTTTTAACTATGTTTTGTGTCTGTTGTTTGAATTAGATTTTTGCTCAATAAGTTGTGAAATCTTGTCACTTTCCGTAGCTGCTGCAACTTTCCGCAGCCATTTTGTTAAAGTCTATATTGCAGGTGTCTTCAGGAAAATCGAGCCACATGGGCAAGTTAGAAATGACATGGACATGGATCGTGTCCTATTGGCTCAGTCGAATTCACCTAAGAAGGCTGTGGTCAAAGGTAGCCAAGTGGTGGTCAACCGAAGAGTCCCACGGTGACAGAACTATGTTTTTCATCACGTGAAGATTTGCGTGGCCATTTCTAAATCACGGGAGACACATCAACACCTATAAATGGCTCCATAAGCCGAATCCAACAACCACTCTCCATAGATTTAATCCTCAGGGCGGCCATAATGCTAGATCTCTGGACGTGGTGGTTCACGTGTCTTCTATCAGCGCAGACTTTAGGGAATTAGTTATATCACCCTCTGTTATAAATAATGCGTTCTCATACGCATAATAGTTATCTCTGTAATGTAATTGCGTTGCCACTGTACTGTGATATTATTTCTCTGTTATGACCGCATTTTGAATATATGAGAAGACTCTGTTCATCAGCGTAATTCGTGGTTGATAGCTGTTGTCTGAAGTTTGTGCAGAGGGCCCTTGCACACGCTGAGGTTTTGTGTATTACTGTATAGTTGCATGCTTCATTTCCTTACATTCATTGTTCCATAGTCATTCACGTGTATATATATTACATCTTTCATGGTATTTACGTTTCATCTTTGTCCATAATCTTTCATGCTTTACATTTTACTTCTGTTCATAATCTTTCATGCTTTATATTGTTGTTAACTGATCAGTGTTTTTGTTCCAGATTACAATAGGCAGCCCGGGAATTTGCATATAGTTTTATGATGACTAATGACATGGAATCACTCTTCTACTGATTCATTTTTCTTAGCTTTTCATTCCAGCATTGTTTTATTCATTTCAGTTTTGTACATTTGCTTTGTTAGTTAGATTAGATATTAAACTACTCATGGCATTATCAGTTACCTCCGAAAGCCATAGCGAGACTAATGGTGAAGGATTGAAGTATGAGTGTGTAGTTTGATATTAGTTTATTTTTCTGCAAGTTAGATATTAGATTGCTCATGTCATTATCAGTTACCTCCGAAAGCCATAGCAAGACTAATGGTGAGGGATTGAAGTATGAGTGTGTAGTTTGATATTAGTTTATTTTTCTGCAAGTTAGATATTAAATTTCTCATGTCATTATCAGTTACCTCTGAAAGCCATAGCAAGACTAATGGTGAGGGATTGAAGTATGAGTGTGTAGTTTGATATTAGTTTATTTTTCTGCAAGTTAGATATTAAATTTCTCATGTCATTATCAGTTACCTCCGAAAGCCATAGCGAGACTAATGGTGATGGATTGAAGTATGAGTGTGTAATTTGATATTAGTTTATTTTTCTGCAAATTAGATATCAGATTGCTCAAGTTGTTTATGATTACCTCCGAAAGCCATAGTGAGACTAATGGTGAGGGGTCAGAATATGAGTTGATGTAATTTGATTTAGCTTTACCTTTCTTGAAATTCTTGGATTTCTTTAAGCACAGTTTATTTTTTTGTATTTAGACAACAGCAAGGGTAATTAGTTTCATGCTCAATAGTTCACTATTTGTTTAACTAGTATAGTGGCACATTTTCATTTTCTTTTAGGAATTAATTTTGTCAATTGCATGTTTAAATCCCTTTTGAAATTTGAAGTTTGGGAAATCATTATAAAGGACATCATTGTCTTGAACAATCTATATCCATACTTGGCCTTTAAAATTTTCATCTCATATTAGGAAACCAACCAAGATAAAAAAAAAAAACTAAAAAAGACCAAAAACGACAAAAAGTAAGAGATAGGTTATCTTGCACATATAGTGTGCCACACTTCATCAGCTTACGAATCCCGGATTGAAAAATTAATGTAGCAATTTAGGACACACTAAATTGACCAAACATTTTGGCGCCGTTGTTGGGGAAGTGTAACTAGATAGCCAATTTCTTTAAAAAAAAAGAAATAATAAAGAAGGGAAAACTTGATAACTTCTTGAAGTATGCTCTCCTCTTGCACCTAGTGTGATCTGGAGGATCAGAAAAGAGAGTTATTGGTTCAATAATTTCTTAAGTATGCTCTCTTCTTGCACCTAGTGTGACCTAGAGATCAGAAAGAGAATTATTAGCCCAACTTTAAAAAAAAAAGAGAGAAATAATAAAAATGACATGCATAGAGCAAGATATTCTAGGGGAAAGTTTGTAGCTAGAGCCAAGAGTTCGATTTTCACAACTCCATATTCTTCAAGGCAGAGACAAGATTCACCACCATCTACCCCTAGCCTTAAGATTCTTGGAATTCAAGGAGCAGCTGAATTAGAGGATTCTCCTACACCATCTACCAAATCTCACTTAAAAAAGGACCCTTTCTTTACTTCTACAGGAGAGTATATTGTAATCAAAGAAGTAGAATCACATGAAGAAGAAAAGGAAGAAACTCCCTCTCATCCTCCCTTGATAGAAGAACCAAAGGACTTTGAGGACTCTAAAGAAACTATCATGGCATAGGAAATAATAGATGGATTCGAAGGTAGAGGTAGAGGTAGAGGAGGAGGAAACAATGGAGACAACAATGGTGAAGGTAATAATGGAAGAAATAGGGAAGGAGACAACTTGTTTGGATTCCCTATAGTTGATGAGGAAACTCATACAACAATGAAAAACATCTCACCATCTGTCCTCCCCAGCTTTTATGGATTGCGAAGTGAGGATCCTGAAACATTTCTGTTTGAGTTTGAAGTCATGTACCGAACCTATGACTATATGGAAGACTCTCAAAAACTCAAACTGTTTCCTTCAACATTGAAGGGAGCCGCTTTGAAATGGTTCATGGGATTAGCCACCCAATCTATTAGGACTTGGAATAATATGAAACAAACATTTTTGGATAGATACCTGGACTATTGCATGCCCACCAATCACAAGGATGATGTATTCAAAATGGTGCAAAAAGAAGATGAAAATTTGGAGGATTTACTTGAAAGATTTCAATACAACTTAAAAAGAGAAAATATGAACAACTTAGATCAGGAAACTTTGATAGCCCTTCTATTAAAATCCATTAGAGATAAATGGATATATATTTTAAACATGATGGGGAAAGGTGACATTTCTCAACTTTCACTTCGTGACATAACAGAACTATGTGTCCATCTCTCAAGGGGAAAATCTAAAACGGGAAAAGGGCCTAGAGATCCTTCTCTTACCAGGGCTAACAAATCTGCAACTGGATCAGTAAGTAGGGCAGAGATTGGCAATATGCTTGATGAATTCAAAACTGATATCCTAGGGAGCCTTAGTGAACAACTAGACACCCTTAAAATTCAAAACAAGCAGAAAGCAGAAACAGATGCTCTAGCCATATTTTGTCCGAAATGTAGGAAGAAACATGCTTTAAGGGAATGTCCCTTGGATGCAAAAGTTGTAGAAACATGTATAATTTTCTCAGAGAATCATGAGATCAAGGATTGTCCTTCAATTCCTGGACTCAAAGCTATCTTTCAAGAAGACCCAAATTCAATAGAATCTCTCTGTTTTGTTGCAAGAAGACCTTGGCAGGGACAAAAAACTCAAGGGTTTAACAACCCTATGAATCTTCAAACCCCACCAAATTGGAATCCTTGGCAACAACCTTGGCCCCAACATCAAAATCCATATCAGCCATGGGTACAAGGGATGCAAAATCCTTATGGGAGATTTTCTCAATTTTATCAATATCCTCCATCTTTCCAAAATCAACAAGCTCCACAACTTCCGAACCCAAATCCACAACTTTCATTGCCATTTCCACAACAAAAACCTTCTCAACAAAATCCAAATCCTCAACTCATGCTTCCATTCCAACAAAAGACAAATCAACTTCCAGCTCAGCCATTGCCAAATCCTAACAATAAAAATCCTCAGAATACTTACATGATAGAAGGCCAACAATTTCCTACCTATATGATTGTTCCTCTCAATGATGTACAACTCAGGTCTGGTAGAGTTTTAGAAAAACCTTCTATAGATGTCCAAAAGAAAGATACCTCTGAGGAGGACTCTCTTAAAGCCAATAAGGGTTCTGAGGAAGCATTTCTTCAAAACTAAAACATTCAAAAAGAGAAAGAAAATTTAACACCCACAAATCCTATAGTTGAGCAACCTGCATCTTCATCCACACCTCCTTTTCCTGAAAGATTACAAATTGATAAAGGGGTGGAAAAACAAATCTTGTTGCCTAACTATGATTTTCTAGATGAATTAAAGAATGTTTGTATCAAGATTCCCTTGCTACAAGCCATTCGAGAGATTCCTATTCTAGCAAAAACAATTAAGGAGTTGAGTTTCAAAAGACCAGGAAGGAAACTAAAAGACACAAGAAGAATCCACCTGGTAGGAAAAATTGCAGATATCATGATGGGAAAAATTACCATGCAGAAGTATGTAGATCCAGGTAGTCCAATTGTCAAGACACATATAAATGGGATAGAAATTCCAAATACATTGATTGACTTAGGGGCTGCTATCAACATTATGAGTAGACAGACTATGGAACAGCTAAAACTTCCTAATCTTATTTTTACACCTACTTTACTGCAACTTGCAGATCGATCAGTTATCAAACCAGATGGTGTATTAGAAGATATTTCAGTATCCTTAGATTCTTGGGAATATCCAGTAGATTTTATGATTTTGACTCCCAAGAGTAATCTAGGAGGACACCCACTTATATTAGGAAGACCTTGGCTAGCCACAGTTGATGCTTTAATTAGTTGTAGATCTGGGGATATGTACATTTCTAATGGTAATTCGACAAAGAAATTAAATTTGTATCCTCCAGCAAAAGAAATCACAGAAGTAGGAGACAATGAATGGGTTGATGATGAGGACACTATACAACCTGTCTTTACCATTTCTGAAATCAGTGAAGATAGTCAAATTCTGAACACATTAGAAAATTTTGAAACATCTTCAGAATATGACCCCACACAATTTCAGTTGGAATCTGACATAGAATATTTATCATCAAGACAAATGTCTCTTTACTCTATGGAAGAGCTTGGTAGTTCTACCATTGAGATTTTTCCAGAAAAAAACATTGAATATCAACAAAAATTTAGAAAAGTCACAACAGGAAGAACTAACCAAAATCTTGCAAAAACATTCTACTGCATTTGCATGGGAGTATACTGATATGAAAGGTATTGATCCTAAGACTTGAATCCATCATATCTATATTGAGGGAAATAGTAGACCAATCAAACAACCTCAAAGAAGGATGAATCCAAATCTTAGGGAGATAGTGAAAGAAGAGCTCCAAAAACTACTCAATGTAAACTTCATTTATCCAATTTCAGATAGTCGATGGGTTTCTCCTTTGGTTATAGTACCTAAAAAGAATGGTAAGTGGAGGGTATGCATTGATTACAGGGAATTGAACAAAGCAACTTTGAAGGATCACTTTCCTTTGCCCTTTATTGATTAGGTATTAGATACATTAGCAGGCAAAAAGTACTTTTCATTTTTGGATGGTTTTAGTGGCTATAATCAAATACAGGTAGCACCTGAAGATCAAGATAAGACCACATTTACCTATCCATGGGGAACTTTTGCCTATCGAGTGCTTCCTTTTGGGTTATGTAATGCACCCGTAACATTCCAAAGAGCAGTACTAGGAATTTTTTCTGATCTAATCCATGATTGTGTAGAGGTTTATATGGATGATTTTACAGTTTATGGTAATTCATTTGAAGAGGCATTGGAAAATTTGGAAAAAGTCCTTATAATATTTAAAGAAACAAACATTTCATTAAGCCATGAAAAATGCTTTATGATGTTTACTGAAGGTATTGTTTTGGGGCATCATATTTCAGGAGATGGGATTAAGGTTGATAGATCAAAATTTGAAGTCATCTCCAAGTTGCCTATTCCAAATTGTCAAAGAGATGTTAGAATTTTTCTAGGATTTACTGGTTACTATAGAAGATTTATAGAAAACTTCACTAAAATAGCATCTCCACTCTTCAAATTGCTTACAAAAGATTGTGAATTCAAATGGGATCCTGATTGTCAATCAGCTTTTGAAACTTTGAAAACAAGAATATCCGAAGCACCTATCTTGAGAGGACCAAATTGGAAACTCCCTTTCCATATTTCTACGGATGCTTCAGATACAGCTCTAGGAGCTGTGTTGGGTCAAAAAGATTTAGTTCCTTATGCCATTTATTATACCAGTAAAAATTTGACTCCCACCGAGTTGAACTATACTGTGACTGAAAAAGAGTTTTTAGCTGTTGTTCATGCAATTAATAAGTTTAGACATTACATAACAGGCTATGAAACTTTTATTCATACCGACCATTCTGCAATTAGATATTTAATGAACAAACCTGTTACTAATGGCAGAGTGACAAGATGGCTTTTACTTTTGCAAGAATTCAATATTACTGTGTTGGATAGACCAGGAAAACAGAATACAGTAGCTGATTTCTTGTCTAGAATACAGAATACTAAAGAAGATTCTCCCGTAGAGGATAAGTTTCCTGATGAATACTTGTTTGCAGTAACTATTAAGACTCCTTGGTATGCAGATATTGCTAACTATTTGGTTACAGGGAAACTACCTCCACATTTATTTCCAAGTGAAAAAAGAAAGATTATTCAGGAGAGTTCAAAATATTCATGGATTTCTAACGAATTGTTTAAAATAGGGCCAGATCTTGTGATCAGAAGATGTGTCAGGGAAGATGAAATGCCTGATATCCTCAAGGCATGTCATGATGAACCATGCGGCGGACACTTTGCTAACAAAAGGACAGCCTATAAAATCCTCTCTTTAGGATATTATTGGCCTTCCCTCTTCAAAGATTCAAAACAATATGTCAAAAGGTGTGACAGCTGCCAAAGAGTAGGGAAACCTACCCTTTCAAATGAAATTCCATTGCAAACACAGGTACTCATCAAACCCTTTGAAAAATGGGCTTTAGATTTCATTGGACCTATTAACCCACCATCTAAGCAAAAGAAGTATATATTGGTTTGTATTGATTATGTTACTAAATGGGTAGAAGCTAAAGCATTAGTGTCTGCTACTAAAAATTCAGTTGTTAATTTTCTTTATGAGGATATTTTTACTCGCTTTGGTGTTCCAAGAGAAATTGTGACAGATCAGGGAAGCCAATTCACATCCAACTTGGTGGAGAAACTGATGGAAGAATACAAAATCAATAACAGAAGATATACTCCTTAAAATCCGCAAGAAAATGGTCAAGTGGAGTCTACAAACAAAGTTCTTGAAAGTATCATCACCAAAACTGTTCATATACACAGAAGAGATTGGGCAGAAAGGCTTCCTGAAGCCTTGTGGGCCTACAAAACTACATGGAGGAATACAAAAGGACATTCTCCCTATGAACTTGTTTATGGGAAAGAATTCCTGCTCCACATTGAGTTACAAGTCAAAACCTTCAAGATAGTAGTTCAGTTGGGGATGGATCTATCAGAAGCCCAAAAGCATAGAATGGAGCAGCTGAATGAGCTAGATGAGATCAAACAAGAGGCAATTTTAAGAACTGATCTAGTTCAATATCAAAGAGCTAAATGGCATGACAAATACATCAAAGAGAAGAAGTTTCAAGAAGGAGATTAGGCATTGCTATTTGATTCCAAGTTTAAAGATTTTAAAGGAAAATTTCAGACTCATTGGCTTGGGCCATATGAGATTGACAAGATCTTTAGTAATGGAGCGATAAGAATCAAGACCATTGACGAATTTCAAACTCCTCTTATTGTGAATGGCCACAGATTAAAAGTCTATCATAAGCCACTCTCAAAAGAGGAATTTGTCAAAATGTTTCAAGAAAATTCTACAATAAGGCTGGTAAAGAAGAATTCTTCTTCTCCACCAGCCTAGTCTTTGTTCTTTTTAGCTTAAAAAAAAAAAAAAAAAAAAAAAAAATTGTATAAGCCTGAAAACCAATCACTGATTGGCAGTCTTATACAGAAAATGTAGGGTGAGAATCAGGGACACCTGGCATCCTATATTTTCCAAAAAAAAAAATCTCTCTCATTTCATAAGTTTTATGACAACCCACTCCATTCCACTCCACTTCATTTCATTTCACTTCATTTCATCTATTTCATTTCATTTCACCAATAAAATTTTCTTTCATGAACATTTTCATTCAGTCAGTTATCATCCATCTATTTCCATTCACCCAAATAATAGCTGTGTCAGTTTCCGCAGCTGACACCAGTTTCCGCAGCCAGAAGCAGTTTCTGCAGCTACCACTCTGTTTTTCAAAAAAAATGTACAGCCAGATGTTAGTTCAACAATCATGAAAACAAATGCAGGTATGAAGACATATTATGAAGACATGGGGCATTCAAAGACATCAATGAGGAGCAACTGATTGAAGACCAATGAAAAATGGCAAGAATTCCAAGGTATGAGTAAAAATTTATTTCAAATAGCATTCAAGCACATTTTTACATAGTTATAAACCATAGCTCCATTATATGCAATGATTTTGTTGACAAACTCTGTAACCATTCCACGATCTCTATATTATCCTCCCACAATCCTTGCATTCATTTTCAAACGGTCCCATAATCAAGCCTTTGATCTTTACTCGTACTTTGATACTCCACCTGTAATGATGAAACGTGGTTGATTTGACTACGGCTTCTTTCAGCCGCATAAAATTCGTAGCCGTTTTATAAACGTGCTTGCATTTACTCTGCAGCCACCCAATTTTAAATATTGCCGGATGTGTTCTACTCCTCCTACTGTTCTATTGATCTCACAGCTGCATTTCCACCGTGCTCACGTAACCCTTCTCTGTTCCGCTTCACCCCATTTTGCTCTTTGTTACGCTACATTTCGTATACCTATTCTCTGATATCCGCTTACAGTCACTGGTCTCCTTCATAAATCGTGTGAATTCCGCTCATTCAGTCGTCTTACCTCCGTTGAACCCTCCTCATGCAGACAAGTTTTAAAGAGCAGAAAGAAGGATGGGTCAGTTGTTGAGAACAGAACCAGAAGGACCTAAATTCATAGAAGGATACCCGCAAGTCAAAGATATATTGAAAAAGGAAAAATGGCTTCGGTTTATTCAAAAGTTTAGAGGCTACCATAAAGAGGTGACAAAAGCTTTTGCAAGGTCTTTCAATGGTCTGGAGGTAGAAATTGGGAACCTCAAATTTACGGTGAATGAGGAATCCATAGCAGCTGCTACAGAACTCCCTCAAGAAGGTGAACGCTGGTTCAAGAACAAGAGCATTAGTGATGAAGCCTGGAGAGTGATCCTACGTAACCCAGGTATGGACTTAACTATTTTTAAAAAGGGAATTCTTGTTCATGCTTTGAAAGAAGAGTGGGCCACTTTACTGTTGGTTATTCAAAAGTTTATCACCTGTGAGGGACGCTTTGGGTCAATGTACATGTATCATACCCGTCTATTGATGAATTTTCTGGACAACCAGACCCTCAATCTGCCATACTTTTTATTAAATAGTTTTAAAAAGATGTCTGTAGCCGTCCAAAAGCATCTGGGGGACGTAGAACCACATTTGTATCACCATGGTCTTGTGAAAATTTTGAATGAAAAACAGTTAAAAGAGAAAAAGGACACCTGGGAACAGTTTTTAATTAGGAATTTCTTTGAAGAACCTCAAGAAACCCCTGAAGGAAGTACATCAAAAAGAAGTAGAAGAAAAAGAAAAAATGATAAAACTCAAAGCACTCCTACTAACACAGTTGAAAGAACTAGTAGAGAGGAAAGATTGTCTAAAAGGAAGAAGGAAAAGACTGAAGAGAGAAAAAGCATTGAGGCTATGCATCAAACCCCTTCTTCAGAAGAAGACCATCAAGTATTGTGTGAGAGACTAGTTCACCTTCAGGAACAGTCATCTATGGCCAAAAAGAGAGGAAAAGGAAAACAAAAGAAAAAAGACAGTAGTCCACAGTATGTAAGAAGAAGCAGCAAGCTTAAAGGAAAGTGGAGGAAAGCACAAACGAAAGGACCCCATTTTATTGATTTGGGAGAAGAAACACCTGAACAAACTCCAGCTGAACATATTCCATCTCATTCTCAGTCAGACATTGAACATATTCCATATCATTCTCAGCCAGACGTTGAACATAGTCCACCGCATTCTCAGTTAAATGTTGAAATTAGTCCTCAAGATGTTGACATGAGTCCTTCTCAGCCAGATTTTGAAGTCAATTCTCCTCCACAGTATTTTGGGGACAGCCCAAGGAAAACGACACCTGAGATAGATCCAAAGCAGCAAGAGGTGTACGATTACATAGAATCCTTAGAAAGGACAGCCACGGGCCCCAGCACCTCATCCACTCAGCCTCACACAGCACAAGAAACTCTAGTCCAATCATTGAAACAAGAAGTCTTTGAGTTGGAGGTTTTAAATAGACACATTAAAAATGAAAATGAGGCATTAAAGGAACAGAGCAAGTTGGACAAGATCAATCATGACAATACCATGCTACATCTAGGACTGTGGCAGAAAAAGAACAGGAAATTGAAGAAGAAATGCCAGAAGATAAGTAGAGCACTAATTACCCTCAAATACAGATGCTTGATGAAGAAGCCCAGGATGTTAGCAGCACCAAGGAAGAGGAGAAGAGGACTGGATGTACTGGCAGAGGTATCAAGGCATATGAATTGAAGAAGGATTATCAAAATTTTGGTTGCATGAGGACATGCAACACCTTCACAGTGGGGGTATGTTGAGTCCCAAACTTGCATCTTTCTTATACACCTTTCTAGACCTTTTTCATTCACCTGGACCTTCTAAGCCATCAATATCATTGCATATTAATTATAAAAGAGCATTTAAAGTGGTTTGTAACTATGTTTTGTGTCTAATGTTTGAATTAGATTTTTTCTCAATAAGCTGCGGAATCTTGTCACTTTCCATAGCTGCTACAACTTTCCGCAGCCATTTTGTTAAAGTCTATATTGCAGGTGTCTTCAGGCAAATCGAGCCACATGGGCAAGTTAGAAATGACATGGACATGGATCGTGTCCTATTGGCTCAGTCGAATTCACCTAAGAAGGTTGTGGTCAAAGGTAGCCAAGTGGTGGTCAACCGAAGAGTCCCACGGTGACAGAACTCTGTTTTTCATCACGTGAAGATTTGCGTGGCCGTTTCTAAATCACGGGAGACACATCAACACTTGTAAACGGCTCCATAAGCCGAATCCAACAGCCACTCTCCATAGATTTAACCCTCACGGCGGCCATAATGCTAGATCTCTGGACGTGGTGGTTCACGTGTCTTCTATCAGGGCAGACTTTAGGGAATTAGTTATATCACCCTCTGTTATAAATAATGCATTCTCATACGCATAATAGTTAGATCTGTAATGTAATTGCGTTGCCACTGTACTATGATACTATTTCTATGTTATGACCGCATTTTGAATATAAGAGAAGACTATGTTCATCAGTGTAATTCGTGGTTGATAGCTGTTGTCCGAAGTTTGTGCAGAGGGTCCCTGCACACGCTGAGGTTTTGTATATTACTGTATAGTTACATGCTTCATTTCCTTACATTCATTGTGCCATAGTCATTCACGTGTATATATATTACATCTTTCATGGTATTTACGTTTCATCTTTGTCCATAATATTTCATGCTTTACATTTTACTTATGTTCATAATATTTCATGCTTTATATTGTTGTTAACTGATCAGTGTTTTTGTTCCAGATTACAATAGGCAGCCCGGGCATTTGCATATAGTTTTATGATGACTAATGACATGGAATCACTCTTCTGCTGATTTATTTTTCTTAGCTTTTCATTCCAGCACTGTTTTATTCATTTTAGTTTTGTACATTTGCTTTGTTAGTTAGATTAGATATTAAACTGCTCATGTCATTATCAGTTACCTCCGAAAGCCATAGCGAGACTAATGGTGAGGGATTGAAGTATGAGTGTGTAGTTTGATATTAGTTTATTTTTCTGCAAGTTAGATATTAAATTGCTCATGTCATTATCAGTTACCTCCGAAAGCCATAGCAAGACTAATGGTGAGGGATTGAAGTATGAGTGTGTAGTTTGATATTAGTTTATTTTTCTGCAAGTTAGATATTAAATTGCTCATGTCATTATCAGTTATCTCCGAAAGCCATAGCGAGACTAATGGTGAGGGATTGAAGTATGAGTGTGTAGTTTGATATTAGTTTATTTTTCTGCAAGTTAGATATTAAATTGCTCATGTCATTATCAGTTACCTCCGAAAGCCATAGCGAGACTAATGGTGAGGGATTGAAGTATGAGTGTGTAATTTTATATTAGTTTATTTTTCTGCAAATTAGATATCAAATTTCTCAAGTTGTTTATGATTACCTCCGAAAGCCATAGCGAGACTAATGGTGAGGGGTCAGAATATGAGTTGATGTAATTTGATTTAGCTTTACCTTTCTTGCAATTCTTGGATTTCTTTAAGCACAGTTTCTTTTTTTGTATTTAGACAGCAGCAAGGGTAATTAGTTTCATGCTCAATAGTTCACTGTTTGTTTAACTAGTATAGCGGCACATTTTCATTTTCTTTTAGGAATTAATTTTGTCAATTGCATGTTTAAAGCCCTTTTGAAATTTGAAGTTTTGGAAATCATTATAAAGGACATCATTTTCTGGAACAATCTATATCCATACTTGGCTTTTAAAATTTTCATCTCATATTAGGAAACCAACCAAGATAAAAAAAAAAACTAAAAAAGACCAAAAACGACAAAAAGTAAGAGATAGGTTATCTTACACATATAGTGCGCCACACTTCGTCAGCTTACGAATCCCGGATTGACAAATTAATGTAGCAATTTAGGACACACTAAATTGACCAAACAGCATCCCATTTTTCAGTCATCTTCAATGTGAGGTATATGATGAGTTGATTTCATGTACTTCTTTGTCTCTTTGTTATGAGATGCATTGTGCTGTACAGGTCCCTGTTGAAATTTTGATGTGGGATCTTGTTTTGTTCTTGATGTGAGATGTACTTTGTAACATGGATTTGTATGATGTTTGAGATCCCCTTGCTGCCATGGTTGCGGGATACTCATTGTCACATATATGTTTGATTGAGATTCCTTTGTTTCCATGATGGCGGGATACTCATAATCATTATGTGTGATATAGTGCCATACTGATAGGAGTCCTTTTTGTGAACGAGAATTCCTATAGTGGAACATCTCGTAGAGAGGTCCAGCGACTCCTGCGTGAGGGAATTTTCCTTGTACGACAGAGAAAACACCATCCATGTACATCTTCACTCCTTACAACACTTAATGCAACAGCCTGCACCATCTTGACACCGAGGCCTGGAGACGTAGTCCCTCCTGGACGAACTCCATTAACAATGTCTTGTGTTGGTCATGCTTGTTATGTTCCTCTTTTTTACAGCATGGAGTTGTTCATTTATGTTCATTAATGCTTTAATTAAATGAAATTCTAACACATCAGCTGAAGTAAAGGTCTTGGTTATGGGTATCAGGAATTTACTCAGATCAAGTGGTATCAGAGCAGGTCTTCTTGCTGATTTGGATTACAGGCATGAACCATTATTGAACGTTCGCTGAGTTGAGCAATAGAGGATTTCAAAGGCATGTACGAAACCATGCTCAAGGTGTCCGATAAAGCAAACATGTTGTACGAAGCTTATGAAAAACAAGCAGCAAAGAACAATGAATTGAAGACAATCCTATAAGAAGAAAAGGAGGAAAAACATCAATTGCAGCTTCAGTTGCAAGCCATGACAAAAGCGTTGGAAGAATTGAAGCGCAACAATGAAATTCTTCAAGCAGATCATGATGCATTGAAGGAAATCCTACAAGAAGAGAAGGAGGAGAAGTAACAATTATAGCTTTAGCTATAAGTCGTGACAGAGGCCATGGAGGAAGTGAAGCGCAACGAAGGCTTAGAGAAGCCTTCTTCACCTATGTCAAAATCGATAGCTGACGTAAACAATGTTGATTTCTCTTCAGTTTCATCTTCACCTGATATCATTTTTGTTGGAAGTGTGTAGATACCCATTACAGGAACTAGCATGAGACTCCTTACCAAGATGGGGTACAAAGGAGGAGGACTTTGCGTTCGTGTCCAAGGCATAACTCAACCCTTGGAGGTTGTGCAGAGACCTCGCTATGTAGGTTTGGGATACACTGAAGGAGGATTTTTGAAGGACATCAAAGGCAAACATACATTGTTGAACTCACCAGGGAAGAGAAATGATGGAAACACTTCACCATCGTTCCATGGTAGTGCATGTTGCAATGAAAGAGCTGAGGCAAGCTCTCACCACCATGATCGCACCAGAGACCACCAAAGAAGGTATAATAAATCTCATTACTCCAAAGTGCATTTTGATTATAAGACTGTTGATAACCATGGTCGTAAATCATGGCATC
The DNA here is from genome assembly GCA_034641835.2 of Pinus albicaulis. Taxonomy (NCBI): domain Eukaryota; kingdom Viridiplantae; phylum Streptophyta; class Pinopsida; order Pinales; family Pinaceae; genus Pinus; species Pinus albicaulis. The sequence goes on from CM076578.1 coordinate 1,339,859,969, forward strand.
GAAAAACGTGTCATTTTTGTGGTTTACATAACCATGTGTTTTCTAAGTGTTGGAAAAGGATGGAAGCACAAAGGAGGATGAGGCATGGAATGATCCAGGTGGATATCGGTTGCCACCCACCTATTCCATTTGGACCCGCACCTTCAATTCTTGCAGCTTTTCACTTCAGCACAACTTACTATTTTTAGCAGGTTTTCGGGTCCTACACTCCCGGAGTAATTTTGGGGCCTTAATTATCCAGGTGGATATTGGTGGACACCCACCTATTCCATTTGAACCCCCACCATCAGTTTTTTCAGTTTTTAAGTTGCAGCACAACTTACTATTTTTAGCAATTTTTCAGGTCCTGAACTTCCAGAGTCGTTTTGAGGCCCTAAATGACGTTTTTTGGGAAAACCGGGAGCAACATGGGTCCATGGATGGATGTTTCCCACATTGAAAATTGTACTCATCAAATAGATCTTTCTAACGAGGTATGATACAGGTCAAACGAAGATCGTATGCCGAAGTTACGTCCCCGGGAAGTTGAAACACCAATTTACCCAAACGGGGCCTATAGTTTTGGCGCTTCATCTCCTAGGGTTAGGTTTTTGGAAGTTTAGAGTTCTCCATTGTTTCTCAATAATAAATAGGCTCTCGAGCCTCATTGTAAGACAGTTCAGAGGCCTGTATCTGCCACATATTTTCTCATAGATAAGCTACCAGCGCCCTAGCTAGTTTATTTCCATTCTGTCTGTAAGTAAATTTCAGTTCTTTGATATTAATGAAAGGAAGCATTATTTCCGCTACATCTCTGTGTTTATGTCTATTTTTGTATTTGTTGCGTTCCTGCATAAATCTGTTTCAGTGGTATCAGAGCGGTCTGCTCTTTCTCTGTTTTTTCTTTGCATGTCCCCAACACGGTCAGGGTATAAGGAGTTAGGGCTCGATTTGGTTGAACCCTTGCAAGATCATCCTCGCAAACCCTGACGACCTCCCATGGCGGACGAAAAGAAAGAAGAGGGAGCAGTAGATCCTATAAAAATATTGCTCGAGGAGGCCCTCGAGAAACAAAGGAACGCAATGATGGATAACTTTGCTCAAATCCTTCAACGACTACCCACCTACACCACATCTGCATCCAAAAACCACTCTGGAGGTGCCACTCCCTTCAAGGTACAAGTAAAATTTGAAATTCATGTATTTGAAGGCTAGATAGATGCAGACGCCGTAGATAGATGGTTAAATTTTCTGGAAGGGTATTTCTCGGTCCATGATTTCTCTGACCGAGAAAAGATTATTTTTTCATTCCTCAAAGTCGCTCCCCATGTCAAAGACTGGTGGGAAACCTACTGTGAGCAAGAGGATGAAGGGGAACCCTCTGTGTTCTCGGCCACACCCACTTGGAATTCATTTTGAGATGGCATCAAGGAACAATATTACCCCATGGGGAGCTATAAGGAAAATACATCCAATGGACCATGTTGCGGCAGCAAAGGGATCAAGATGTGCACGAACTGACAAATTTGTTCCATACCCTGCGCACAAAATTGGGTATTAAAGATTCAGAGAGACATTTGGTGCTCAAGTACCACATTTTTTTGCACAAACACATTCAGGAGGAAATGGAGTTCCTCGACATTACATCACTTGGAACAGCATATCGCTATGTCGCCAAGATCGAGCAGAAGAAGCAAGACTTTGGAGCTGCGAATCTGAAGCCAGGGAAAGGTGTCCCCGAACCACAGAACAATGGGAAAGGCCAAAGTGGGGCAACTCAGAACAACACCACAAATCCAAAGAAGGACACAGGGAAGTGGTGTGAATTTCGTAACAAACCCACTCATAGCACAAACGCGTTTCGGGCCAAACAGTCATTGGTGGCCGAACTAAAGGAACTCAAATCAGATGCATTTTCTGATCCTGAGTTAGAACTAGACAAAGGCAATGAAAAAGGGAAGAAAATAATTGATGCGGATCCCAGTGCCATTATTGCCACCACCAAGATCCAAAGGGAGGATCCCAAGGATCCAGATGAGGGGGAGCACCTCTTCCATTCGTAGATGTGGGTGAAGGGTTCTCCACTGCAATTCCTTGTTGATAGCAGAAGCCAAAAGAACCTCATTTCAATAGAGGTCCTGATGCAGCTCGGCCTACCGACCATAGCACACCCGCAGCCATATACCATCGGGTGGCTTCACCCAGGGAGAGATATTTGCACCCACCAATAGTGCCTCTTTCCGTACAACATCAAGCCATTCACGGATGAGGTATTATGTGATGTTGCTCCTCTTGATGTAGTTGATGTATTATTGGGCCAACCATACTTGTGGAGGTGATATGTTGTGTATGAGTCTAGGCCTCATGCTGTTATTATTACTTTGGAAAATAACTTGTACAGGATACCAGAGGTAGTACCGCCTCCTGTCATCTCTTTGACTACTGCAAAACAATGCAGTAAGATTGTTTCCCAAACCAGGAAATTTATTTTCCTTACAACTCGCTCATAGGGAAAGAATAATATTGTGGCCAGAACCTCGAAACAGGGCTCCCCTGCACGTCTGTAGCAGATGGACAAAGTCATGGAGGAATACGAGGACATTTTCTCCTCACTCACAGAGGTTCCTCTACATTGTCAGGACAAGCACTCCATTGATCTGACCCCCGACACACCGTCGCCTAATGTTGCCATACTCTTGCAACTACACATATAGAATCCACACATGTACTGTCTGACGCTGATAAAGAAACCAAAATTACTAAATGCATCCAGCATGTTTGCTCGCAAGTCCATGACATCTTCGAAAAATCTAATACCCAGTTCAACAGAATTTGCCTCATCTCATGGAGGATCTCAACGCAATGGGAACCATTGCTTCCTAAGGAGGGAGGAATGATCCTGGTGGATATCGGTGGCCACCCACCTATTCCATTTGGACCCGCACCATCAATTCTTATAGCTTTTCACATTCAGCACAACTTACTATTTTTAGCAGGTTTTCGGGTCCTGCACTCCCGGAGTCGTTTTGGGGCCTTAATGATCCAGGTGGATATTGATGGCCACCCACCTATTCCATTTAAACCCCCAACATCAGTTCGTTCATTTTTTAAGTTGTAGAAGAACTGACTATTTTTAGCAATTTTTCGGGTCCTAAACTTTCAGAGTCATTTTGAGGCCCTAAACGACGTTCTTTGGAAAAACCGGGAGCAACATGGGTTAATGGACTGATGTTGCTCACATCAAAAGTTGTACTTCTCAAATAGATCTTTCTAACGAGGTATGATATGCATCAAACGGATATTGTATGCCGAAGTTACGTCCCCAGGAAGTTGAAACACCAATTTACCCAAACGGGGCCCATAGTTTTGGCGCTTCATCTCCTAGAGTTAGGTTTTTGGACGTTTAGAGTTCTCCATTGTTTCTCAATAATAAGTAGGCCCTCGAGCCTCATTGTAACACAGTTAAGAGGCCTGTAGCCGCCATATCTCTTCTTATAGATAAGTTACCAACGCCCTAGCTAGTTTATTACCAGTATGTCTATAAGCAAATTTCAGTTCTTTGATATTAATGAAATGAAGCATTATTTCCACTGCATCTCTGTGTTTATGTATATTATGTATTTTATTGCATTCTTGCATAAATCCAGATCATGGAAAGCCTTCTCCACAGCAAGGAAATAAATCGATTAAGAAGGTTTGGAGGAAAAAGACCTTTTACACCCATTGCGACCAAAGTGGCCATCAAAGAGCCACGTGTTGGAGACTCCATCCAAAGCAGCACCTTAAGGACAAAGTCTCAATGCATAAACCAGTCGAAAGAGATGATCGAAAAATGAATCTCCCACAGGGGGATTGACTCATTCACTTTGATAAGTGAGAGATGGATTTTCTAGATTATCTTTTCTAGAGGTGTTAACTTGTCATGGCCTTATTTTTGTAAATCATTTGTTGCATGTTAAACTATACAAGTGATTATGTGTTTTTCCATCGCTTGTTCAACAATAATGATATTTTGGCCTTGTGTTATAAATCATGTGGTGCATTTCTTTCATGTAAAAGTGAAGATGTGTTTGCCATCACTTCGAAATGCGACAATGGTGTCTTGTCTTGTAATGATAGCTAGGGTGTGATTTCCATTTGATGTAAACTTGACCACCGAGTACATGTTATAAACTCGTGGCAAGTATGGGAATCTTTGGGTCATAGTTGGTCATTTTGAGCATGTAATTTTCAGGAGATTGTACTACAAGTTTGTAGGGGATGCAGGTGTCGGCTCATCACTTAAGGCTCCAAAGAAAAAAGGTGAAGGAGATGGAAGGGTGACCTTTTTCATGACACTTGTGGTGCAGACATAGTACACAGTAATTTCAGATTCTTGTTGATGCTTTTGGAGGACCAAAAGCTCCTCAGTGGGGAGGATTGATCCAAGTGGCTCTAGAGACACAAATAGGACAAAGGGGGCTTATGGAAGCTCAAAAACCAAAGTGTTTTGATTTCTCTCGAAATAGGTTCAGGTTGAATATCTCGTCATCCTGATCATAACAGTGTGAATAGTTCGTCAAACCGAGCTCGTATGCGAAAGTTAGGAGCAGTCAAAGTTTTGGGTTGACTTTGTGACTTCGCAGGCTTAAGGAAGGTGCAATTTCGACCTTTTCCGGTCACCGGATTCTGGCCAGCTCCGGCCAGATTCTGGGAAAATTTGTGGCCTCTTCAATTTGACTCCTACGGTCAAAATCAAAATTTTCAAAAATGACTTGGTTGTTTTAAAAGAAACAAAAAAACATTAAAAATAGGAATGGCGGACCATGACCCCCGCCACCCTCGTCGGACCGACAAATCATAACCATATTAAAAAATATATATGGTGGGTCGATGGCCATGACCCCGCCTCCCAACCATTATAACCCACGATAAACACATATATGTTATCGAAGCTGGCGGGAGTTGAACCCGCGGTCGGCCCTGCCCACGCGACAGCCCCACCAACAAAACACAACGTTAACACCATATGGCAGAGGTGGTTGGGGTCGGGCCGCCCAATGCGGGTCCGTGCCCCCTCCCCAAATTAAATAACATTTGTTTAAAAAAAAATGCACCAATTTTTTAAAATATGGAAACATTTAAAACTGCGTTTAATTATGGAGGGGGCGAGGTTTGACCACGTGACCTCCCTCCAACAAACTCAGAATTTTAACCAACTGCGCCAGCCCATTGGCCTTTCACAAATCCGCCCGCCTCTTATTATTTAAACTTGTCATTTCAGAAGTGCACCCAGGCCAAGGAAGAGCGGGAGCGCGTGTTGAAGCACACACATGGTGTATGAGGAAGATGAATGCACACACAAGACACTCAACACACAATGAAAGATAAGCGTGAGGCTTTCTTATTTTCCATTATACAAAGATGTACATTTATAGTACAATGGTCTGACACTTGGTTTCATATTCCAAGGTCACTTGGACTCCATTGTGACTTTTCGCATTCCACACCTACCCATGGAGGATTAGGTGTTCCAACATCCCCCCTTAATCTGAAGGGGTATGTGTGAGTCCAAGAAAAGAGTTGTAATACAAATCTGCAAAGTATGCATGGCAGCACTTGGGCTGAATCAACTCTCTGAAATGTTGGAAAGAAGAGGTGGTTTTAGGATGACCACAAACACTGGAACGCAAAACTTGTTGCAGTTCCCGGAACTCTTCCAAAACTGGCAAGAAGCTGAAGGCTTCTGCTAGAGGAATTGTCCCTCATAAAAAAGGGAGACCTTCGACCTAAAAGAAGGGAGGTCTACTACCTATGATGGTTTTAGGATTACCAACAACTCTGGAATGCTTGAAGCATTTCCTGGAACTCAACCAAAACTGGCAAGAAGCTGAAGGTTGCTAAGCTAAACGCTTCTGCTAGAGTAAGTGTTCCTCATATATGAAAGGGAGAACTTCGACCTAAAAGAAGGGAGGTCTACTACCTGCGGTGGTTTTAGGTTGTCCACCAACCAAAGATGATGGTTTAAGGTTGTCCACAAACCGAAGCATGCTCATGGGCATCCGTGTCTCTGGCTACATCTCTGAATCCGGAATGACGAATTGTGGCTCAAGCTCGCTTGAACTGCTGGCTACAACTCTGAACATGGAATGAGAGATTGTGGCTCAGGCTCGCTTGATCTGTCGTCGAAGCTTGTACATGACCACCATTTTCCCCCCTGTCAGGTGTTGGGGTTCCCATGTTTTGGCAAGGTTGGAAATACCAAAAGATGAGACAACATAGAACCACTTTCAGACCTTAGGATCTAGCCCTCCTAGGTCCAAAGAGGGATCTCTCTATGATTATCAAAGGATATATGTCTTTGAAGTTCTCAATTGTGATTTTAGGCTAGTTATAGGCTCAAGGTTGTTTGTTTGATTGTTTGAGTTTGGTTGTTGAGAATTAGGAAGGAAGGTTTCACCATAAGACAAGGATGGGTAAAGAAGGAAGCTAGGCAAGAATAGATAACTCAGGGAACATCAAGGCCATTGGGCAATGGAGTCAAGAAAGGATTTGCTTATGTTCAATGTGTAAGCTTCAGTTGGGCTAGTCATCTAGAGCATTTGGATCTCCAAGACTGATTGGTGGGATGGAACATTAAGGAATGAGAATGAAGGATGGAGAACCATCTGATTCCGTCTATAGATCAGGCCAGAGGTCATTTAACTCCAGGCCTGCTTGGACAAAACCATAGGCAACACAAGGGATCTTGAAAAGGTTTATATGGAAGGGATAGGTTATGAAGAGGCAGAGACAGGCTTCTAAACCTCCCAATGTTCCCAACCTCTTTTAATTAAATCTTAACAAAACATCTGAACATTGATTCTATTAACTTGCACATCAGAGAGCAGGCAATAATCATCCACTACACTGGTTTAGTCAATTAAAAAACAATATTCAGATACACATATGAGCAGAAAACATTAAAGACTGAGAGAGCTGGGACATAAGGTACCTAACAAGGGTAAATCTTATGTCATGCGTTCAGATGTCAGTCAGAAGAACATGAAATGAAATGGAAATAAACACAGAGATAAGAAAAACATCACCAACTGCTGTAGATCAGGATCCAATGAAAATTGCTTATCATGTTAAACACAACACCAATCAGGTACATCACTGCCCAAAGCTTTTACATTCAGCCTGAATACATCATATTTCTCAGCCTATCATACCACTATTACACAGGGACCTTGGCTCAGGACAAAAATGCTTGCAATTCACCGATAATACATCAACAACCTTTACAATGATATCCTTCTATGCTTTATAGCAGAAGAGCCACAGAGGATCGACCGAGGGGGTAGGTGAATTTTAAATGTAACAATGAATGTTGGGCCGAGACCCATTCCGCTTGACATGCTGTATATTTAATCTTTGTCACCTCCCTAGTGAAAGAAAGATCTGCTCCGGATATGACTTGTCCTTTTGGCTGTAGTACTCCAGGTGATTTGAACAAAATGAAAGAAACTGCTGAGAGGTCTGCCTCATAGAAGTTAGATTGTTTTGAACTGTAGCTGGGGCGGAAAACTCCTTCAGGGACACGACGCATGATAAAGACTGTATGGGAGACCTGTCCTTTGTGGAAAAACATTCTGCTGACAAGTAAACCTTGATATTACCTCTTATTGATGTTCAGGATCTCCAGATCGGTCCTCGGGGTCTTCAAAATGATGCTTTGCCTTTTTAAACCTCTGGTTCAGAGCTCAAGATCTTCGTTGATGTGCGCTAATCCCTCTGCTCTGTACTGAAACTCCTTGCTGCTTCATTACTGCCTCTGTCGAGTTAGCTCGAGCTTTAAATGGCCGGCATGATTTTCGGCGTTTGAACTCTGCTCTCCATTAATGTGAGTCCTGACAGCCCCATTCCTTGGCTTTCCTGATGGTACTGGCTCATTAGATTTGATCCTGATTGCGCTGCTTGTCATTGAGGTAGTACACTAAACAGCGGTAGTTCTCATCCCCTAGAAACTCTGCAACACAGCGAACTCGTGAAGAAAACAGTGGACGGAGCGATGAATGCAGGGTGGACGAAATGGTAGTGCGGCGGTGGTGGAGCGATGGCCTTTTACCATAATGGTAAAAAAATGCAATGAAATGATGAAACCTTATGAACAATGGAGTTTGGTGATAATATGCAGCGCAGACCGTTAGATCTTGGTCTGGGAACAAAGATCAACGGTGGAGGTTGAGCGGCGTAACAATATGTGAAACGGGCAAACAATATACAAAACACATGAAACCCGACGGAGATGAATGAAAAAGTGGGACCCAGCAGAGGCGGAGGGCGATTAGATCAGAACCGTCGGATCCGGGGAGGATCTACGGCCAGGATCCAATCGGCACCATCGCAATCGGAGGTCGGAGCGAGCGTCAATCGCAACACATATTCAAAAAGTTCCGATTGCGATCAGAGGGGTGGGGCGATTAAGCGATAACCGTTGATTTGGGGGAGGAATGAACAGCTGGGATGTAATCGGAGGGGTAGGAGAAAAGGATGATGGGAGAGGAGCGGGATGAATCTGAACCGTTGGATCTGGCGGGACGGACGGCTCAGGATGGATCGGGGAATCGCAATCGCAATACGCAGAAGGAGGGTGCGATCGAAAGTTCTGATTGCGATTGGAGCGGGTGTGCGATGGCCGTCGGATCATGAAACAGATGGACGGCTGCGATGGAAACGGCGGATCATAATCGGGAGTCGGACGGGGAGGTTTGCGATTGTGATCGGAAGGGGACTTGCGATTGAGCACTGGCCGTCGGATCGGCGGGACGGATCGACGGTCGGGATATGATCGGAGGATCGCAATCGGAGCTCGGGCAAAAAGACTTGCGATCAATCGCATCGCAATCGCCTGCGATGGGCCGATCGAAGGGTGCACACAACACATTGCGATTGCGATTGGGCGGGGGGAATGCGATTAGCGCCCAGCCGTTAGATCTGGAGATCAGATCAACGGTGCAGAACAGAGCGGAGGACTTAACGTTGTAACCCAATCGCATCGGGACTTTGGAGTTTACAAAGGAAACGCGCCCGCTGACAGCTCCGATTGCGATAAGCGCTTTGGACTTAAGCACTTGATCCTGGCGCCTGGGCACATGGGGAAGTGGTTCACGGGGCTAGCGGGAAAGGGGCTTAGACCTATAATAAGGTCGGGAAGTGGGTTCTTAGCCCATTTAAATGGAATTTAAAGGCGAAGGAGGGGAACGATAGAGGAGTAAAAGGGGGAAGATGGCCAACGAAGGGTGGAGGAATGATTTAAAGGGGAATTTGTGGGGAATTTGAAGGGTAAGAAGGGAAATAGAAGGGGAAGAAAAGGGGGATAAAATGGAGGTTAATTGGGGGTGAAATAAGAGGGAAAAGGGGGCCTTTGGGCATTTCTTCACATAACAGAGAGGCTTTAAAAGGGGAATCAGCAGAGGGGATTTCATCAAAGGATAAAATACACATAGAGGCTTCAAGGAGACTGTGCTTTCAGAGGAAATGCATTCCTTGAAGGCTCAAAAACAATTTAGCCCCCTATTTGCTTGTCAAAAATTTCATAGGGGGGCTAACAGTGGCTCCACATGGGGATGGCTTCTTCTTGAAGGAGTCAAGAATTCAGAAAATGATCTCTTGGTGTAGGCCAGATGCCTGCTGCTATAAGCCATCTTTCTTCTTTCTTCAGATTAGCTGCCACAATATATTGGATACACAAATCAGCAGAAACATTTTCCCAACCAATCTACCTACCAAAACTAGAGCTCTAACAATTTTCCCTTGGGTGCATTTGAACTAGCAGACCCTTTACATTTTATTTTGCAAAACAAAAACAAACCTATTCTAATTCTACCCTTATTGCTCCATGAGGCCAGATTAGACTGTTGGCCCCATGTATTTCTCTACCTAATCTACTACCTACATTCTAAGACAGGAAATTTAAACACAGTCAAGCTAGGATTAGACTGTCTGACTTGTTGGGCAGAAACTTGAAGAAAACAAAACTGTGAAGGCATGGAATTCTGCAACTGTGAAACATCCTTCTTTCTTTCTTGCGACTCAGGTTCTGAGCATATTTGAGTCACTTCTTTCCTTTGCTCCAGCTCTGATTTTGGGCATATTAGAGCTGGATCTTCTTTCACTGCTGATCCAGATTTTGAGCTTGTTAGGACCAGCTATTCTTCTTCCCTTTGGCTCAGATTTTGATCAAGTTTGAGCCACGCTTTTCTATTTCAGAGGTTCATGTTTTGAGTATGTCTTAACCCCTCTTTTCATTCTGCTTTTTTTTGTTTTTTTTTTTTTTTTTTTTTTTTTTTTTAAATGAAACTTGCAATGATATGTACAATGGAGATGAAACTGGGAATGGAAAATCAATAAAAGTAATGTTTGAGCATCCTTCCATTGACAGGACCCCCAAACAACTCAGAACCATCAAGTTCTTGCAAGAAAAACGCATTAGGACCCACAGTGGTTTGAATGATGAATGGACCTTGCCACAAGCTGTCGAATTTGCCATGTTTGCCTTTATCCTCTCTTCTTGAATCCCACTTCAGGACCTTGTCCCCAACTTTGAAATTTGCTGCTTTGGTTCTTTTGTCAAACTGTCTCTTCATGTTTTCCTGCACTTTGACAGCTTTGTTATAAACCTGCTCCCTTGTTTGCTGAAGATGGATTGTTTCATTAATTCTCCTTATCATGCTGTCTTCTTCTGATTGGATTTCTTGGATAAGCTTTACCACTGGTATCCCAAGGCTAGTAGGAAAAACTGCTTATGTCCCATAAACCATCTGGAAGGGTGACATGCCAATAGATTTCTTTGTAGTGAGCCTATCTGCCCACAAGGCTTGTATCAAATTTTTATGCCACGACCTTTTGTTCTCTTCCAACAGCTTCTTAATGATTGTGACCAGGCTTTTATTTGATGATTCAGCTAGGCCATTACCCTGGGGGTAATAGGTAGTTGAATGTCCAAGTGCAATTCCGTACCTGTGACAGAAATCAATCATTCTTTTGGATCCGAAAACAGCAGCATTGTCGGTGATTATTTTCCTTGGGCAGCCAAACCGAGATAAGATGAAGTCTTCTAGGAACCTAATGATGACAGAATCAGTGGCATTCCTAGTGGGTATGGCTTCAATCCACTTAGTGAAGTAATCAGTAGCAGTCAAGATCCATTTGTGTTGCCCAGAAGAAGAGGGGTGGATTTCTCCAATGAAGTCTAAGCCACATTGCATGAAGGGACCTTCTATGGTGATAGGCTGCAGAGGGAGGGGAAGGAGCTTTCTTTTTCCCTCAAAAATTTGGCATTTGTGGCAGGTAAGGACCATTTTATGAACATCACTAAAGAGTGTAGGCCAATAGTACCCAGCCCTGAGTATCTTATTTGCAGTGGCCTCCACACTCCCCAGCATGGAATTCTTGTTTGATTCTTTCAGCTTCAGTTTCAGGCAAACATTTCAGCAAAAGACCATTTGGATTTTTCCAATATAGACTCTCATTCATAATGCAGTAATTTCTAGATTTGAGTTTTATGAATATGGCCTTTGTTTTGGACAGTTCTGGAGGGGCATTGAGGTGTGTGAGCACGTAAAGGATATCAGTATACCAAGGAGAGCTCTGAAACTGCTCCTCAACAGTTGGACGGGGCAATCCTTCCTGCTCATCCAGGGCATTCATCATGTTAATATCAAGGGCCTGCAGATTAGATTTAGCCATCAATTGGGCCAGGCCTTGACCTTTGATCAGCTTGGTGGGTTTGATTTCAATGTCATATTCTAAAATTGTAGCAATCCATTTGCCCCTTTTCCCATCTGGGTCTTGGGACAAGATATCTTTGACCACTATATTTGGCACATAGGCAATGGTGTGAGAATGCAGAATGTACACCCTAAAGTCTTTTAAGGCCTTAATCAGGGAATAGGCATGCTTTTCCATGATGTTGTACTTTAAGGGTGCATCTCTTAAGGCCTTACTGAAGAAGGCTATAGGCTGTTCATTACCTTCCGAATTTTTCTGTAGCAAAACTGCAGCTATCGTGTGTTGGGAGGCAAATGAAAAGATCAGAAAATATTTTGAGAAGTCAGGGCTGATAAGCACAGGGGCCTGGGTGAGTGCAAGTTTTACTAACTCAAAAGACTTCTTGGCTTCGACAGTCCACTTAATTCCAGCATCTTTCTTCAGCATTTCAGTGATTTTCCTAAGATGCTCAGCAAGGTTGGGGATAAATCTTCTAAGGAAATTGATCTTCCCAATGAAGGACTGTAGCTCCTTGATGTTTCTTGGATGCGTGATTTGGAGTATCCCCTCAACTCTCTGGGGGTCTATCCGAATCCCTTTCTCAGATATGATGTGGCCCAGAAGCTTACCCTCTTGCAGACCAAAAACAGTTTTCTTAGGATTTAGGGACAGACCATACCTTCTACATTTCTCAAAAACCTTTCTCAGATGTTTCAGATGTTCTTCTTCAGTTTTAGAAAAAACGGTTAAGTCATCCAAGTAGATAATTATAAAGTGTCCAATCTCGTCTGAGAAAGCAATGTCCATTTCTCTCTGGAAGGTAGCTCCAACATTCATTAATCCAAAGGGCATTTTCACATACATGAAGGTGCCCCATGGAGTGGTAAAGGCTGTTTTGAGTTGATCTTCTGGGAGTACCAGAACTTGGTTGTATCCTGAAAAACCATCAAGCAGGGAAATTCTCTTAGAGCCCACTACCTTCTGTAGGATATGTTCCATTCTAGGCAAAGGGTAATTTTCTTTTAGGGAGGCTCTATTGAGGTTTCTGAAGTCTATGCATAGTCTAATCTCACCCGTTTTCTTTCTTACAGCCACTAAGTTTGACACCCAATCAGAAAACCTCACAGGAACAATTATGCCGGCTTCATACATCTTTTTGATTTCTTTCTCTACTGCAGGCAACTGTTTAGGATTGATTCTTCGAAGTTTTTGTCTAAAAGGCTTCTGATTTTCCTTCAGTGGTATCTTATGTTGTATAATGTTGGTGTCATAGGCCTTTAAGTCTTCATAGCTCCATGCAAACACATCAATGAATTCCTTAAACATGTCAATGTATTTCTTCTTCATGTTTGTGGGTATTGACTTAGCCAGTTTTACCTTTTTGGGTCTGTCTTCAGTGCCTATGTTGCATTCTTCTATATCCGATTCTGCATGTTCTATTGTGGGCTTCTTTGCAACATCATCGAAATCAAAGAGGTCATCTAAGGGTGCTAAGCCTCTTGGTATGTTCTTGTCCTTGGCTTGCAGCACCTCTATTTCTCTTCTATCTGCGTTTTCACATTTTATGGCTGAATCTCCAGTTTCTCTAGAAAAAGAATTTATTTCTATACTACAAGGTGTTTCTAGTTCATCTGGGGAATCCTCACTTGGGCAGCTGCCATCAGATTTTGAGTCTGAATTAGAGAATTCAAACTCATTTCTGCCCACCAGGAAATTTTCGATCTGTTTGTCTCCCTCAAAGACCTACCAATATTTTTCATTGTCTGGCACTGCAGGCCTGAACTTAGTCTGAATGATGATTTGTTGGTCAACTGGGGCCCTTGGATATGAGCTAGCTAGATAGGCTAGTCCATTTGCAATAGCGTTCCGACCTCTAGGCATGGATACTAACTCATATTCAACAAACGTTTTCAGCAAATCTAGAGTATCATTCCTATATGCCCTAAGCCTGGGGTGTTTTGCCGAATACTCACCATTCATCTGTTTGATCACTAACTCAGAGTCTCCTCTCACGACTATCCTACGGGCTCCTAATATTTTCAACAGATTTAAGCCCAAGATCAGAGCCTCATATTCTGCAATGTTATTCGTGCATTTGAAATGCAGATTGACAGCGTGGCTCTCTGCGTGATCATTTTCGGTGTTACGCAGCCACACTCCTGCTCCAGTGTTTTGTCTAGTACAGGACCCATCAAAGTTCATTTCCCACAGGGGTTCTTTGTTTACTTCAACTTCATTTTCTCCCTTACAGCTGGGTTCGCCATTAGGTTGAGTTGGGAGGTCTGTACTAGGTTGTAAACTATCTTTTTGTTCATAGAGGTCATGGATGTCAGGGAGGTGGTTAGCTTGCTGTTCTTGTTCTGTTTCTGTTTCACTTGGAGTGAGAGGTCCACCACAGATCCTACAGGCTTCATTGCTGATTTCCTCTTCATTTTCAGTGTGCTACCCATGGTCTTCCTGATCATATTCTTCCAGAGTGGCCATTATGTGGAGGTCCATAGGCTCGGTGTTCTCATTTGTATGCCTATTCTGGGACCCTGGCTCTTCTAAGGATTCATCATTACAAAAGATGAAGGAGTCAAGGTCGGTATGCACAGAATATAATGGTGAATTTTCAGGTTTCTCGGGGCTACTGACTAGGAATTTCATTTGGGATTCTCTATACAGTCTTCTTAATTGGCCAAATATAGGGATAGTGTCATATGAGCCATCCATCTACATGGTGCCTTGTAGCTTGGCTCCCCATGATCTAGATAATAACATGCCATACTTGGGTGGCACGTCTGCCACCACTACATCCATGACCATACATTTCGCAGGAATCTGAGTCAAACTCACACACAAGTCTTTGATCAGGCCAAGACATTTTACTCTACTCGAGTCAAAAGAATACAAGTCTTTATAGGGTTTGGTGATTTCTAGGCCTAACCTCTCCATAACTACCTTAGGCATCAGGTTGTGTGAGGCTCCAGAATCATGCATTGCATTGTGGAGTATTTTATCATGAATGTTGAGACTAATATAGAAAGGTGGTACTACCCCTTCCTGAAACTTACCTTCAATCTTAGGACCAAACAAGAGGGCAGGCTGATCATCATTCAAGTTTACAGAATCATTCATTTCTCCCAGATTTAATGCTTTCAAAATTTGTCCTTTATATATATCCTGAGTGGCCAGCTCAGACAATGGTACAGAGATTTTGATCTTTGCAATCTCACTCTCTAGATTGAAAGTGGATTGGACCTTTGTAATGTTCAATTCTGTTTTATTTGCCACTGTTTTGGTGGCAGAGTCAGCTTGCTGACTCCCACTATGTACATGTGTATGAACAGTTTCATCAGGAGTACTAACCGAAGTACTAGCACTGCTGGTTGGTTGGCTTTGTTTCTCATTGTCTTGGTTGTCTTTTCCCTTATGTTTACCAGAACTTGCAGCTAATGTTCTATTATCTGCAGAGGTTGCTTTAGAAGTTTTGTCAGGTCTCTTTTTGACGGTGATCTCAGGAGTTTTGGTTTTGGGAGTATCTTGGCTTTTCTTGCTCCTAAGTTCATATTGTTCCCTGACTTGTAGCATGGCATTCTCAAATCCTAGTCTGTAATCTTCAGTTTCCAACCATTCCTCATTCCAATATGAAGGTGAGGGTTGGTCTTCTTCTGAATCATAGTTAAGGACTGAGTCTTCTACTTCAAACATGTTTATGGTGTTCCCCTCAGACTCTTCAATGATTCCCTCATCCTCATCTAAAAAATTTTCTTGAAATGGGGGGATAATTTGCTGATCTAACTCTCTTTGTCTGTTGGGAGTGTTGTTGTTTCTTCTAAAGTTTTGGTTCTGATTCTGATTTTTGCTTAGGTTACTAACCGTGACAACCATTTTTTCCATCATTTTTTTCATCTTTTCCACGTCCTTACACATGTGTTCATTATTGGGGTCAGACGTGGAGGCTACATTGTCATCCCTGTATGTTACCCTCTTCTCGGATCTTAGTTTTGCTCTTTTCTCGATCAGATTTGCTTCTATGTTTACTGCCCCTTTCTGCACATCCTCCAAGGTGGTATATTCTTTATCTCTAAGCTCATAGGCCATGTCAGCATCAAATCCATCAGGATATTTGGCCTGGGCCATACCTTGTGGAGGTTTCATGTGTGGGGGAAGAGCATTGTAAATGCTGTTGAATCTAGTGGTGTAATCGTGAACACTCTCTCCTACGTTTCTCTTAAGGGACATGTATTCTGCTAGGATCTGGCGAGGGTTTGCCCTAGTTTCCCATTTGTTAATGAAGTTCTGGTATAAATCAGGGAGATCGTTGATACTACCATCAGGCAGGTTTTTAAACCATTTCTTTACTTCGCCTCCCAAGCTTTGTGCAAAAACCCTCATTTTGACTGTTGCATCATCAATTTCCATGTAATCAAAAGAGTCCTCCATCTTATCTACATGTTGTTGTGTTGTTGTAGGCTCTTTAGCAAGGAAGTGTGGGATTTTTTACTGATAATCATTTGGTAAGGGCAGTAGAGGCTGGGGTAAAACTAGAGGCGCATACCAAGCTGCCATGATGATATTCTGCCGAGGTAAAGGGTTCACTTGGGCAGCTAGTATATGGATGACAGGGATATTAGAGCCAGCAGAAGTTTGCTGGGCAGATCTAGGATGGGACAGCCCCAAGTTCTGAATAAAGTGTATATCAGGTGGTGTGGATGGAGGGGTTCCTCTATTTCTAGGGTTTTGGACACTATTGGATGGTGAACTATGAGGTTCAGGGTCTAGCTGGTCTAAATGATTGAATGACCTAGTTATAGGTAATCTGTTTTGAAGGTCTAGGTCAGGGTGGAGATGTGATAGAGCTGTAAGATCTTCTGGTCCAGAATTAGCTCTATAGATGTGACTGAAAATAACTGATCTTTCAGGTGCAGTGGGTCTTTTTATAAGGCTCTCAGGGTTATCAACTATTTCAGGTGGATCAGGATTAGGGAAAGCTCTTGTGTGAATGGTTCTGAAAGCCAGAATGTTATATTTTTTTAACTAAGCAGCTTAACCCTACTTGTCACTTTTTGGTTAATGTTGTCTCAAGGGCTGGTCTCCCAGTGGAGTCTAATGTGAAACCAAGTTAATCAGCAGGCCTACTGATCACCAGTGGAGTCTTTAGTCTATGAAGAACTATGGAGTCGCCAGGTGGAAGATTCTCAGGTGTCTTAGGGGAGCACACTGTCCACCACAGTGCCTAAATGATGTCACCTTTCAAGAATAACCTCAAAAACACAACAACTCCAACCAGAGATTGACTGGGAGGGCATTTACTAGATATGTCGCCTCTGAAAAAGTGTGAGATCCGGAGGCTACCTAGCCCTATCCAGGCTCTGTCTAAGAGTATGATAAACACTCAACAAATGTAGGTTGATTCAAGAAAGGAGTGACTTACTGCCAACCTAACCAGAGCTCTAAGCTTCTAAGGATGTTTGAAATGAAAAGCACTCAGAATCCCCAGTGGAGTCGCCATTATGTTGGGGTTCCCATGTTTTGGCAAGGTTTGCAATACCAAAAGATGAGACAACATAGAACCACTTTCAGACCTTAGGATCTAGCCCTCCTAGGTCCAGAGAGGGATCTCTCTATGATTATCAAAGGATATATGTCTTTGAAGTTTTCAATTGTGATTTTAGGCTAGTTATAGGCTCAAGGTTGTTTGTTTGATTGTTTGAGTTTGGTTGTTGAGAATCAGGAAGGAAGGTTTCACCATAAGACAAGGATGGGTAAAGAAGGAAGCTAGGCAAGGATAGATAACTCAGAGAACATTAAGGCCATTGGGTGATGGAGTCAAGAAAGGATTTACTTATGTTCAATGTGTAAGCTTCAGTTGGGCTAGTCATCTAGAGCATTTGGATCTCAAAGACTGATTGGTGGGATGGAACATTAAGGAATGAGAATGAAGGATGGAAAACCATCTGATTTTGTCTATAGATCAGGCCAGAGGTCATTTAACTCCAGGCCTGCTTGGACAAAACCATAGGCAACACAAGGGATCTTGAAAAGGTTTATATGGAAGGGATAGGTTATGTAGAGGCAGAGACAAGATTCTAAACCTCCCAATGTTCCTAACCTCTTTCAATTAAATCTTAAAAAAAACATATGAACACTGATTCTATTAACTTGCACATCAGAGAGCAGGCAATAATCATCCACTACACTGGTTTAGTCAATTAAAAACAATATTCAGACACACATATGAGCAGAAAACATTAAATACTGAGAGAGCTGGGACATAAGGTTCCTAACAAGGGTAAATCTTATGTCATGCATTCAGATGTCAGTGAGAAGAACATGAAATGAAATGGAAATAAACGCAGAGATAAGAAAAACATCACCAACTGCTGTAGATCAGGATCCAATGAAAACTTCTTATCATGTTAAACACAACACCAATCAGGTACATCACTGCCCAAAGCTTTTACATTCAGCCTGAATACATCATATTTCTCAGCCTATCATACAACTATTACACAGGAAACTTGGCTCGGGACAAAAATGCTTGCAATTCACTGATAATGCAACAACAACCATTACAATGATATCCCTATGTGCTTTATAGCAGAAGAGACACAGAGGACCGACTGAGGAGGTAGGTGAATTTTAAATATTACATTTAAACACAACAATGAATGCAGGGCCGAGACCCATTCCGCTTGATATACTGTATATTTAATCATTGTCACCTTCCTCGTGAAAGAAAGATCTGCTCCGGATACGATTTGACCTTTGGGCTGTAGTACTCCAGGTGATTTGAACAAAATGAAAGAAACTGCTGAGAGGTCTGCCTCATAGAAGTTAGATTGTTTTGAACTGTAGCTGGGGCGGAAAACTCCTTCAGGGACACGGCGCATGATAAAGACTGTATGGGAGACCTGTCCTTTGTGGAAAAACATTCTGCTGACAAGTAAACCTTGATATTACCTCTTATTGATGTTCAGAATCTCCAGATCGGTCCTCGGGGTCTTCAAAATGATGCTTTTCCTTTTTAAACCTCTGGTTCAGAGCTCAAGATCTTCGTTGATGTGCGCTAATCCCTCTTCTCTGTACTGAAACTCCTTGCTGCTTCATTACTGCCTTTGTCGAGTTAGCTCGAGCTTTAAATGGCGCCGGCATGATTTTCGGCGTTTGAACTCTGCTCTCCATTAATGTGAGTCCTGACAGCCCCATTCCTTGGCTTTCCTGATGGTACTGGCTCATTAGATTTTATCCTGATTGCGCTGCTTGTCATTGAGGTAGTACACTAAACAGCGGCAGTTCTCATCCCCTAGAAACTCTGCAACACAGCGAACTCATGAAGAAAACAGTGGACGGAGCGATGAATGCAGGGTGGACGAAATGGTAGTGCGACGGTGGTGGAGCGATGGCCTTTTACCATAATGGTAAAAAAATGCAATGAAATGATGAAACCTTATGAACAATGGAATTTGGTGATAATATGCAGCGCAGACCGTTAGATCTTGGTCTGGGAACAAAGATCAACGGTGGAGGTTGAGCGGCGTAACAATATGTGAAACGAGCAAACAATATGCAAAACACATGAAACCCGATGGAGATGAATGAAAGAGTGGGACCCAGCAGAGGCGGAGGGCGATTAGATCAGAACCGTCGGATCCGGGGAGGATCTACGGCCAGGATCCAATCGGCACCATCGCAATCGGAGGTCGGAGCAAGCGTCAATCGCAACACATATTCAAAAAGTTCCGATTGCGATCAGAGGGGTGGGGCGATTAAGCGATAACCGTTGATCTGGGGGAGGAATGATCGGCTGGGATGTAATCAGAGGGGCAGGAGAAAAGGATGATGGGAGAGGAGCGAGATGAATCCGAACCGTTGGATCTGGCGGGACGGACGGCTCAGGATGGATCGGGGAATCGCAATCGCAATACGCAGAAGGAGGGTGCGATCGAAAGTTTCTATTGCGATTGGAGCGGGTGTGCGATGGCCGTCGGATCGTTAAACAGGTGGACTGCTGCGATGGAAATGGCGGATCGTAATCGAGAGTCGGACGGGGAGGTTTGCGATTGCGATCGGAAGGGGACTTGCGATTGAGCGCTGGCCGTCGAATCGGCGGGACGGATCGACGGTCGGGATATGATCGGAGGATCGCAATCGGAGCTCGGGCAAAAAGACTTGCGATCAATCGCATCGCAATCGCTTGCGATGGGCCGATCGGAGGGTGCACACAACACATTGCGATTGCGATTGGGCGGGGGGAATGCGATTAGCGCCCAGCCGTTAGATCTAGAGATCAGATCAACGGTGCAGAATAGAGCGGAGGACTTAACGCTGTAACCCAATCGCATCGGGACTTTGGAGTTTACAAAGGAAACGCGCCCGCTGACAGCTCCGATTGCGATAAGCGCTTTGGACTTAAGCGCTTGATCCTGGCGCCTGGGCACATGGGGAAGTGGTTCACGGGGCTAGCGGGATAGGGGCTTAGACCTATAATAAGGTCGGGAAGTGGGTTCTTAGCCCATTTAAATGGAATTTAAAGGCGAAGGAGGGGAACGATAGAGGAGTAAAAGGGGGAAGATGGCCAACGAAGGGTGGAGGAATGATTTAAAGGGGATTTTGGGGGGAATTTGAAGGGTAACAAGGGAAATAGAAGGGGAATAAAAGGGGGATAAAATGGAGGCTAATTGGGGGTGAAATAAGAGGGAAAAGGGGGCCTTTGGGCATTTCTTCACATAACAGAGAGGCTTTAAAAGGGGAATCAGCAGAGGGGATTTCATCAAAGGATAAAAGACACATAGAGGCTTCAAGGAGACTGTGCTTTCAGAGGAAATGCATTCCTTGAAGGCTCAAAAACAATTTAGCCCCCTATTTGCTTGTCAAAAATTTCATAGGGGAGCTAACATCAGGGACAAGGTGAGATGATGGCGAAAACTCAACAGCAAGTTTGCTCAATATCCATGAACATGTTCTGACATGCGACTTAAACATCTTCTTGGCTGCTGATGCCCATTGCGAAGAAGCGATCCATCCAAGATGAATCTTGGTTCTTGCAGGAGACTTGTTTCTGAAGCATCTGTTTGAAGAATGGGTGTGCCAACCATAGTGCTTGCATGGATGAAGATCAAAACAATGATCTTTCATATGGCCAACTCGATCACAGTGTTGGCATGTCAAAATCTGTTGTGGAAGCGGAGCAGGATCTGGAACAGCTGTAGGTGAACTGTCATACAAGAATCCGGCACTCTGAAATATGATGGGCTTGTTGTAGTCTGGAATATGAAAGGACACATCCTTGTCATATCCAAGACCAGTTCTGTGCTTGTTGTGGACAAGCTCTTCCCAAGGTCTGATGATGGGCTTGATAAGTGCACGCTGAACTGCTGCATCTGCATGTACATCTGCTCTAGTACAATGAACTGAATGGGAATCAACTACAACTTTATCTTCTTTCTTCTGATGAGAGTCCTTCACAATCTTCTGAATAGAAACAGGTTCAGAATGGTGACTCTTTTGCTGAAGTTCATCTTGTTGGAGCTGAGATTCCAACTGTAAAAACTCAATCTTTTCTTGTGCTTGTAGCAAACAACTTTGAATATTACAAAGAGCACTCTTGCTCATTCTTATCATATCATCAACATTGGAATGAATGAGGTTATTCAAGAACTCTAATGCCTCATTGATTTTAGCCATTTTGAACAGTTTAGGCTTAAAATAAATGAAAGGGTTTCGGTTTCAACCGAAAATGCACCCGTTTACAATGATTCAACAAATACAAATGACTTATAGAAATGTCAAAGTACAAAGTGTGCTCCTCAAATGATGGAGGGCAATCAACAATCTTTCAACAACTCAAGTACTGATTGCAACTATGAAGAAGATGCAAATTCCACTCACAATACAATGTCAATGCAATAGAATGTCTCTGAAAAATATGTGCAGCTGAAAACACTATGCAAGAAGCCTTTAAGGCAGCTGGATTTTCCTTCAAAGAGTTGTTTTCAATGATGGCAAACTTGTCTTCAAATGTCAATTTCTTCAGAAAATCACCCTTATGCCATAAATCATAAAATGTCAAATCTTCAAATTTCTCTATATATTCAGTCAATCTGTTTCATATGTCAATTCCTTCATTTCTGTTGTTCATATTTTCTCTTTGTTCTTCCTCTCTTCCTCTCTCTCTGCTGTTTTTTTTTTTTTTTTTAATTAAAAAATGGGAATAATTAAAAATGGGGGGAATTAAAAGAGAAGGAAAATTTTAATGGGGGAGGAGGAGATATTAAAATGGGAAGGGGATTTATTAAAAATGGGGGGAATTTAAAATATGGAAAAGAAATATTAATTAAAAGGGAGGGGACGGGGGGTTTTAATTTAAAAGGAAGGGAGAGGTTTTAATAAAAGGTCGAATTTAAAAAGTAGTGGAGAGAAATGTATTGAGAAGGGAGGGGGGTTATTATAAATGTGGGAGGGGAAAAACTAAAAGAAATGTTAATAAAAAAGTTATTAAAAAAGGAAGAAGATTTATATAAGTCGAATTTGGAATTAGTTGTGAGATGGTGCGTAAGGTAAGAGAGGGATGGAGTGAAGTGGGTAGGTGCAGAGCCGAATGGGGAGCGTTGGAGCAGCAGGCCGTGAGGGCCGTGGGTGAGTGTTTATTAATTAAAAAGTTGTTGTGTGCAGAGTGTAGCACGAGGGGGAGAGCGAATAGGGCGAGGCGGAGTTGTAAAGCGGTTGGGGAGGCCGTGTTGGGAGCTCGTTTGCAAGGCGGACGGGTTTGATGCGTTGGGTGGAGGATGAGTGTTGTAATGTCGTGGGCAGGAAAGGGAACGTGGCAGGAAAGGGAGCGTAGTGTGAGAGATTTAGCGTAGGGTGCAGGGTGTAGTTTAGAATTCGATTTTTTATTTTTAATGCAGAGAGGTAGGTGATGTATGGAAAGAGCGATGGGAGTGTTTTGTGAGTGTGCAGAGGAGGCGAGGGGAGTGTGAGATGAAAAAAATTTGCAGGTTGGGGAGGTCGAAAGGGCATGGGGTTTGTTCAGAATTTTATTTTATTTTTTTTATTTTTTTTATTTTTTTTTAATATAACAACAACAGAGAGTAGAGATAGGAAATCCACTTGAAACGGCAGTAGAATTTTTCTTCTTCCAAATATAGAGCAGAATTAATTCCAGCAGCAGAAAAATGGATAATTTGTAAATTTAAAGACTTGCAGAGAACTCAGAAATCTCAAAAAAAATTCAATGAAAACTCAGAAAAACCCTCTCAGTAGCTCAAAAATGCAGAATTTAAAAATACTCAGAAATCTTTTCCACTAAAAACTCATAAACTTCTTCAGGAATCCCAATTTAAGCAACTCAAATGGTGCAGAATTTAAAATGCAGAAATTGCAGGAAGAATGAGAATGAAAACATCGGTCGGGAGCGTCTTGCCTTCTTCCAAAACCAATGCGCAATTTCTGAATCTTGCGATTTTGAATCTTTGCTCCTCTTCAAAACATGAGATACGAGCAAAATCTCTTTTTGCTGTGAAACTCAGAGTGCTGCAAAAATGTCAAGAATTTTTGCAGATATGCATAGGCCATAAACACAAATGGCTCATTCAAATTGAAGCAGGGCCAGCAATCGCCCGCTCTGATACCATGTTAAACACCATGTTGAAGCACACACATGATGTATGAGAAGAATGCACACACACAAGAGACTCAACACACAATGAAAGATAAGCGTGAGGCTTTCTTATTTTCCATTATAAAAAGATGTACATTTATAGTACAATGGTGTGACTCTTGGTTTCATATTCCAAGGTCACTTGGACTCCATTGTGACTTTTCGCATTCCACACCTACCCATGGAGGATTAGGTGTTCCAACAGCGCGCACGGATTTCGAGACAATCATTTTTTTAATGCAGGCGAAACCATGAGCAGGCCCAGAAACAGGGCGCAGAACCATGATCCTTGAAATTTTCCTAGGGAGGTAATGTTTCTCCATGTCTGATCTGGATTTATGCAGGAATGCAACAGAATACAGAAATAACCATAAACATAGAAATACAACAGAAATAAGGCTTCGTCAAATCACATAAATATGCTTACAAACATGATGGAAATAA
Organism: Pinus albicaulis; assembly: GCA_034641835.2. Taxonomy (NCBI): domain Eukaryota; kingdom Viridiplantae; phylum Streptophyta; class Pinopsida; order Pinales; family Pinaceae; genus Pinus; species Pinus albicaulis. Next base: position 1,339,883,769 of record CM076578.1, read on the forward strand.
AATAGCTAGGGTGTTGGTAGCGATTCTCTGAGAAGAGATGTGGTGACTACAGACCTCTGAACTGTATTACAATGAGGCTCGAGGGCCTATTTATTATGGAGAAACAATGGAGAATTCTAAACGTCCAAAACCCTAACCCTAGGAGATGAAGCGCCAAAACTATTGGCCCTGTTTGGGTAAATTGGTGTTTCAACTTCCCGAGGACGTAACTTCGGCATACTATCTCCGTTTGGGGCTTCAAAATGGCTCCGAAAGTTCAGGGCCCGAAAAACTGCTAAAAATAGTAAGTTGTGAAAAAAACTGAAAGAGACAATGGTGGGGCCCCAAGTGGAATAGGCAGGTGGCCACCAATATCCACCTAGATCATTCCTCCCCCCTTAGGAAGCAATGGTCCCCATTGCATTGAGTTCCTCCATGAGATGAGGAAACTTTTGTTGAACGTGGTCCCTGGTGAACCACTTGCCTTGGTGCAGGAGTTGGCCAGCTTTGACAACCCGATACAGTTGGATCTTCTATTGGCGAGTGTTATTGATTTGCATGTCCATGATATAGTCTGTGGTGGCCTGTTCCATGCAGTCTGGGTTTGACTCTTGTGGTGTGAGTTCTTCTGCAATGTCAGAGGTGTCCAATAGAGGTGGAAGTAGGGACGAAGGCGGTCTACATTGAATACTGGGTGCAGACCAAGGAATGGTGGAATACTGAGCTCGAAGGAATTGTTCCCTACAGCCTTGGTGATGGTGTACGACCCATATCAGAGCAAGCGAATCTTGAAGGGGGACTAGTGAAGCGCTCCTTCTGCAAATGTAGCCACACTTTTTCACCCACCTGGAAGTTGTGTGGCACCCGATGTTGATCATGTCCTTGTTTGTACTTAGCATTGGCTCTGTCCAATATGTCATGAACCTATTGGCGGATGTGTTGAATGCGCTCGATGAAGTTGTTTGCTTTGTCAACTTCAGACTGGACATGGGCCGAATCGGCTTGAGTAGCTGCAAATGGCATGGCTACGTCAATGGGACATAGTGGCTGGAATCCCAAGCCCACCTGAAAGGGGTTGTGGCCAGTTGAGCTGTGGGGAGCCCGGTTATAACTGTGTTGTACATAGGGAAGGCTCTCATCCCATTTGCATGGATGATTTGAATTGTACATGCGTAGAATGTGTATAATCATCCTGTTGACGACCTCTGTCTGGCCATCAGTTCGGGGATGGAAAGTTGTGGACTTGGTGAGCTTGGTGTCCAACATTGACTAGAGGTTGGACCAAAATGTGTTGAGGAACTTGTTGTCATGATCTGATATGATAGACTATGGGATCCCAAAGTGCACCCACACTCGTTCAAAGAAGAGTTTAGCAGTGGCTTCTGCTGTGATATTCTTCTTGCAGGCCGCCATAATGGCCATCTTTGAGAATCTGTCGACGACCACGAAAACACAGTGATTTCCATGCTTAGTCAAAGGAAGGCCTGACATGTAATCCATGGAGATGGATTCCCAAGGTCGACTAGGGGTAGGTAGCGGAGTATAGATCCCTTGCTTCTTGATGGTCGGTTTGGTAATGGCGCAAGCAGTGCAAGATCTAATGTACTTCCCGACATCCTGTTGAAGGTTTGACCAATAGAAATACTTTTGCAGTACTGCCACTGTTTTCTTCACCCCAAAATTCCCAGCGACTCGACTGAAGTGCGCTTCCCATATCATCTTGGCACGCTCGCTTGAAGGAACACAAAGGTGTCCCAGGTGACATAATAGTGCATCTTGGAGGTGAAAATTTGGAACTTGCATACCCCCCAAGAGTGCCTTGTATGTGTAGTTGAATTCTAGATCGCTCTTGTAAAGAAGCAGCCAATCAAAAGTCTCATGCCCACAAGAGTTGAGAACGGTGGTTATGGCCACGATTGGTGGTCGGCTGAGGCAATCTACAACATTATTGGTGCTACCCTTCTTGTACTTGATGTTCAAATGAAATTGTTACAGGTATGTGGACCACTTCTGATGGTGATCGTTCTGCAACTTCCCTTGTGTCTGTATGAACTATAGGGGTTGGTGGTCTGTGTGGATGATTGTCTCCTTCCCCAAAATGTAATACTTCCATTGTCGACAAGCCTGCACAATGGAATACATTTCTTTGTCATAAGTGGGATACTTTCGAACTGTGTCGGACAATGTCTTACTGTGATATGCCACTAGATGCCCCTGTTGAGTAAGAACTACCCCAAAAGCATAGTCAGAGGCATTTGTCTTGATCTCAAATGGTTGTTGTAAGTCTGGTAATGTGAGCACTGGGGTAGAACAGAGGTGATGTTTCAACTCTACGAATGCCTTATGTTGAGATTCCGACCAACAGAATTTTTCTTTCGCTCCTCCCTTGGTGACTTGACTCAAGGGCCAAGTGATATGAGAGAATCCCAACACGAACCTGAGATAGAAATTAGCAAGACCCAGAAAGTTTCGAAGCTCTGTTAGGGTGGTTGGGGCTGGGAAATCCCGAATGACTTGGATCTTGGATGGATCCACATGCACCCCCCTTTCATCAATAATGTATCAAAAATATTGAACCTGGGTCATGCCAAAAGTGCACTTCTCCAAATTGGCACACAACTTGTGTTGTCGCAGTGTTTGGAGGACTTCTCGGATGTGGTAGAGGTGCTCTTCCCAAGTTTGGCTGAAGATTAGAATTTCATCCAAGTATACCACTACAAATGAGTTGGTGAATGGACGCAATATGTCATCCATCAACCTCATGAAGGTTGCGGGAGCATTTGTCAATCCGAAATACATGACGAGCCATTCAAAAAGGCCCTCCTTGGCTTTGAAGGCAGTCTTCCACACATCAGAGGGTTCGATTGGTACCTGGTGATACCCAGATTTCAAGTCGATCTTGCTGAAATATTTTTCCCCATTGAGTTGGTCCAGAAGGTCATCAATCTATGGGATTGGGTACCTATTTCAAACAGTGATCTTGTTCAGCACCCGATAATCAATACAGAGTCTCCAAGTCCCATCCTTCTTTTGTACCAACACGATTGGGCTCCCACATGGCGATGAACTTGGTCGGATGTGACCTTTCTGCAACAGCTCCTGAATCTTCCTCTTGATTTCATCATTCTCCAGAACAGAGCACCTATAGATCGGTCCATTGGGTAGCGGCACACCTGGGGTCAAGTCAATGGGGTGCTTGACCTGACAGTGTAGAGGCACCCCTGTGGGTGAGGTGAAGATGTCCCCGTACTCCTCCACAACCTTGTCCATTTGTTGTTGTTGTGCAGAGGAACCATGTCTGGAGGTCGTGGCCACAGTCTTCTTCTTGCCCTGGGGGCAGATCATCAGGAAAACAAATTTCTTGGTTTGGGAAATGAGCTTATTGCATTGTTTTGCAGTAACCAAAGAGATAGTGGGAGGCGGTGGTACCTCTGGTATCCTGTACAATTTATTTCCCAAAGTAACAATAACAACGCGAGGCCGGGACTCATACATAGCATGTCGCTTCCATAAGTATGGTTGGCCTAATAATACATCAAAAACATCAATAGGAGCAATGTCACACAACACCTCATCCGTGAAGGGCCTGACGCTATAGGGAAGGCGACATTGTTGGCTGACGCGGAGATCCCGTCCTTGGTGAAGCCACCCGATGGTGTATGGTTGTGGGTGCGCTGTGGTCGGCAAGCCCAACCGCTTCACGACATCTGCGGAAATGAGGTTCTTTTGGTTCCCATTGTCGGCAATGAACCGTAGCGGGGAACCCTTTACCCACATCTGGGAGTCGAAGAGACGCTCTACCTCCTCTGGATCTTCTGGTTCCTCCTTCTGGATCTTCGTAGCGGCAACAGTGGCGTTGGGCTCCACATCAATAATCTGCTTCCCTTTGTCATTCACCTTGTCAGGTTCTGATTTAGATTCAGAGCATGCATCTGATTCAGAAGCCCTCATCTCGGCCACCAGTGACTGCTTGGCCCAACACTCACTTGTGTTGTGAGTGGAGCTCGTATGGAACTCACACCACTTTCCCATGTCCTTCTTTGGCCTCGCGGTGTTGTTCTTTTCTTGTATCTTTGGCAGTTTGTCTTGGGCCGCCATGCCTTGGCTTTGTCCTTTGTTCTGCAGTTTGGGGGCACATTTTCCTTGCTTTTGATTCGTAGATCCAAATTCTCGCTTCTTCTGTTTGAATTTCTTCTCAATCTCAGCAGCATACCAGTATGCCGTACCAAGTGAGGAGATGTCGAGGAACTCCATTTCCTCCTAAATGTATCTGTGCAGACAACCGCGATACTTTAGCACCAAATGTTTCTCTGAATCTTTGATACCCAACTTTGTGCGCAAGGTATGGAACAGATTCATTAGCTCATGCACATCTTGATCCCTTTGTTGCCGTAGCGTGGTCCATTGTATGTACTTGTCCTCATAGCTCCCCACGGGATAGTATTGTTCTTTGATGGCATCTTGGAAAGAATTCCAAGTGGGTACGGCTGAGAACAGAGAAGGTTTTGTCTCATCCTTTTTCTTACAGTAGGTTTCCCACCAATCCTTGACATGGGGGGTAGCTTTGAGGAGTGCAAAAATAATCTTCTCCCGGTCGGAAAAGTCATGAACCGAGAAATATCCTTCTAATAGATTCAACCATCTATCTACAGCATCTTCATCTATTTGACCCTCAAAAATGATAATGTCAAAGTTTACTTATACCCTAAAGGGAATCGTGCCTCCAGAGTGGCTGCTGGATGCAGATGCGTCGCTGGTGGGCAGTGGTTGAAGGATCTGGGCAAAGTTATCCATCATCGCGTTCCTTTTTTTTTCAAGGGCCTCCTCAAGCAATATTTTGATAGGATCTCCTGCTCCCTAATCTTTCTTTTTGTCCCCCATGGGCGTCCGTCGGGGTTTGCGAGGCTGATCTTGCAAAGGTTCCACCAGATCGAGCCCTAACTCCTTATACCCCGACCTCGTTGGGGACATGCAAATAAGGATCGAGAAAAAACAGACCGCTATGATACCACTTATCTGTATTTATGCAAGAACGCAACAGAATACAGAAATAACCATAAACATAGAAATACAGTGGAAATAAGGCTTCATCAAATCATAGAAATATGTTTACAAACATGATGGAAATAAAATAGCTAGGGTGCTGGTAGCGAATCTCCGAGAAGAGATGTGGTGACTACAGACCTCTGAACTGTATTACAATGAGGCTCGAGGACCTATTTATTATGGAGAAACAATGGAGAATTCTAAACGTCCAAAACCCTAACCCTAGGAGATGAAGCACCAAAACTATTGGCCTCGTTTGGGTAAATTGGTGTTTCAACTTCCCGGGGACGTAACTTCAGCATACTATCTCCGTTTGGGGCTTCAAAATGGCTCCGTAAGTTCAAGACCCGAAAGACTGCTAAAAATAGTAAGTTGTGAAAAAAACTGAAAGAGACAATGGTGGGGCCCCAAGTGGAATAGGCGGGTGGCCACCAATATTCACCTGGATCAATGTCGGAATATAGTCAAGTTTACAGTCATTTTTCACGGTGGAATGCAATGGCGAGGTTAGATTCGTCTTTTGAGTTGCATATTTCTAGTCCACTCGTGGAGCAGCATCTTTGAGGAATCTAGGGGGGATCTAAAAGATTCATTTTTGCCCCAGATTTTCATATTGTCAGAATTCAGAAATTTGACAGTCGATTTTGCACTATTCGAAGCCACGAATCTGATGGTATATTCATATTTTCCATCTGAGCTTTATATTTTTTGGCCACTTTTCAAAGTGGAGTGCATGTGTCAACATTCAGTGAGTGAGCAGTCAATTTCACACCTTTTGACACTATGATTGTGATGGTGATTTCAGATCCAGCAGCAGAGTAGCACATTCTTCAGTCATCTTCAATGTGAGGTATATGATGAGTTGATTTCATGTACTTCTTTGTCTCTTTGCTATGAGATGCATTGTGTTGTACAGATCCTTGTAGACGTTTAGATGTGGGATCTTGTTTTGTTCTTGATGTGAGATGTACTTTCTATCATGGATTTGTATTATGTTTGAGATCCCTTTGCTGCCATGTTGGCGGGATACTCATTGTTATATGTATGTTTGATTCAGATCCCTTTGTTTCCATGTTGGCGGGATACTCATAGTCATTATGTGTGAGTTATTGTCATACTGATAGGAGTCCTTCTTGTGAATGAAAGTTCATATAGTGGAACATCTCGTAGAGAGGTCCAGCCACTCTTGCGTGAGGGAATTTTCCTTGTACGACAGAGAAAACACCATCCATGTACATCTTCACTCCTTACAACACTTAATGCAGCGGCCTACACCATCTTGACACCGAGGCCCGGAGACGTAGTCCCTCCTGGACAAACTCCGTTATCAATGTCTCATGTTGCTCATGCTTGTTATGTTCCTCTTCTTTACAGCATGCAGTTGTTCATTTATGTTCATTAACGCTTTAATTAAATGCAACTCTAACACATCATTCGAAGTAAAGATCTTGGTTAAGGGTATCAGGAATTTACCCGGATCACTTGGGGAATTAGGAGGCATGTCGAATTTCTTTAGCTACTCAGAGGATCCAATTCTGCATTTCAATTCTCTTCTAAGACCAGGGGCAATTGGCCACTCTCCAGGGTAATTACATTGGGACTTTGCAGCTCCCCTTAGTCTTCCTTTCGGTGCTCTTGCATGAGAAGAATTATTGGTTTCAGAAAGGAGGCACCCTAGTCAAATTTTTCGTCTTGGCAAGCTTGGGAGGGAAATTATTAGGCCCAATTTTCCCAATCATAGTTCTAAATGGCTAACAGTGCGTCGTCTCAGAGAATTAGTGAAGGACGAAAGCTCTATATCTCTGCTTCTTGGTAGCCATTGTGGTTGAATGAAGGAATGCTTATGGTTATGTCGTAGTCGCACCTAGATTATATACGTTGACATGTTGGTTAGAGGGACAAGTCCAAGAACAAAGAAGAGCATGATGGTTCATTGGTTGCTCATCAAATGCTCATGGGTAGATGGTTGGATGCTCGCTGCATCTGGGTCACTCGTGGGTTGTGTTGGTAGCCAGTTTGTTGTTCATGACCCAGAGGAGTTAGAGGAAAGGCTTGAGGTGTTTGAAGCCCATGGATGTAGCCCATGGTCAGTGTCTCTTCACGGCTAGTGCATTATTCTAGATTATCCAAACTTAGCCAATTCAGTGGCTAATTACTATGTCTTTTTTATCTAGTTTAGTCTGGTCATGTTTTGCACCATCACTGTTAGTTTTATGGCCAAAAGCCAAAGTGCTAATCATCACGTATTTTTTTGCAAATCATTTTCAGTCCTACCTATGGTTATGTCTGACATTCAACTTTAAATTGGTGGTTTTGGGTTGGTTTCCCTGCGGGGCATTAATGCCAAGTAGAATTACTTGTACTCATTTTCAACACTAATGAAATGTTGAGCCTTACATAAAAAAAAAAAAAAGCAATAAAATAATATTTTAAAAATTATTATTATTATTCTAGATTTATAAAAATTTAATAACATGCATTCAACTTTAAATGGGTGGTTTTGGGTTGGTTTCCCTGCCAAGCAACCCTTAATGCCAAGTAAAATTACTAAGTAATGAAATGTTGAGCCTTACACACACAAAAAATGCAATGAAATAATATTTTAAAAATTATTATTATTCTAGATTTTTAAAAATTTAATAAGAACCTAAAATATGTGATATATTTAAGAAATAAATAATATTTAATATATTTAATAAAAATAATTTAAGAATAAATTAATTTTGTAATAAAAAATATTATGTATCTTGGATTTAATTAAAATTTTAGAAGAATTCAAAAAAATGAAAAATTTATAATTAAAGTTGGTGGAGGGTAGAATAATATATTTTAAATTAATATTTTATTTTAAAAAATAATTGATATTTTTAAAATTTCAATTAAAATGTCTATGGGGTTTTGGTTAGACGGTGATGAGGTAGGTTGTTATAACACTCATCATGGGCTCAATTCCATTCTTCGATCTGGGCGATGTATCTGTACATGTTGATGAAGATGGAGTGAAAGGTACTACCAAACTTACAAAAAAAAAATTCAATTAAAATTTGAAATAAATTAAATATGATAATTTTTATATTTTATTTGGTTAAATATAATGTTGTAAGATTATGTTATGTAAACATTTTGACAAGGTAATTACATAAAAATAGAAATTAAATTAAATTAATACTTAACAATTATCAATTATTAATAATTAATTACATAAAAATAAAAATTAAATTAAATTAATAATTAACAATTATCAATTATTAATAAGTAAACCAGCCTAGATCTTTTTTTAACTCCGGATTTACCAAGGGCCAAGTGGGATCAAATGTATTAAGGTGCAAACCACTTTTAGAGTGAAAAGAGATTTGGCCAAGTGGGATCAAATGATCCAAGGGCCTAATGGGATCAAATGTATTAAGGTGCAAACCACTTTTAGAATGAAAAGAGATTTGATCCCTCTCAGTGGTAAATCCAGAGTTAAGATGGATCTAGGTTGCTAAAATATTAGTATTGGTAGATAATATCCATTAAAATTGTTATCTCATGTTACATTATTTTTTGAATTTTATTTTTATCCTTAAAAAGCATTGAGAAAATTATTTTGAGATTAACATAATTTTTTTTATTTGAAAAGTTAAGGTGGTTTATAATGTGACAAACTATTTAGTAAATGCTACAAACATGTTAGTTACAAGATGTTTATGAAGACTTGAACCCACAAGATGTCACTAAAGACTTGTATAGAGGAAATTGCTGGAAAATCTAATTATTCACTAACTCACTCAAACTAAAATTCTTTGACATGAATCATTAAGATACTAGTAAGCAAATAGACATATTAGTAAACTTTATTTTATTTTACTTGGCACAGAGGGATTTGACCTTGAATTTCATTGTTTACATAGTACTTTATATCATGGTAATTGTAAATTTAGCTACATCCCATGACCTAAAAAAACCAATTTAGATACATCTTAATTCCAAATCTAAAGAGATCAAACCTTTTTCACAATAAAAGAGGTTGTGCTTGGTAAATCCAAAATTAAAAATAGATCTAAGCTAGTTTAATTTTCCCTTTAAATAAAGTATATTTCGCATAAATACCATGGATCCACACCATAAATTATTTTTTAATATTATTATTTTATTTTATTTATTTTATTTATTTTAATTTGTCAAAATTAAAACTTTTACATGGTAATACATTATAACATCTCTAAATAAAAAGCACTTTTCGAAACACTTTTAAAAATAATACTAAAATAAAATAAAAAATATTTTGATGTTTATAAAAAAATTACAATATTTAACAAATGTTTAAATAAACTTTAAAATTAAAATAAAAACATAGAATTTTACCATTATATTAAAAATACAACCATAGCTCTTCTAAATCCACAACGCATTTAGATATAAAAAATTCTCAATTCAGATTTAAGCCAATTCAATTCCACAAACTGCCGAACAATGTAAATTCTCAAACTCATTATAATATGAAGATTTAGCATCTAAATGTATTTTAACAAATGATAAACATTCAAATATAATAAATTCTCAATTCACTTAGATGAACTTTAAAATATTATAAATTCTCAATTCAGCAATTCAATTCCACAACCGCCAAACAATGTAAATTCTCAAACTCATTATAATACGAAGATTTAACATCTAAATGTATTTTAAGAAATGAATTAATTGACTTGCGTAACTCCACCAATCCTAGAAAATGAAAATCTGGTTAATATTCATTACAAATTATAGAATTGTTTCTAAGTAGAGAAAAACAAAAAAACAGAAAAAAAAAAATTCATGAAACTGATTTTAGGTAGAGAAAAACAAAACAGCAAAACTTGGAAAAGGTCCAAAGGTTGCACCAATATAATGTAATATCTTCTTCCACGAAGATTGCATCAATTTAAAGTAATTTATAAGTTCGTCGCTCGATATAATTCTACAATGTTGTTAATCCATGATACCAAAATCTTTTATATTCAAAATACATTTGAGAATTAGAGTCGGTAAAGAAATTAGATGACCCACTACCACCGTAAAATTCGTAGTTAACAATTGTGAAAATTAACAATATATAACTGCAACAGCAGGGTATCTTATACATCGATTCTTGTTACAGTTCGCCTCTGGATTTTTATATCTTTCTGTTCACTACTTGTGCATCAGACGAGTCAGTCAACTGATTCAAAGATAAAGTCATACAATCCAGTCAAGAGTTCGGGATCAGTCAAAGATAAAATTTTATTTCAGTCAACTAAATCAAAGATAAACTTCTATAATTCATTCATGAGTTCGGCTTCTGCTGATAGGAATGAATGAAGTAGTAATATTACAAAATCAAGCAGTGTCTATGAGGCGCAATTCTTTGAGCTTGCATGTACCGGCCTTGTTATTCACGATAACTGTACTAGCCTTTTTATTATTTCTAACTCTACTAGCCTTTTTATTATTGGTTTTTATATTCCTAAGCCTACCCTTGCCCAGATGGTATTCACATAGAGAATATCCTACAAGAGTCCGCTGAGAACACCGCCAGCCTCGCCCATTCCTCCGCCTGCACTGAGAACCTTCTGCTTCGTTATAACGAAAAATAGGCATCGATTTCTCATCCATTTTTCTCCCGTCTTCCTGCTGGATATCACTCTCCAGCCCGATTCCTTTTGTGATATTTCTTTCATGCTTCCATTCGATAATGTTGCCAATCACACTTTTGCTTCTTTTCCGCTTGACGCCATGCACACTCAAGAATTTCTGCTGCCTGCACAAAATCCCCATTTCAAGACCACCTGGTTTTGGCAACTTCCATTCCTCATCACGGCTTCCCATCATCTCTTTCTCGACGCTGCTTGAAGTGTCTTCCTTGGGGAGGGTTTCTTGAGTTCCTGATGATTCTGAAATGGATATGTACTTCATACTCTCCTTCCATCTGCAGTTTGCTTTCTTTAGTTCCGCGCCGTCCTGTGCAAAACAAGCGGATTTTTTTAGTGCAGCGCAAGATTAGACAATAAAAACTCGTTTGCCTATTCTAAAAGGGATTATATTTTTCTTTAAGATGAACCCTTCGAAGCCATAACACACTACCACTCTCCAATCCAAAAGCTTGATTGATTTTAAAGAAAAAAGTCCCAAAATGCGCTAAGGGAAAATGTCAGATTCAAAGAACCTAGGTATTCTTAGAGCCTGGGATGGAAAAGATCCTAACCCCGAATCGCTTATGCTGCCACATATTTGTGCCTGGTTTTCTTTATCCCTCTCGTTGCGTAAGAGATCCGAGATTAATATGGATCTATGCGTAACTCCTTCATGTCCTGAAATATCGGTCCCATTTTAATCGGTTTTCTGTGCCTGCATTATATCGTCCTAATCTACGCCATCAACACGACTATCATAGATTTTGCATCTGGAATATGTGGATTGCCTTTTACCTTCACTTATGTCGATTTTTAAGATAGAAGTATATTAGGGGAATAATACCCTCAGAATTGCATTGCTTATTCTGAATGCAGCAGAGGAAATTAGTCGGTTAGTCTTGAACTTGACTTATGTTGATTGCAGATTTGGAAAATCTCATATAAAAAGTATATCGGGGAATGATACTCTCAGAATTACATTGCTTATTCAGAATGCATCAGAAAAAAATAGTCATTCGATTGCAGATTCCAGAAATATCAGTCAGTGCACTAATGATGGTGTAATATGACTAAAGCCCTCAACATTTGTCAATGTCCTCTGATTGCCTCTCGGCACATGTTTCGACTGAGCAGCGTGTAAGAAACTACAGATTTACAGTGATATACACACACTACATGTATATCTACCCACAAATCGGTGTCTCTTCTTGTGTAAGATGAACTCGAGGGTTTGGGGATGCACAGATGGAAACCCAGTTTTGCACCCAATTGAGGCCTTCCCTTCCCTTCATTGTCAGTGCATGCGGTTGAAGATGCAACTTACCCCTCCCCTTCCTCAATACATCCATTCACTTCTTCGGCGAAATCGATAGAGAAGCAGATTCAGAATCATTAACTGATTAAAGGAATGTGATCTCGTGGGGTCTGTTACGGAGATTTAGGGGGAAGGCACGCATGCACCTTGGTCAACATTAACCCTATGAGCTTACGGGCCTACACACCAAATGTCTTCCATACCGCCTGCACCTGCAGCATGCCTGTGCTATATATATATATATATATACTCAATGGGCACATCACATAGATTATACCATTGATTTCTTCCAAAATCTTTGGAACACATCCATTGCATCCAAATCTTAAAAGGCTAATGCGGAGATAAGAGGGTAAATGAGATGGTTAACTCTAATACAATACATGTGGAGATTGCAGAATGACTTCACCCATTGCAAAAGGAGGAGCCATTCTAACTGCCCACCTTTCATCCATCATATCATATCTAAAATACAGAAAACAAAATGGATGCGATCACGCGCTTACCTTAAGAACCTGACCTTCACTGTTCCCTTCGCCGCTGAGTTGGAGGTGCAAAGAGTTCCTCCAGTTGTGGGCAGGACGCGTCTGAGTCCCATGATCTCCTTCAACCTCTTTCTCCTCAGCCCGCTGGACGTCCATGACGGCTGCTACCAGTGGTAGAAGAAACTCATCCTCGCCATTGCCATGGCTGGTGTTACTGGCAATATAGGAAGTAGATGTGAATAAGGCTCCGGAACGATTCCGGATCCTCATCTGTGTATTGTTTTGATTCGGCTCAGTCTTCCCCAAACGAAGTCACGGGCACATTAGCCTGATATTACCCGTCCCACTTCGTAGAGCAGCGATTAAACTGCCCAACGCGCTCGCCCTTTCCCTCCCCGATGCTAAATTAATATCCCTCGCTTCAGGGCCTTCAATAAATAAACCGAACTCCCTCCCCGTCTCCCGCACATGTGGGCAGGAGACGGCCTATCGCCGGTTCTTCACCGGAGCATGCCGGCGGCACACGGGTCTCTGCCTGTCAGCGTCGCTTTTTATAAAACCGATCTGGAAAGCCTTTTCCCGTAATCAAGATATTGCTCACCACACATCATGATTTTATAGCTTTAAATATCGCGATTAAGTTTTAAATTTAGTGGCAGTGAAACCCCGCACCTTAAAAAGTCAAGAAAACTTTTTACTAAAATATATATGTATTCGTCAATCGTACCCTTCGAATAGCTAATTGTTTTGTTGAATGTTGTGTTAACATTCATTCACTTTGAAATTCGTTCCAACTCATATTTTCCTAATTTAAAAAACACAAGTTAATGGTGTAATATTTTTGTCCCAATAATTTAATATCTATATTATAATTTACATTGTGATTAAAAATTTTAAGTCAAAATTTTCTATTAATATATCTTAAAACTACACTATAAGATGTTTGATTGCAAAGAATTTTCGGCCTCTTTCTTCACACTGGTTGGTTAGAAGGTAGCGGCAAAAAAAACATTAACAATTACAAAAAGAAAGTTAGAGACTACATGCAGATAGCATAAACTAACCAAAATAAATCTAACATTCATCCTTGATCAGCCAAATTACTCGGATATGGAGCATCCGATTCATTGCTAGGTGATGAAGGAGGATGAAAGGCTTCATGAACGTGAGCTTCCATGTGTGTCTGATCCAGGTGGATATTGGTGGCCACCTGCCTATTCCACTTGGGCCCCACCATTGTCTCTTTCAGTTTTTCAGTTTCGGCATAACTTAGTATTTTTAGCAGTTTTTCGGGTCCTGAACTTCCGGAGCCATTTTGAGGCCCTAAACGACGTTTTTTGGGCATCGTGCCTTCTTATCAATATTTGTGGCGAAAGTTGTAGTCCTCGAATAGAGCTTTCTAATGATGTATCATGTGCGTCAAACGGAGATAGTATGCCAAAGTTACGTCCCTAGGAAGTTGAAACACCAATTTACCCAAACGGGGCCCATAGTTTTGGCGCTTCATCTCCTAGGGTTAGGTTTTTGGATGTTTAGGGTTCTCCATTGTTTCTCAATAATAAATAGGCCCTCGAGCCTCATTCTAACTCAGTTCAAAGGCCTGTAGCCGCCACATCTCTTCTCAAAGATAGCTACCAGCGCCCTAGCTAGTTTTATTTCCATTCTGTCTATAAGCAAATTTCAGTTCTTTGATATTAATGAAATGAAGTGTTATTTCCGCTGCATCTCTGTATTTATGGTTATATGTTTATTCTATTGTGTTCCTGCATAAATCTGGATCAGTGGTATCAGAGCGGTCTGCTTTTTCTCGATCCTTCTTTGCATGTCCCCAACGAGGTCGGGGTATAAGGAGCTAGGGCTTGATCCGGTGGAACCTTTGCAAGATCAGCCTCGCAAACCTCGACGGACGCCCATGGGGGACGAAAAGAAAGATGAGGGAGCAGGAGATCCTATCAAAATATTGCTCGAGGAGGCCCTCGAAAAACAAATGAACGCGATGATGGATAACTTTGCTCAGATCCTTCAACGGCTACCCACCGGCGGCGCATCTGCATCCAGCAGCCACTCTGGAGGCGCGACTCCTTTTAAGGTACAAGTAAATTTTGACATTCCCATATTTGAGGGTCAAATAGATGCAGATGTTGTAGATAGATGGTTGAATCTGTTAGAAGGATATTTCTCGGTTCATGACTTTTCAGACCGGGAGAAGATTATTTTTGCACTCCTCAAAGCTACCCCCCATGTTAAGGACTGGTGGGAAACCTACTGTGAGAACAAGGACCAGACAGAACCCTCTTTGTTCTCGGCCGTACCAACTTGGAATTCTTTCCAAGACGCCGTCAAGGAACAGTACTATCCCGTGGGGAGCTATGAGGACAAGTACATACAATGGACCACGCTGCGACAACAAAGGGATCAAGATGTGCACGAGCTGACGAATCTGTTCCATACCCTGCGCACAAAGTTGGGTATCAAAGATTCAGAGAAACATTTGGTGCTAAAGTATCGCAGTTGTCTGCACAGATACATTCAGGAGGAAATGGAGTTCCTCGACATCTCCTTGCTTGGTACGGCATACCGGTATGCTGCCAAGATTGAGCAGAAATTCAAACAGAAGAAGCGAGACTTTGGATCTGCGAATCAAAAGCAAGGAAAAGGTGCTTCCAAACTGCAGAACAAAGGACAGAGCCAAGGCATGGCGGCTAAACACAACCCGTCAAAGCCACAAGAAAAGAACAACACCGTAAAGCCAAAGAAGGACACGGGAAAGTGGTGTGAGTTCCATAAGAGCTCCACTCACAACACAAGTGAGTGTCGGGCCAAGCAGTTGCTAGTGGCCGAGATGAGGGCTTCTAAGTCAGATGCATGCTCTGACTCCGAATCAGAACCTGAAAAGGGGAATGAAAAAGGGAAACAGATTATTGATGCGGAGCCCAACGCCACTGTTGCCACTACAAAGGTCCAGAAGGAGGAACCGGAAGATCCAGAGGAGGAGGAACGTCTCTTCCACTCCCAGATGTGGGTAAAGGGCTCCCCTGTACAGCTCATTGTCGACATGGGTGCCAAAAGAACCTCATTTCAGCAGACGCCGTGAAGCGGTTGGGCTTGCCGACCACAGCTCACCCACATCCATACACCATCGGGTGGCTTCACAAAGGACGAGATCTCCGCGTCAGCCAGCAGTGTCGCCTTCCCTATAGCATCAAGCCCTTCACGGATGAGGTATTATGTGATGTTGCTCCTATTGATGTTTCTGATGTATTATTAGGACAACCATACTTGTGGAAGCGTCATGCTTTGTATGAGTCTCGACCTCGTGCTGTTATTGTTACTTTGGGAAATAAGTTGTACAGGATACCAGAGGTACCACCTCCTGCCGCTATCTCTTTGGTTACCGCAAAACAATGCAGTAAGCTCATTTCCCAAACCAGGAAATTCGTTTTCCTGATGATCCACCCCCAGGGCAAGAAGAAGACTCTGGCCACGACCTCCAGACAGGGCTCCTCTGCACAACAACAACAAATGGATAAGGTTGTGGAGGAGTACGGGGACATATTCACCTCACCCACAGGGGTTCCTCTGCACTGTTAGGTCAAGCACCCGATTGATCTGACCCCCGGTGCGCCGCTACCTAATGGACCGATCTATCGGCGCTCTGTTCTGGAGAATGATGAAATCAAGAGGCAGATTCAGGAGCTGTTGCAGAAAGGTCACATCAGACCAAGTTCATCGCCCTGTGGGAGCCCGATCGTGTTGGTACAGAAGAAGGATGGGACGTGGAGACTTTGTATTGACTATCGGGCGCTGAACAAGATCACTGTCCAGAATAGGTACCCAATCCCACGGATTGATGACCTTCTGGACCAACTCCAAGGTGCAAAATATTTCAGTAAGATCGACCTGAAGTCTGGGTATCACCAGGTACCAATTAAACCCTCTGATGTGTGGAAGACTGCCTTCAAAGCTAAGGAAGGCCTTTTTGAATGGCTGGTCATGCCTTTCGGGTTGACGAATGCTCCCGCAACCTTCATGAGGATGATGGACGACATCTTGCGGCCATTCACCAACTCATTTGTAGTGGTGTACTTGGATGGCATTCTGATCTTCAGCAAGACTTGGGAAGAGCACCTTCACCACATCCGAAAAGTCCTCCAAACACTGCGGCAACACAAGTTGTGTGCCAATTTGGAGAAGTGCACGTCTGGCATGACCCAGGTTCAATATCTGGGATACATTATTGATGAAAGGGGGGTGCATGTGGATCCAACCAAGATCTAAGTCATTCGCGATTGGCCAGCCCCAACCACTATAACAAAGCTTCGCAGCTTTTTGGGTCTTGCTAATTTCTACCGTAGATTCATGTTGGGATTCTCTCATATCACTTGGCCCTTGAGTCAAGTCACCAAGGGAGGAGTGAGAGCAAAATTCTTTTGGTCGGAACCTCAATAGAAGTTGTTCACAGAATTGAAAAATCGCCTCTGTTCTGCCCCAGTGCTCACATTACCAGACTTGCAAAAGCCATTTGAGATCAAGACAGATGCCTCTGACTATGCTATTGGGGCAGTTCTTACTCAACAGGGACATCCAGTGGCATATCACAGTGAGACATTGTCTGAGACAGTTCGCAAGTATCCCACCTATGAAAAAGAAATGTATTCCATTGTGCAAGGCATATCGACAGCTGGAGCACAGCACTGGGAAGGAAACACCACCAGCCAGGCCACCACCCCTAGCTCATACGGTACATTGGGGGGAAGTTGCAGAATGATCGCCATCAGAAGTGGTCCACATATATGCAACAGTTTCATTTGAACATCAAGTACAAGAAGGGTAGCACCAATAATGTTGCAGACTGCCTCAGCCGACCACCGATCGTTGCGCTCACCACCGTGCTCAACTCTTGTGGGCACGAGACTTCTGATTGGCCGCTTCTCTATGAGAGTGACCCAGAATTCGGCCACACTTACAAGGCACTCTTGGGGGGTAAGCAAGTTCCAAATTTTCACCTCCAAGATGCACTTTTATGTCACCTGGGACACCTTTGTGTTCCTTCAAGCGAGCGTGCCAAGATGATATGGGAAGCACACTACAGTCGAGTCGCTGGGCATTTCGGGGTCGAGAAAACAAGAGCAATACTACAAAAGTATTTCTATTGGCCGAACCTTCGAAAGGATGTCGAGAAGCACATCAGATCCTGCACTGCTTGTGCCATTGCCAAACCGACCATCAAGAAGCAAGGCCTATATACTCCACTACCTACCCCTAGTCGACCTTAGGAATCCATCTCCATGGATTACATGTCGGGCCTACCTTCTACTAAGAATGGAAATGACTGTGTTTTCGTGGTCGTTGACAGACTCTCGAAGATGGCCATTATGGCGGCCTGTAAGAAGAATATCACAGCAGAAGCCACTGCTAAACTCTTATTTGAAGGAGTGTGGGTGCACTTTGGGATCCCACAGTCTATCATATCAGATCGAGATAGCAGGTTCCTCAGTACATTTTGGTCCAGCCTCTTGTCAATGTTGGACACAAAGCTCACCAAGTCCACAGCTTTCCATCCCCAAACAGATGGCCAGACAGAGGTCGTCAACAGAATGATTGTACACATTCTGCGCATGTACAATTCAAAGCATCCACGCACATGGGACGAGAGCCTCCCCTATGTACAACATAGTTATAACAGGGCTCTCCATAGTTCAATTGGCCATAGCCCCTTTCAGGTGGGCTTGGGATTCCAGCCACTATGTCCCATTGACGTAGTCATGCCATTTGCAGCTGCTCAGGCCGATTCAGCTCATGTCCAGTCTGAAGTTGACAAAGCAAGTAGCTTCATCGAGCGCATTCAACACATCCGCCAACAGGTTCATGATATATTGGACAGAGCCAATGTGAAGTACAAACAACGCCATGATCAACACCGGGTGCCACACAACTTCCAGGTGGGCGACAAAGTATGGCTACATTTGCAGAAGGAGCGCCTCACTGGACCCCACCGCAAGCTTCGCCCGCTCCGATACGAGCTGTACACCGTCACCAAGGCTGTAGGGAACAATGCCTTCGAGCTTAGTATTCCTCCACTCCTTGGTCTGCACCCAGTCTTCAATGTGGATCGCCTTCGTCCTTACTTCCCACCTCTACTGGACACCTCAGACATTGCAAAACAACTCATACCAACAGAGTTAAACCCAGACTGCATGGAACAGGCCACCACAGATTGTATCATGGACATGCAAATCAAGAACACTCGCCAACAGAAGATCCAACTGTATCGGGTTGTCAAAGCTGGCCAACTCCTGCACCAAGGAAAGTGGTTCACCAGGGACCAAGTTCAGCAAAAATTTCCTCATCTCATGGAGGAACTTAACGCAATGGGGACCATTGCTTCCTAAGGGGGGAGGAATGATCCAGGTGGATATTGGTGGCCACCCGCCTATTCCAATTGGGCCCCCACCATTGTCTCTTTCAGTTTTTCAGTTTCAACATAATTTACTATTTTTAGCAGTTTTTCGGGTCCTGAACTTCCGGAGCCGTTTTGAGGCCCTAAATGACGTTTTTTGGGCATCGCGCCTTCAGAAAATATCTTTCCGTTCCAAAATGATATTTGTGGCGAAAGTTGTAGTCCTCGGATAGAGCTTTCTAATGATGTATCATGTGCGTCAAACGAAGATAGTATGCCAAAGTTACGTCCCTGGGAAGTTGAAACACCAATTTACCCAAACGGGGCCCATAGTTTTGGCGCTTCATCTCCTAGGGTTAGGTTTTTGGATGTTTAGGGTTCTCCATTTTTTCTCAATAATAAATAGGCCCTCGAGCCTCATTGTAACTCAGTTCAGAGGCCTGTAGCCACCACATCTCTTCTCAGAGATAGCTACCAGCGCCCTAGCTAGTTTTATTTCCATTCTGTCTGTAAGCAAATTTCAGTTCTTGATATTAATGAAATGAAGTGTTATTTCCGCTGCATCTCTGTATTTATGGTTATATGTTTATTCTGTTGCGTTCCTGCATAAATCCGGATCAGTGGTATCAGAGCGGTCTGCTTTTTCTCGATCCTTCTTTGCATGTCCCCAACGAGGTCGGGGTATAAGGAGCTAGGGCTCGATCTCGTGGAACCTTTGCAAGATCAGCCTCGCAAACCTCGACGGACGCCCATGGGGGACGAAAAGAAAGATGAGGGAGCAGGAGATCCTATCAAAATATTGCTCGAGGAGGCCCTCAAAAAACAAAGGAACGTGATGATGGATAACTTTGTTCAGATCCTTCAACGGCTACCCACCGGCGGCGCATCTGCATCCAGCAGCCACTCTGGAGGCGCGACTCCTTTTAAGGTACAAGTAAATTTTGACATTCCCATATTTGAGGGTCAAATAGACGCACATGCCGTAGATAGATGGTTGAATCTGTTAGAAGGATATTTCTCGGTTCATGACTTTTCAGACCGGGAGAAGATTATTTTTGCACTCCTCAAAGCTACCCCCCATGTTAAGGACTGGTGGGAAACCTACTGTGAGAACAAGGACCAGACAAAACCCTCTCTGTTCTCGGCTGTACCAACTTGGAATTCTTTCCGAGACGCCGTCAAGGAATAGTACTATCCCGTGGGGAGCTATGAGGACAAGTACATACAATGGACCACGCTGCGACAACAAAGGGATCAAGATGTGCATGAGCTCACGAATCTGTTCCATACCCTGCGCACAAAGTTGGGTATCAAAGATTCAGAGAAACATTTGGTGCTAAAGTATCGTAGTTGTCTGCACAGATACATTCAGGAGGAAATGGAGTTCCTCGACATCTCCTCGCTTGCTACGACATACCTGTATGCTGCCAAGATTGAGCAGAAATTCAAACAGAAGAAGCGAGACTTTGGATCTGCGAATCAAAAGCAAGGGAAAGGTGCTTCCAAATCGCAGAACAAAGGACAGAGCCAAGGCATGGCGGCTAAAGAAAACCCGTCAAAGCCACAAGAAAAGAATAGCACCGCAAAGCCAAAGAAGGACACAGGAAAGTGGTGTGAGTTCCATAAGAGCTCCACTCACAACACAAGTGAGTGTCGGGCCAAGCAGTCGCTAGTGGCCGAGATGAGGGCTTCTGAGTCAGATGCATGCCCCGACTCCAAATCAGAACCTGAAAAGGGGAATGAAAAAGGGAAACAGATTATTGATGTGGAGTCCAATGCCAATGTTGCCACTACAAAGATCCATAAGGAGGAACCAGATTATACAGAGGAGGAGGAACGTCTCTTCCACTCCCAGATGTGGGTAAATGGCTCCCCTATACAGTTCATTGCCGACAATGGGAGCCAAAAGAACCTCATTTCAGCAGACACCGTGAAGCGGTTGGGCTTGCCGACCACAGCTCACCCACATCCATACACCATCGGGTGGCTTCACCAAGGACGAGGTCTTCGCGTCAGCCAGCAGTGCCACCTTCCCTATAGCATCAAGTCCTTCACGGATGAGGTATTATGTGATGTTGCTCCTATTGATGTTTCTGATGTATTATTAGGACAACCATACTTGTGGAAGCGTCATGTTGTGTATGAGTCTCGACCTCGTGCTGTTATTGTTACTTTGGGAAATAAGTTGTACAAGATACCAGAGGTACCACTTCCTGCGGCTATCTCTTTGGTTATTGCAAAACAATGCAGTAAGCTCATTTCCCAAACCAGGAAATTCGTTTTCCTGATGATCCGCCCCCAGGGCAAGAAGAAGACTGTGGCCATGACCTCTAGACAGGGCTCCTCTGCACGACAACAACAAATGGATAAGGTTGTGGAGGAGTACGGGTACATCTTCACCTCACCCACAGGGGTTCCTCTGCACTGTCAGGTCAAGCACCCGATTGATCTGACCCCAGGTGCGTCGCTACCCAATGGACCGATATATCGGTGCTCTGTTCTGGGGAATGATGAAATCAAGAGGCAGATTCAAGAGTTGTTGCAGAAAGGTCACATCAGACCAAGTTCATCGCCCTGTGGGAGCCCGATCGTGTTGGTACAGAAGAAGGATGGGACGTGGAGACTCTGTATTGACTATCGGGCGCCGAACAAGATCACTGTCCGGAATAGGTACCCAATCCCACGGATTGATGACCTTCTGGACCAACTCAAAGGTGCAAAATATTTCAGCAAGATCGACCTGAAGTCTGGGTATCACCAGGTACCAATTGAACCCTCCGATGTGTGGAAGATTGCCTTCAAAGCCAAGGAAGGCCTTTTCGAATGGCTGGTCATGCCTTTCGGGTTGACGAATGCTCCCGCCACCTTCATGAGGATGATGGATGACATCTTGCGGCCATTCACTAACTCATTTGTAGTGGTGTACTTGGATGACATTCTGATCTTCAGCCAGACTTGGGAAGAGCACCTTCACCACATCCGACAAGTCCTCCAAACACTGCGGCAACACAAGTTGTGTGCCAATTTGGAGAAGTGCACATTTGGCATGACCCAGGTTCAATATCTGGGATACATTATTGATGAAAGGGGGGTGCATGTGGATCCAGCCAAGATCCAAGTCATTCAGGATTGGCCAGCCCCAACCACTATAATAGAGCTTCGCAGCTTTCTGGGTCTTGCTAATTTCTACCGTAGATTCATGTTGGGATTCTCTCATATCACTTGGCCCTTGAGTCAAGTCACCAAAGGAGGAGCGAGAGCAAAATTCTTTTGGTCGGAACCTCAACAGAAGGCGTTCAAAGAATTGAAAAATTGCCTATGTTCTGCCCCAGTGCTCACCTTACCAGACTTGCAGCAGCCGTTTGAGATCGAGACAGATGCCTCTCACTATGCTATTGGGGCAGTTCTTACTCAACAGGGACATCCAGTGGCATATCACAGTGAGACATTGTCTGAGACAGTTCGCAAGTATCCCACCTATGACAAAGAAATGTATTCCATTGTGCAAGCCTGTCGACAATGGAAGCATTACATTTTTGGGAAGGAAACAATCATCCACACAGACCACCGGCCCCTGCAGTTCATACAGACACAAGGGAAGTTGCAGAATGATCGCCATCAGAAGTGGTCCACATATCTGCAACAGTTTCATTTGAACATCAATTACAAGAAGGGTAGCACCAATAATGTTGCAGACTGCCTCAGCCGACCACCGATCGTGGCGCTCACCACCGTGCTCAACTCTTGTGGGCACGAGACTTCTGATTGGCCGCTTCTCTATGAGAGTGACCCAGAATTCGGCCACACTTACAAGGCACTCTTGGGGGGCACGCAAGTTCCAAATTTTCACCTCCAAGATGCACTTTTATGTCACCAGGGACACCTTTGTGTTCCTTCAAGCGAGCGTGCCAAGATGATATGGGAAGCACACTATAGTCGAGTCGCTGGGCATTTCAGGGTCGAGAAAACAGTAGCAATACTACATAATTATTTCTATTGGCCGAACCTTTGAAAGGATGTGTTGTAGCCTCTACAACACCCTCCAAAAAAAGACTACCATTTCAAATTTTTGGAGCCCCTTAGAACTAAAGAGAAATTGCTAAGTCACCAAGTCGCAAAGGTAAACAATTTATGAAAACCGCGACCCAGCGACCTAGCGACCTCGCGACCTCAGGTCGCCAAGTCGCCAGGTCGCAAATCCCCAAATCTGATGAAAAATGCGACCTTGCGACCTAGCGACCCCAGGTCGCCAGGTCACCAGGTCGCAAAGTCGCAATTTTACAATTTTCATAGAAAGCGCGACCCAGCGACCTTGCGACCCAGCGACCCCAGGTCGCCAGGTCGCAAGGTCGCAAGGTCGCAAAACTCAGAAACTAATCAACTTGCGACCCAGCGACCTGCATTTATGGCTCGCACATGCAACTTTCTATAAAAGGGAGGTCGCAGGTCGCATTTCTCACATTCAGCGATTTGTAAGAAAACGCCTCTGACAGCTCAACTGGCGCGTTTTTCCCGGGTAAGTTGCCATTTCTTCCTGCTGTTTCCATTTTGATGCTTTCCTTACTAAACCCATCTCTCCTTAGGCCTTTAAATTGTCTTTTGACTGAGCTTTGGTGTTTCTGAGGGTTTTGTGAATTTGTTTGTTGCATGAATTGCCCAAACCTCACTGTTTTTCTGATTCACACCTCCAGGGCATCATCCCTTGCTATTAAAATCATGCCACAGCTCCCCCGGGGCCCAGCCATCTTGTAAATTCCCAAGAGAAGGGAGAAAAGGAGTTTCAAGGCCGCGCGCACGAAAACCCCCGTCAAGCCAGTTTGCGACATGCGACCCAGCGACCTAGTTGCGAGGTCGCAAAGTCGCATTCTCTTCATTTTCTGGGATTTGCGACCCTGCGACCCAGCGACCTAGTCGCAAGGTCGCTAGGTCGCATTTTCCAATTTTTTCGGAGATCTGCGACCTAGCGACCCAGCAACCTGGTCGCGAGGTCGCAAGGTCGCGCCCGGACTCTGTTTTCGCAATCCGCGACCCAGCGACCCAGTAGCCCAGTTTTGCATGTGACAGTTAAATTTTATCACTGAATTGTAACTGGTTTTTATCACCATGTCGTTCTTATCGTGGGATTCCTTTATGAAATTGACAGGTGAAATTCAAGAAGACATAGAGTGCATACCTGTGTTATCGGATTCTAGTGACATGGCACCCCCATTATCTCGGAGGAAGGACAAGAAAGTAGTGGAAGAGATTGATGAGCTGGAGGTGGTGTCCCCACCCCCAATATACCGAGATACACTATGTACTTTTACAAAAGACGACAGCATGAGATGGTACCAAATTTATCATGAGTTCGCCACACCGGAAGAAGAATTTCCAGAAGATCTCCCAGACCGAGAAGTATACTTGGCGGTAAAGAGGTCCAAACTACATCTGGCAGGGGCGCATCCAGCCATATTCCCATGTCCAGAGATCATAGACTGGATCATACAAAAGACAGACCCCGAGAAGTTTGTGATCAGGGATCACCAAGGCAGAGCTTTCGCTACACTGGTAGGCTCGGATGCACACATTTATTACTCACTACCTCGCCCAAACGAGCATTTCTCTCCAGAATGGGCTGTTGCTCACGCCGTTCCAATAGTTGATACTATTAGACAATGGTGGGAGGAGCCCGAGAAGTTCAAGGTCAAGAAAGACCAAGAGTACCCAGTGGCGAGCCTGAGGAAGGTTTACAAATTGGTTGCCGCCATGCTCTGCAGACTTTACGGGCGCCCAGATTGCTCCACCTTCAGCGGCAGTTGGGCTACTATCATGGAGTATGTGACAACACATGGCACCCATTTCAACTGGGCCGGCATACTGATGACGTCGATGCAGACCAACTTGAACTCGGCATTGGCCCCGGAAGAAGGAATGCCTGCCGAATTTTACATGGCCTCGTACCTACTAGACGCGGTTTGCGCCCGAGTAGATTTTGAGGGATGGGCGCACAACTGGGACTCCGAGCAGTCGCGCGCAATTCATCTACAACTCAAGGTATTTTGGGAGTCCAAATACAAATAGGATATGGATCAGATTTCCCAAATATTTATTCCCTCTCTGTACAGACATTTATTTGGCCAAGACGCCCCTTGCATGTCGTGGCGGGCCAAGGAGACTCTAGTTAAAGTGGCACACTGGTTCCCTTTCCCTGGATACACCTTCATCCGAGTCTTTGAAACTTACAAGGCGCCACATGCTATGCCTCGCTTCGTGACAGACAAAATGCTTATTCAGGAGGTATGCTTTCAAATGTCACACGGATTCTCCAGCATCCTGTCTAAAGGCAAAAAGAAGCCGTGGCCCACGCTACCCCTCACCATTGGTGCATTCACAGTTAAATACTTCAGGGAAGTGACAGCAGAAGCAGAAGCAATGAGAAGTTATCAGCTCGGGGCGCTTGAACACCGAACATATGACCCAGAGAAAATAGTCCCTGAACACTGCCGGAGAGCCAATTTCAAGTGGACTTATCAGCATCTTGAGCGCCCAGCGGAAGATGAGAGAAGAAACTAGTATAATGCTGAAAGACAACTTGCTCCGGGAATTGACGTGGTCCAGGAAGACCCAGATGATCAGAGCTTAGAAGACAGAAGTCTTCAGTTAGGAGGTTCCTCTTCATCTTTACTAAAGAAGTCTCGAACCAACACAGGGCCTATTCCATCCATCAAACAAAAGGAAGCAGAGGCAAGAGCCCAGCAAGAAAAGGAGAAAAAGCTAAAGGAGGATGAGGAAGTGCGCAAAAAGAGTGCAACAGCAACACAAAAGAAGAAGCAGGCCAAAGAGGCCAGGAAAGAAAAAGAGGGCAAGGAGGCACAAGCCGCAGCAGAACGAGCACTTAAGGCAGAGCTGGACAAAGCAGAGGCTGAATGCCAAAAGAAAGCCGAACAGGCTGCTGCAGCTGAATAGAAGAAGAGGGCCGAAATAGAAGCAGTAGCAGAAGCTGAACGCCGGCGGAAGGAAGAAGAAGAAAAGAACACAGAGGAAAGGGAGGATGACATGCTGGACGACCTTGAGGTGACTCCTCTCGATATACCTCTGGGCCGTACAAAACTCTCTGATGTCAGATCGCCCCATGTACAGGAAGAAGATGTGTTTGACTTGACCAGACTCACATTTGATCAGTTTTCATTCAAAATTCGGCAAGAGAAGAGGAGGTCACTGGCACAAAGCCCTTCTGCCGCATCCACAGTGGCAACAGGCAAAGATATAGTCCTTGACACCAAGACTAATCCCGTAATGATAGCGTCAGCAGGTACTGCTTTCGCCGCGGCTACGGAAGAGAATGTAACCCGAATGAGTAGAGAAATAGTATCTCTACAAAACTGACTGCACGCAACGGAGCAACGCGAGAAGAGAGCAGAGCAAGAGAAAGCAGAATTGCAGGCAGAAGTCCAGCAACTTCGAAACCAGGCTCTACCAGTAAATGAAGTCTCGCTTGCCATTTTCAAGGAGTGTGAGGTGTTGGAGGTGACTATGAGGCAGGTATATGGTGAAATGTTCACCATCAAACAAACAGTCGCTCCACTGGCAAGAGCACGAACGGAAACCAGGCAAAGACAAGAGCAGCTCAGAGAGGCTTCACAAGCTTTAGACAGGATGATGGGTTGGACAATACAGTACCCTCAAGCACCTGAAAATTTGCCTAAGAGGGACTGGATTCACACGCAGGATGCAAAGGTTCAACTCCGCATGGCGATGCAATCTGGAGACAAATTGTCTAAGGACCTAGACAAAGTAATGTCCTCGTACAACCACCTGATTAGTGGTATCGACTCAATGCATACGTTGCATCACATTCCATCGCTTGGGGCATTAGACGAAGAGAGAACCTGGGAACAAGTGGACCAGGACATCCAATCATTTTTGCAACCTATCAAGCAAGCCGCTGCTGATCCAGAGCCCTCAGCGTCTCAAGAACATCTGAGTCAATTTATTGCCACTCCTGCGCGGATTTATACCAAGCTTGCCTCGCTTTCAAATCAGATCGGGCAGAAAAGGGAAACCTTAGTACCAAATGCTTTGGAATGTGTGCATCGATTGAGGGAGGAGGCACCTCTGGTTTCCCCCATAGCGGCAGAATACCGGACATGGCAGGATTTCCTCAAGGAGCAACAGGTTGACATCCCTGACATTAACATTTCGCGTCCTGGCAGCAGAAAGTCATGAGCAGCAAGTAGAGCTAGGTCGCAAGTCGCACCAACAGGGCAGGTCGCAGGTCGCATCACCTACCCAGGTCGCAGGTCGCGCATACTACTCAGGTCGCAGAAAGAATGGGTCGCAAGGTAACCCAACGGTCAAGAAGGTGAACAATCAAGGAAACCCAACGGGCAGTTTTGGCATTATAAATACTCCTACGGGAGCTTGTAAAGGGGCTTTTCTTTTTTGGAAACTCGAAAGCTACATGCATTGTATTGAAAGATTCTACACTTGAGCATATGAATATAGAGTCTTGTTAAAACACCCTATGGTTATGATGTGTTTTGCTGTGTGAACACTGTGTGTATTCCTTGTACAGTTTCAGAACATCCTATGATTAATGAAGCTGCACTATTCATGTCATCGTTTATGCGTCATGGCTATCCGTGTTGTATCAATGATGTTCATTTTATCATCTGTTCTATTAATGAATGTTAATGAACTATTTTGTTAGCATTTCATTTTATCTTTCAGGAAGTAAAGAGGTATCTTATCATAAAGAACTATTTCTTTTGTGATCAGACTACCTTACAAGCATTACCCCACAAAAGATGTGTTGCTAATGACATCTCTTGAGGTGTACGTGCTTTATCTATAATCTTGCTACGCATAGTGTTTGATTCGTGTTTAACATATCAATCTTGTATTCTGTATCATGTGAATAAGTGTATGTCCGCAGGTTCAAACAGGTTCTTTTGAGACCGAAAGGAAGTCACCTTAAGTGGTAGCCGGACCCACACCCCGGACGGGATCCCTACTCCAAACGGTTTAAGGTCTAATTGGGACTTTCTACCGGGGAGATCCCCTACTGTTGGCCGGACAAGTTTTCCCGTCAACAGAATTGGCGCTAGAAGGAGGGCCTGAATGGCAGCCTCCCAGCACACAACGAACATCCCATCACAAACTCCTCAAGGGGAGGTCATAAACAATGAAACTATCCCTCCCCCTTTAGAAGATATTCCAGGGAGGGAGCTTCGATATTTTGAAATCACTAGGGAGCAGCTGAGAGCCTTGCGCCCAGCTGCCCGCGATCTTATCAAAAATTTACGGTTCACTCCAATCATGGAATACCTTGCCCATACTAGAACTCCGCCCGAGAACATTACCCGAAACGGTGCCCTTGCGAGTACCATACCCGAGCTCGTAAACCTCATGTTGGAAGACCTCGAAAATACTGTTGAAGAAAATGATCCTATTCTTCAAGAGGGCAAAGAATTTGCTGACACCAAGCCTTTCCCCGACTCCCAGCCTAACCAGACTCGACAAAACAACAACCAGGCACACCCCCCGCCCAGGGATGGTGAGGGAGGCAGAGGCCGAGGAAATGTAGACGGGGGGAATAGGGCTCGTAGAAATGAAGGAGAAAGGAATAGAGCTTGCAGAAATGAAGAAGAAGGAAATAGGGGTCGAGGGACCGGAGGTAGAGGGGATAGAGGCCAAGGTCAAGGAAACCAAGCTCGCAATCGTCAACCAAACCCAATGAGACCCCCTGTACACAACTTGGGATATCTTAGAGACTTTTTGCACCGTGGGAGACACCAAGACGAAAACTCCCGTCACGAGTCAGAAGCATCGGTCTCAGGTTCGGGAGACGAATCTGAACATGAGTTTAGGCAACACCAGCGAGCCAGGAGAGTGCAACCCCTAGCTTGGATGGCTCAATCCCCATTAAATCTTTTGGGCCCACTCCAAGATCTGCCTAGGCACCCGGAGAAACATCTCCCTAAGTTTGACCCTGAAAAAGGCACCTTAGCTGAAGATCATATCAACAGCTTCTATTTGTCTCTGCAAATCATGAGAGTCCAGTCCGACGATGTCGCATGTCGACTGTTTCCCCATACCCTCGAAAACAAGGCAGCCACATGGTACCGCTCTCTCCCCAGTGCCTCTATCACTTCATGGGACCAATTCCGTCGCACGTTCCTGCATAAGTTTTTAGAAGATAAAACTCCTTCCATGCTTCTCACTGAATTGAGCACCATCAAGTGTCATAAAAAGGAAAAGGTTAAGGAATTCAACCAATGTTTCGCTACCATACTGCAGAAATTCCCCCCCAACTTAGCGTTGGATGACTCGATCACCATTGACTACTATACCAAGGCCCTACCTAGAGACATTGCCGTTTTTGTCAAACGCGAAGCACGCGCTACCCTTACGGCTAATTATGAAGCTGCTCTCGCCGTGGAGAAAGACATGCTTTCGATAGGAGCCATCGATCATGAAGGGAGAGATGATCACAAGCCTAACACAAAAAGAGGTCAGTCCTCCACTCCTAAGACTACCGATAGGGATAGGGATGCATTTGACTTTGAAAGCATGGCAAAAACGCTCAAGCATTTAACGAACGAAGTCACTGACCTAAGGAGAAAAGGCACAGAAGCCACAACTAGCACTAAACCACCCAAACCTTTCTTCAGAAAAAGTAATCCCAACACTAACAGACCTCCGTCTAACACAAATGCTGCTCTCAATGTGGAAGAGATAGGGAAAGACAACTTCTGCTCATTCCACCAAGCTGCCCACTCTGAAAAAACGTGCCCTCAATGGATTGGCAGCATGACAGCAGTAGTTAATCAACTTTTAGATGACCAAACTCCAGGAGATGGGACGGAGGATGATGTTTCAGATCATGATGAGGATCCACCCTCCAACGAAGAACCAGGATCTTCTGT
Organism: Pinus albicaulis; assembly: GCA_034641835.2. NCBI lineage: Eukaryota > Viridiplantae > Streptophyta > Pinopsida > Pinales > Pinaceae > Pinus > Pinus albicaulis. The sequence goes on from CM076578.1 coordinate 1,339,913,531, forward strand.
CCTTGCGTTTGACATAATCCGAGGTGGAGAAAACCTTACCCCCATTGATATTTACATGGCAGATGCTCCCAAAGATCAGCCCGTACGAAATTATAGCCTCAGAAGCAAAGGACCTGTTCCCGAGCAATCCTATGAAGACAAGAAAAGGGCTTTCCTAAGGAAAATCCTGCCCCCGGGAAACGGAAAACAATCTGTCCCGGAAAAACTTCACAACAACACTACCCGAGCAAGTCAAAAAAACAAACTTCCGACAGAATCCTCTAAGACTTCCACCGAGCCTAGCCCTCAACCAGAGCCCAACTATAACATTGTTGAAGATATGAAGAAAACGAGAGCAAACATTTCTCTCTATGAGCTGGCCTGCATTACTAATCAAAAGGAGCTCATTCTTAAGGCTTTCGCAAATACTTCAGCTACGAAGACTGTGAGCAACACGTCTGCGCAAGCCGGACCAGATGTACAGTCCATAGTAAACGCCATCAATACCAACTCAAGAGGATCCACACCTCCTTTCCTTTTGTCCTTCGAGATTTTCAACTTCAATGTCCACAACTGTTTAGTCGATTCCGGTGCCTCTACAAACGTCATGCCTTTATCTGTCTGTAAGAAACTTAACATTCGCCCGGAGAAAACTGATGCAAAAATCATACAACTCGATAGATCACAAGTACCAGCCATAGGAGAATTGAACAATGTCATTATTCGCTTGTCATCCGACTCTAGGGTCCATCAATGTATTGACATTGTGATTGTCGATATCCCAGAAGCATACGGTCTATTGCTTAGTAGGGATTGGTCCAGCAAGTTACAAGGCTACTTCGCCACCGACTGGTCCCACTTAATCTTTGCTCAAAGTCTAGGGGGTGATGTAAAGAAATGGTTTAAAGGCTTACCTCCTGGCAGTATCCAAGATCTCCCTGCATTATATCAGACCTTCATAAACAAATGGGAAACTAGGGCAAACCCTCGCCAACTTCTAGCAGAATACATGAGCCTTAAAAGGAATGCAGGTGAAAGTGTCCATGATTACACCACTAGATTCAACAGCATTTATAATGCTCTCCCTCCACACATGAAACCTCCACAAGGTATGGCCCTAGAAAAATACCCTGATGGGTTTGATGCTGACATGGCTTATGAGCTTAGGGATAAAGAATACACCACTTTGGATGACATGCAGAAAGGAGCTGTAAACATAGAGGCAAATTTGATTGAGAAAAGAGCAAGACTGAGGTCTGAGAAGAGGGTAACCTATAGGGATGACAATGTAGCCTCCACATCTGATCCAAACTATGACAGACTATCTAAACATGTGGATAAGCTGCAACAAATGATGGAAAAGATGGTTGTCACAGTTAGCAATCAGAACCAGAATCAGAACCAAAACTTTAGAAGAAACAACAATGCTCCCAACAGGCAAAAGGAGTCAGATCAATGAGTTATTCCCCCTTTCTAAAAAAAATTAGATGAAGATGAGGGAATCATAGAAGGCTCTGAAGGGAATGCAATAAACATGTTTGAAATAGAAGACTCAGTCCTTAACTGTGATTTAGGAGAAGATCAACCCTCACCTTCATACTAGGAAGAGGAATGGTTAGAAACTGAGGATTACAGATTAGGATTTGAAAATGCCATGATGCAGGTTAGAGAACAATATGAACTTAGGAGCAAAAAGAACCAAGAAAATTCCAAAACTGGGACTCCTAAGGTTACCATCAAGAAAATACCTGATAAAACTTCTAAAGCATCTATTGCGAATAGAAAATCAGCAGCTGAAAATTCTGGGAAAAACAAAGAAAAAGACAACCAAGACACTGAAAAAAAAAAGCCACCAACCAGCAGCACTAGCACCGCAGTTAGTGCTCCTGATAAAACGATTCCAGACCCTGTACATAGTGAGAAATCACAAACTGATACAGCTACTAAGGCAGTATCAAATAAAACAGAATTGAGCATTACAAAGGTCCAGTCCACTTTCAATCTGGAAAGTGAGATTGCAAAATCAAAATCTCTGTACCATTATCTGAGTTGGCCACTCAAGATGTATATAAAGGCCAAATTTTGAAAGCATTGAATCTGGGAGAAATAAATGATTCTGTAAACCTGAATGATGATCAACCAGCCCTACTCTTTGGTCCAAAAATTGAGGGAAAGTTTCAGGAGGGGGTAGTCCCACCTTTCTATGTCAGTCTCAACATTCATGACAAGATCCTTCATAATGCCATGCATAAATCTGGTGCATCACACAATCTAATGCCTAAGGTAGTGATGGAAAGTTTAGGCCTAGAAATCACCAAACCCTACAAAGACTTATATTCGTTTGATTCTAATAGAGTAAAATGCCTAGGCCTGATCAAAGACCTGTGTGTAAGCTTAACCCAGATTCCTATTAAATGCATGCTCATGGATGTGGTGGTGGCAGATGTGCCACCAAAGTATGGCATGTTACTATCGAGATCATGGGGAGCCAAGCTGCAAGGAACAATGCAGATGGATGGCTCATATGCCACTATCCCTCTATTCGGCCAACTTAGAAGACTGTATAGAGAGTCCCAGATGAAATTCCTTGTCAGTAGCCCGAGAAACCTGAAAATTCACCATTATACTCTGTACACACAGACCTGGATTCTTTCATTCTTTATAATGACCCATCCTTAGGAGAGCCAGCGTCAGAAAACAAAAATGCAAACAATAACATAGATCCCATGGACTTTAACGTAATGGCTACCCTAGAAGAATACGATGAACAAAACCTTGGGCAGGATACTGAAAACGAGACTCTGAGTGAACCAGAAATAGAAACAGAACGTAAACAGCAAGACAGCCAACTCTCTGAACTCCACACATGTCAAGAAGAACAAAACAACCCACAACCTAGTACAAACCCTCTAGTAAAACATAATGGCGAACCCCTGTGGGAAATGAATTTCGATGGGTCCTGTACTAGAAACAATGCTGGAGCAGGGGTGTGGCTACGTAACACAAAAAATGATCATGCAGAGAGCCACGCTGTCAATCTACACTTCAAATGCACAAATAACGTTGCATAATATGAGGCTCTCATCCTTGGCCTAAATCTGTTGAAACAATAATATGAGGCTCTCACCCGTAGGGTCACTGTGCATGGAGATTCTGAGTTAGTGATCAAACAAGTGAATGGTGAGTATTCAGCAAAACACCCTAGGCTTAGGGCATATAGGAATGACACTCTGGATTTATTGAAAACATTTGTTGAATATGAATTAGTGTTCGTTCCTAGGGGTCAAAATGCAATTGCAAATGGATTAGCTTGCCTGGATAGTTCATATCCTAAGACTCCAGCTGACCAACAAATCATCATTCAGACCAAATTCAGACCTGCAGTGCCAGACAATGAAAAATATTGGCAGGTCTTTGAAGGAGACAAACAGATCAAATATTTCCTGGTGGGCAGGAATGAGTTTGAATTTTCTGATTCAGACTCAAAATCTAGTGACAACTGCCTGAGTGAGGATCCCCCAGATGAACAAGAAACACACTGTAGCACAGAAATAAATTCATTTTATGAGGAAACTGGAAATCCAACCGAAAAATGTGAAAACGCAGATACCGAAGAGGTAGAGGTGCTGCAGGCCAAAGATAAGAATATACCCAGAGGCCTAGCACCCTTAGAGGACCTCTTTGACTTTGATGACGTAGCAAAAAATCCCACAATAGAACATGCAGATTCAGATGTGGAAGAATGCAACGTAGGCACTGAAGACAAATCCAAAATGATTAAACTAGCTAAGTCTTTACCTGTAGACATGAAGAAGAAGTACATTGAGCTGTTTAAGGAATTCATTGATGTGTTTGCATGGATTTATGAAGACTTAAAGGCTTATGACACCAACATCATTCAACACAAGATACCCTTGAAGGAAAATCAGAAGCCTTTCAGACAAAAACTCCGTAGGATCAACCCGAAACAATTGCCTGCAGTTGAAAAAGAGATTAAGAAGATGTATGATGCAGGCATAATAGTTCCTGTGAGGTTTTCTGATTGGGTGTCAAATCTAGTAGCTGTGAGGAAGAAAACAGGGGAGATCAGATTATGCATAGACTTCAGAAACCTCAACAGAGCCTCCCTGAAAGACAACTACCCCTTGCCTAGAATGGAACACATCTTACAGAGGGTAGTGGGCTGTAAGAGGATTTCCCTGTTGGATGGTTTCTCAGGATATAACCAAGTGTTGGTACTCCCAGAAGATCAGCTCAAAACAACCTTTACCACTCCATGGGGCACCTTCATGTATGTGAAAATGCCCTTTGGATTGATGAATGTTGGTGCCACCTTCCAGAGAACGATGGATATAGCTTTCTCAGAGGAGATAGGACACTTCATAGTTATCTACCTGGATGACTTGACTGTATTTTTCAAAACTGAAGAAGAACACTTGAAACATCTGAGGAAAGTCTTTGAAAAATGTAGAAGGTATGGTCTATCCTTAAATCCTAAGAAAACTATTTTTGGGCTGCAAGAAGGTAAACTTCTGGGCCACATTATCTCTGAGAAAGGGATTAGGATAGACCCATAGAGAGTTGAGGGAATACTCCAAATCACATACCCAAGAAACATCAAGGAGTTACAGTCCTTCATTGGGAAGATAAATTTCCTTAGGAGATTCATTCCCAACCTTGCGGAGCACCTTAGGAGAATGACTGACATGCTAAAGAAAGGTGCAGGAATTAAGTGGACTGTAGGGGCTAAACATTATTTCGAATCTGTGAAACTTGCGCTCACTCAAGCTCCTGTTCTGATTAGTCCTGATTTCTCAAAGGATTTTCTGATCTTTTCCTTTGCCTCTGAGCACACAATAGCTGCAGTCTTGCTGCAAAATAATTCATAAGGTTATGAACAACCTATAGCTTTCTTTAGTAAAGCCTTAAGGGATGCACCCCTGAAGTACAACATTATGGAAAAACAGGCCTATGCCTTGGTTAAGGCCTTAAAGGACTTTAGGGTGTACATTCTGCATTCTCACACCATTTCTTATGTACCAAATATAGTGGTCAAAGATATCTTGTCCCAAGACCCTGACGGAAAAAGGGGAAAATGGATTGCTATCATCTTAGAGTACGACATTGAAATAAAACCCACCAAGCTGATCAAAGGTCAAGGCCTGGCCCAATTAATGGATGAATCAAACTTGCATGCCCTTGACATCAACATGATAAATGCCTTAGATGAGCAGGAAGGATTGCCCCATCCAACTGTTGAGGAGCAGTTCCAAAACTCTCCTTGGTATACTGATATCCTTTACGTGCTCACCAACCTCAATGCCCCTCCAGAACTATCCAAAACCAAGGCCAGATTCATGAAACTCAAAGCTAGAAACTACTGCATTCTGAATGAGAATCTATACTGGAAAAATCCAAATGGCCTATTGCTCAAATGCTTATTTGAAACTGAAGCTGAAAATGTTAAACAAGAATTTCATGCTGGAGAGTGTGGAGGCCACCTGAGTTGGAAAGCCACTGCAAATAAAATACTCAGGGCTGGTTATTATTGGCCTACACTATTTAATGATGTCCATAAAATGATAACCACTTGCCACAAATGTCAGATCTTTGAAGGTAAAAGAAAACTCCTCCCCCTTCCTCTACAACCCATCACTGTGGAAGGTCCCTTCATGCAATGGGGCCTAGACTTCATTGGGGAAATTCACCCCTCTTCTTCTGGACAACACAAGTGGATCCTGACTGCCACATATTACTTCACTAAATGGATAGAAGCCATACCCACTAGAAATTCCACTGATTATGTCATCATTAGGTTCCTAGAAGACTTCATCCTATCTCGGTTTGGCTGTCCAAGGAAAATAATCACTGACAATGTTGTTGCCTTCGGATCCAAGAAAATGGTTGAGTTCTATCACAGGTACCACATCACGCTTGGTCATTCAAATGCCTATTACCCACAGGGTAATGGATTGGCTGAATCATCTAATAAAAGCCTGGTTACAATCATTAAGAAGCTGCTAGAAGAGAACAAAAAGTCATGGCATAAAAAGTTGATATATGCTTTGTGGGCCGACAGGCTCACCACAAAGAAATCTATTGGCATGTCACCATTCTAGCTGGTTTATGGGACAGAGGCAGTATTTCCTACAAGCCTTGGAATTCCAATGATCAAACTGGTCCAGGAGATCCAATCAAAGGAATACAACATGATAAGGAGAATAAATGAAACAGTCCATCTTCAGCAAACAAGGGATTAGGTTTACAACAGAGCAGTGAAATTTCAGGACAACATAAAGAGGTAGTTTGACAAAAGAGCCAAAGCTTCAAATTTCAAAGTTGGAGACAAAGTTCTGAGATGGGATTCAAGAAGAGAGGACAAAGGTAAACATGGCAAATTTGACAGCTTGTGGCAAGGTCCATTTGTCATCCAGGCCACTGTGGGTCCTAATGCATTTTTCCTACAAGAACTTGATGGTACAGAGCTGTTTGGGGGTCCTGTCAATGGCAGGATGCTCAAACACTATTTCTGCTAATTTTTCATTTCTAGTTCCATTTCCATTGTACATACCATTACAGTTTTACTTTCAAGAAAATAGAGAAAATGTTTCCAAAAATAGATAAGGTAGAGGTTCAGACATGCTCAAAACATGGACCTCCGAAAAGTGCAAATATTGGCTCTAATATGATCAAAGCCTGAGCCAAAGAAAGAGAGACAACTGGTCCTAACACGCTCAAAATCTGGACCAGCAAAGGAAAAGGAAGAATCAGCTCTAACATGCTCTAAAACCAGAGCTGAAAATGAAGAAGAAAAGGTGACTCCAATATGCTCAGAATCTGAGTCACAAACAGAAAAGGATATTTAAAATTGCAGATTTCTTGCCTTCACAGTATTGTTTGCAGTTTTCTACAAGTCTCTAGTCCAGCAAGCCAGACAGTCTAATCCTAGCTTGACTATTTTTCAATTTCTGTTTTAGAATGTAGGAGAAGAAACCTGTTGGACAGTTTAATCCCAACAGGTAGTAGATTAGGTAGAGAAGCATATGAGTCCAACTGTTTAATCTGGTCTCATGGAGGAATAAGGGTAGAAGTAGAATAGGTTTGTTTTCTGTTTTGAAAATAAAATGTAAAGGGTCTGCTAGCTCAAATGCACCCTAAAGGAGAAAATGCTAGGACTGTAGTTTGGGTAGGTAGTTTTGTTGGGGGAAATGTTTCTGCTGATGTAACATATTCATATTGTGGCAGCTGATCAAAGAAAGGGATGTGCCAAGCAGCAGACATCTGGCCTACTCCAAAGATTATTTTTGGTTTCTTGACTCCTTCAAGAAGAAGCCATCCCCATGTGGAGCCACTGTTAGCCCCCTATGAAATTCTTGACAAGCAAGCTGGGGGATAGGTTGTTTTGGAGCCTTCAAGGAATGTCTTTTCCTTGAAAACCCATCCTCCTTGAAAATTTTTGTGCTATGCCTAACATTGATCCCCTCTGACGGTTCCTTTCCCTAAGGCCTGCATTTACCCCTGGTACCCCTCCAAAATGCCCCCTTTCCTCCCCTTTTCCCTCCTTCTGTCAAAATAACTTTGTTCCCCAATTTCCCTTGTTCATCCCTGAAATCCCCTCAAATCCCCTTGAAATCCTATTTCTTCCACTTGTTTAGCCTTTTAATCCTTCATTCTCTTAGCGTTGCCCTGGGCTAACCTTAAAACACTTTAAAAATGGGCCTAAATCATAATTTCATTGAAAAATGTCTTAAAAACCCATTTCCGACCATATAATAGGCTTAGCCCCTTCCGCATTGGCCCCGCGCCCCGTTTCCCTCATGTAGCCCAGCGCTGTAACCACTCGCCAAAGCAAAAAGCGCTTATCTCAAGCCTTATCGGGTGCAGCATTGACCATTGATCTCAAGTGATCGGACGGCGGACGTGAATTCTCCAACGCCCGCAATCTTCCCCACCTATTTTCCATGTCGGGCCATCGCCGTCCATTCCCCTGCTAGATGGACGGTCCAAAACCTTTCCCACCGGTGGACCCCACCACGCACTGTCCAAAATCGCTCGGTTTATTTCGCACCACCCTTGTGCGCTTGGCGGTTTTCCCCTGTAGCCCAGCGATTCCACTCAGCTGCTGCCACCTGTCCTCCTGTACGATGCTAAAACCACCTTTCCCGCCCGTTAACTCCATCCCTCGCGCATTATCTTCTGGACACGGATGCCCAGCGAAATCGTTGAAGACCGTCCAATCTTGGATGGGCCATCCAATGGCCATCGCCCGCCCAAGATGCACGACGTTTAATAATGTTGCACACCACTTAAACCCTGTCATGTCCCGTCCGCTGCCGTTGATCTCCTTTGCGATCAACGGTTCAGAGTTGTTCGCCTTCCGTTGACCACCTCCCCCGGGTCCACTCACCATGTCATCTCCACGTGGACTCATCGTACGCCAGACCATTCCATCGCATATATTGTTTCGGTTTCGTGTTTTTTAAGGTTTTTCGTTCGTTCATTCTGCAGACCGCCATCTCCACCAGCGCGGATCTCCGTAGTTCCTCTGCATTTCTCTCCTCCATGCCACCATCTGCACGATCTTTCTCTGCCTCCACATCATCCGACACCCTGTTCATGATTTCCTTAACTTATTCGCGTGTTTTGCAGGTTTATTAAGAAGCAATGGCTGCCATAATGCGCAGCCTCTGCTCAGTGACAGTGAAATCAAGAAAGATCATCTTCAGCAGCTGGAATTTATGAAAATGACCCGGGAAGATGAACACAGGACATGCATTAAAGAGAACGGGGTCTAAACTTTGTAGAAACCTCCCGGCGCCATTACAACTGAGCTAACCTGGGATGGGCCATCCAATGGCCATCGCCCGCCCAAGATGCACGACGTTTAATAACGTTGCACGCCACTTAAACCCTGTCATGTCCCGTCCGCTGCCGTTGATCTCCGTCGCGATCAACGGTTCAGAGCTGTTCGCCTTCCGTTGACCACCTCCCCCGGGTCCACTCACCACGTCATCTCCACATGGACTCATCGTACGCCAGACCATTCCATCGCATATATTGTTTCGGTTTCATGTTTTTTAAGGTTTTTCCTTCATTCATTCTACAGACCGCCATCTCCACCAGCGCGGATCTCCATAGTTCCTCTGCATTTCTCTTCGCCATGCCACCATCTGCACGATCTTTCTCCGCCTCCACATCATCCGACACCCTGTTCATGATTTCCTTAACTTATTCGTGTGTTTTGTAGGGTTATTAAGAAGCAATGGCCGCGCAGCCTCTGCTCAGCGACAGTGAAATCAAGAAAGATCATCTTCAGCAGCTGGAATTTATGAAAATGACCTAGGTGTTAGGACCTCACAATGTACCATTTTTACCATACATTTTGACACCACCTTACTCTTTATAGCTATATTTAAAAAGGTTACATTATCATTTTCATCCATTTTATCCAAAGGTATATGAAATCCTTCTCTTTACTATATATTTAATCTGTTTACATATAATTCCACATTACTCTTATATTTCATCATTAATCGAAGATATATAGTTGCCAACACAAGTCTAAAAGATCACAGATAATTTATGATAAGGAACGTGCTGTTGCTGAAACAGTCGGCCGTTGCTGAAACAGTCGACTCCATTGCTGAAACAGTCAAATCTGTTGCTGAAACAGTCAGCGGGCACGTAAATTCCGTCACTACTCGTGATTTGCGATCTTGAAAGAGTATTTCAGGAACGATGGCAACAAGATGAAGACAAGCAAGGAAAGTTGTTACATGGATTGTTCTGAAGCCAGTACCTTTTTGTATCTGTTGTAACAATATTTTTCTATGGAAGAATAGAACGACCCTGTTTTAAGATAGAAGAACAGATTTGGATAAATATAGGATTTCTCTGATGTAACTGTAATAGATTTCTCCTCTTTAAAAAGAGTAGACATCATCATTAGAAGGGGAGCTAGAGACTGCAGGAGAGACATTATTTTTGAGCGGAAAGGAGCAAGACTCCATTGCAATGTATCATTCCTTTTTGACAGATGAATAAATGTTTCTTTTGAGCGTTCCAATTTAAATCTTTCCTCTAGGGAATCTTGCCAGAATGAAAGGGCCCGCCTTCATCACAAGATTCACCCGATTGCTCCTATAGTTTGTTAAATTCTTTATGTTATTTGCACCTTAATGTAACTTTGTTTGCTGAAGAATCATTTACATATTTCTGCAGTTCTTTAAGCACTCTGTTTTCTTTAACACTGCATCAGTTCTGTACCATTAATTCTTAAAGAAGTCAAGAGATCTTTTTCCATTATTTGTTTGAATGTGTGATTGATACCGGGAAACAGGTGCTGAAGATTCCTGTTTGGAGGAATAGGGTCTTGTTCCCCGTAGTTTGATTCTCTTTTTCTGCAATGTGATTGATATCAGGAAATAGGTGCTGAAGGTTCCTGTTCATGGGAATAGGGTCCTATTTTCCTTGATTTGATCTTTTTCTACAGTGTGATTAGTGTCAGGAAACAGGTGCTGAAGATTCCTGTTTGGAGGAATAGGGTCCTGCTCCCTGTTATGGTTGATTGATTTCCTTTCCTGCAGGGTGATTTCCTTTCATTACCTTTTCCTAGAATTCTTTTAATGAAAGACTGCAATAGAGGAATTGCTTCTGTTGTAACACAAGTAGGCTTCAGATTTGTTAAAATAGGGTGTGAATAGTTAGATTTGTACGATTGATAATTGTGTGATTTCTACTACAACATTTCCTTGCTTTTGGAATTGAGCATATCCAATGCGTGATTGTCTTTGGAATAAACAGACCTCCCCAGGTTGACAATTTATGTGGTGCTTGAATTGCTAAAACAATTAAAGCGACCAACACCAGGAAGATGAACACAGGACGTGCATTAAAGAGAACGGGGTCTAAACTTTGTAGAAACCTCTCGGCGCCATTACAACCCGAGCTAACCTATCAGAAGTGAAAATGGAGTGGAAAAGCGTTTCGGTACAGAGCAAAGGAGATTAAGACACCCTAATGAATATTTGGAGCCTTAAACTAGTAGTTTAAGAGGCAAGGCACCAGTTTTAGGAACCCGAGGATTAGGCAGGAGATCCTGCGCACAGTAAGAGGTAACATCAGGGTTCATTCATCAGCAGAATGTTTTTCTTCATCAAGTATAGGGCACCCATACAGATTTTATTATGCATAATGTCCCTGAAGGAATTTCCACCCTAACATCAGTTCAACACCACCAGAGCATTTATATGGCAGACTTCTCAGTAGTATTTCATTTTTGTTCAAAACACCAAAGGTACGACAGCCGAAATCTATCAAGATCAGACCTGGAGAAGATCACCTTCCACAAGGGAAGTGACAGGGATTAAATTCACAGCAATCAAATAGAATGGTCTGTGGCCCTGCATTCATTTCTGTGTTTAATATCACATCTAGTGCTCACCTACCACCTCAGTCGACCTTCTGTTCATCATCTGCTATAAAGCACAGAGGGAAATTATGGTAATGGTTGTTGGTTTTTGATTGGATATCAGTAGATTGCAAGCATTCTCCTCTTGAGACAATTTCTCTGTGTAATATTGTAAGATAGACTGAGATTGGATGTATTCAGACTGAATGTTCAAGCTGTGGGCACTGATGTACCTGATTGGTGTTGTTTTTAATATGACAAGCACATTTCTTTGGATACTAATCTAAAGCAGCTGGTGATGTTTTCCTTTCTCTGTATTTGTGATTGACTTGCTTTCATTCCATTATGTTTCTTCAGGCTCGCATCAGAATTTTGGCATAAGATTTACCCTTGATAGGTACCTCATGTTGCTGCTCTCCCAGCCTTTTATGTTTTATGCTTATATGTGTATCTGAATATTGATTTCAATTGATTTAACCAGTGTAGTGGATGTCATTTCCTGCTGTCTGATGTATGAATTGATGAAATCCAAGTTTAGATGTTCTTGTTAGGATTTAGTTAGATGAGTTGAGAAAGTTGGGAGGTCTAGGACCCTATCTCCACCTCACTAGGATCTTTCCATCTCATTAAACCTTTCTAAGATCCCCTCTGTCAAAATTGCCCTTGTTTTTCCTTGGAGTTGCTAAAGCAGACCTGGAGTTAAAAGACCTCTGGTCCGATCTATAAGCAGCCCCTTTGTCCCCCTTTGAGAGCAGCCTTTGAGTATGCCCAAGCAGATCTGGAGTTAGATGACCTCTGACCTGATCTATAGGCAGAAACTTGGTTGTCTTTCCTTCTTCCACTTTCAGTCCTTAATTTTCCATCGCATCAACTATCCTTTAAGATCCAAATGCTCTAGATGACTAGCCCAACTGAAAGCTTGCACATTGAACACAAGTAAACCCTTTCTTGACTCCATTGCCCAATGGCCTTGATGTTCCCTGAGTCATCTATCTTTGCCTAGTTTCCTCTTTGCTCATCCTTGTCTTATATTGGACCTTCATTCCTGACTCCAAACAACCAAACACAAACAATCAAACAAACAAACCCAGTTGACATAACTAGCCTAAAACCAAAATATTTGAGCTTCAAAGACATAAAAACTTTGACTATCATAGAGAGATCCCTCTCTGGACCTAGGAGGGCTAGATCCTAAGGTCCCAAAGTGGTTCTATGTTGTCTCATCTTTTGGTCTTGTCAACCTGGCCAAAACATGGGAACCCCAAAACTAACATGCCTATTTCCTCTTTGGTAGGTCAAAGGAAGAGGTTCAATATTATTAATATCAGTTCCATATGTCTTTTTTCCATCATTTCTGTCATATTCACTAATATTTGCCTCATTGGCATCATGTTCTTTGCTTTCTTCTTCACCGGTATCAGCTTCACTACTTCTAGCCCTAATTCCATCATCATCACTGACATTTTATGCCTCATGGCTACTCTCATGGCTGTTCTCATGGCTCTCAACATCATTACGGTCATCTGTTTCGATGCTCTCTACATTATCACTGATATCCTGGCTGTCATTATCACTATCAACATCATCATTACCTTTTGCTTCAATTCTCTTTGCCTCATTCACATCCTCCATGCTGACATCATTAATTTTTTCTTTGTTGTTTTCCCTTGCACTGATATCTTCTGTCTCACTGATATTGGCCTCATTTACATCAGCCTCATTTTCATTATCTTGACTGCTAGGTGCTTCATCATTGATTTCTGTATCACTGTTTCCCTTTTTACTGTTTGATTCTTCCTCATTGATTTCTGCATTTCCTTCATCACCACTATGAGCCTCATTGTTTTCACTATCATCATGGCTCTTTGTTTCACTGCCATGTTCTTCACTACCTTCTTCTTATTTATGGACTAATTTTTCATTGTTTGACTCCTCACTATTTTCCTCTTCATTTTTTTCCTCATTGATATCTTGGCTCTTTGTTCCAATGCTATCATCATCTCCATCATCATCATTACCTTCTTTTTCCATGCTTTCTGCCTCATCACTGACCTCTGCCTATTAATTTCCTTCTACTTCCCTACTTGATTCATCATTACCCTCTTCCTCATTGTCATTTTATTTCTCATTATCACTTCCCTCATTGTCTGGTGAATTATGAGAGGGTGAGGAAGGAGGGTTGTCTTGAGGTGAAGGAATATGTGTAGATGGAGAAACATGATCAACAGGAGATGAGGGAGGAGTAGGGTTAGGAGGACGAGATGACGAAGGAAAATTTTTCCGAGAATGGGGTTGTGGATTAGTGAACACCTCATGGGAAATCAAAACCTCCAATGGAATGCCCTTCTACTGGAATTGGTGTAACACAACCATTTTAATCAAAGACTGATGAAATAAGCTTTGCATCTGCTGAGGGAAATCTCTCTTCTGGGCAATATAGGACATCTTGTCAATGCTTCTGTAGAGGTAGTAGGGTAGGTGCAGCATCCTAACCCTAGTAAAGTGCATAAGCAATATAATGTGATAGGAGTAAGGCCTAGAGAACCTTCCCTCACATGTAAAATATTTCATGATAATTCTCATCAAAGGTGCATATCTCTCCAGCAAATGTGAGAAAGGAAAGATGTATTTGCAGTTGTCCTTGTATCTAGGCTTTAGGAAGGGTTCATAGTAGCTCATGTCAAGATTGGCCTGCTTGAACCATTTCTCCCCTACACTAGGTATGCTTGTGGCATTGGTAATAGTAGTAGAAAATAGCTCAAAGTTTACTCCTGCAAGGTTAACTTGTTTTTCATGCAAGTTAAGTATGAAGAGCCTAGTAAGCTCAGGGTGGTTCTGCACCTGTTTTATCCTTTCACAAAAATCAAATCACCCCACATTCTGGAAACATGAAATAGTCATGGGAGAGGCTATCAGCTCTAAGGTGTTGAGGGGTTCAAACCTACTGATTTTTCCTCCTTTGTGTTGATGCCTCCTTGGCACTTGGCCTTCTCCTTCACCACCACTATCCCCTTCTCTTGACATTTTAACAATTCTGCCCTTGAAACCCTAGCAGTGCTTATGAAACTGATATGGAAGAGGGAAATGGAGTGGTGATTAAAAAGGCGGCCTTTTACAAGGGAATGAAATGAATGAGTGTGCAGGTATAGCAGGCTGAATGAGAGGCTAGAAAAAACTTGATGACCAACCCCTACTGATTTTTAAAAACTCTTCTTTACCACACCTTGCACTTATGTTAATTTAAAATGAAAGAGGGAAATGTAATGTTAAACTGCTTGCAGTGTAAAGGACAGAGCTATTATGTTAGTTTTGATGGATGAAAAATTTCAAACCACTGCAACCACCCTAATTTACCCCTATTTTGACTGATATTTCCTTAGAGGCAGATGAGGGAATGAAAAACAGTCTTTTCAATCATAAAATGTAGGGTCTTCTCCTTATGGTTTCCTTCCTTTAATCAAATGATAAAAAAAATCTTGAAGGGGATTTGATATCCCATACATACCCCTTAAAGATGCTTGAAAAACCTTTGAAGGTAGTTTGAAGAAACTTTGAGTTGATTCGAGTGTTGAAATGGCTTGGAAGGCCCTCCTGGCCAAGCACGCAGCACCTAGGTGAATGAGGACTCGGGTCGGGAAAAGGCGCAGCACCTTGTGCCAGGCACGTAGTGTTAACGTTCTGTTGGTGTCCTGTGATTTGGCAGATTGGCATGCCAAATGACAAGGCAAC
This sequence comes from Pinus albicaulis, assembly GCA_034641835.2. NCBI lineage: Eukaryota > Viridiplantae > Streptophyta > Pinopsida > Pinales > Pinaceae > Pinus > Pinus albicaulis. Next base: position 1,339,928,649 of record CM076578.1, read on the forward strand.
ATGCAAACCTAGCTTTAGAGCTCTAGGATCTAGCCCTCCTAGTCTCAGAGAAGGATCTCTCAATATTTTTATAAGGATGTGTCTTGAATGGTTCAGGAGTTGATTTTAGGCTAGTTATGAAGTGCAGGGTTGTTTGTTTTGTTTGGTTGGACAAATATGTTTCATGCAGTATAGATAGAGCATGGGAATCTACAAGCCGTTGGGCAGTGGATTCATGTGAAAGTCCAAATAGTTCTGATTGAGAAGGAAGGGAAACCAGAGGGAAAATCTAACTTGGTCAGGGATCTATTGAATAATATAGGTGAGATGGGATGAAAATTAAGGACTAAGAGTGAAAATCAAACTAAACCCTTTCATAATGACTTAAAGGATTCGGGGAATGCCCTATTTCCTCCAGTACGCTCATTGTTTTGGACTTAATTAACATAAACACTCAAAGAAGAGGAGAAATGCAGAATAAAACCATCTTAATGAATTATACGATTCGGGGAATGCCCTATTTCCTCATATAAGTTCACTGTTGAGAACTTAATCAACAAAGACATACAATTGCATTCAAAGAAGAGGGAACGCCTTAGACATCTAGGACTGAAATTATAGGGTCCTTTAACACAATAATTACAGTAAAGAACAGAGGGTATGATTGAAACAAGCCTCTCTGTCAAACTGCAAGCATTAATAATCAAAGGGATATTTCAGATACAATATTCAATGGCAAAGAAAGAGGGAACGCCTGAACAGTCTTTAACACAATGGAATTTACCATTTCTAAAATAAAACAAACTGAATATTTCAAGAGAGCTACTAGAATACCCTGTCATGTTTAGTAGTGGAAAACATATAAACAGTGAAGGGTAAACATGTCAGAGGTGCTTCTAAGATACATTTATCTGCCTAAAATTTTTATCCTACTATAAGTCAAAGCAAAATGGAACAAAGTGATAGATGGAAAAACAACATTAACAATAAGAGATTACTTCACAAAAACCAGGCTCAGGGATCCAATGGTCCAGCCTCCTTCATCAACAGAAAAAAAGAGACCTCCACACTCCTTCAGAACACCAATGCTTCTTCAAAGCGGCAATCTATGTATTACTTTAGAAATCACCAAATGCCAACCTTTTACAATGAGACTTCAAAGAGTCTTTATAGAAAAAATGGGAAAAGTAGGTGAAGGAGGTTTTAATGATCATCAGAGATAGGATAGGCATTCGAATGCCCCATCCTGTTTCATAAACATAACATTAAACTATAGACAGGATCAATAACTTTGTAGCTTGTTAAGACCATTTTGATATGTTAGCAATCATCCACAGGGTATCCTTGAGAGGAAAAATCATCTGGAGTGGTATTGTTATCTTCTTGGTGTGAGTTAAGTGAAAGAATGGGTCTGGAGGACTCCCATACTTCTAAATAACTGCTTCTGACAGTTTGTAGCAGCTTCCTTGGTGTAATAACTGCTTGGCAGGCTTTTGACCATGGAGATGGGCTATTTCTGTGTCAATCAACATTCTACACTAATAATTGCTCTGTCTCTATGTACTTCGATCGGTTTTGGCTTTGTTTATGCTTTCACTCTACTGATTTCTTGAACTGCTTCTGTACTGATGCCTTCAAAGATTTTATTAATCTTCTATGCCTTGTCTTCCGCCACTGGATATGTGATCCTCATCTTTCTGAATGTTCTGTGTACAGGTGGAGGGTTTTGCTGAGCTAGAGGGTTGCTAAGGTTTCATGGATCTGATCCATTGATTGACACGACCTCGCCTTCTGTTCTAATCCCCCTTGACGTTGATTCCTGGCCCTGAGACTACTATTTGAGCCTCTGTGTCACTTTTTTTACTGTAAAATGTTCATCCTTCAACAACCATGAAAAAAATTGCAAACACACGAAAACTTGTTATGAAATCCTGCGGGCTTGGTTTAGATTGCTTGCAGGGGCTCTGGGGTGGCGAAGGAGCAGTGAGGAGGTGGTGATTGCAGTAGAAATCGGGAAAAAAAACTGGCAGAGCAGCTAACCAGGTTCAATGAGGGTCTGGGTGCGATGAGAAACGTGGATCGTTAGATCAGGATGATCTACGGTGGAGATCTCACGATGAGCGTTTCAGGAGAGGGAAGGGAGGCAAACAAATTAAGAAAGCGATATAATATGGACCATGCAATCTCAAAGATCTACGGCTAGGATTAAAACTGAAAGAGACGTTCCGGAGGGCAGCGGTATGGTAGAAAATCGGTAATGGTTTTTGCAAAATGAAATGGGGGAAAGCGGTTTTGCGCAGATGGAATGCGATTCCATACATTGGACGACACGTGGATTCTCAAAAACCGCCTATTTCGCAAAATTTTTGAGCATTAATCCTTGGGCATAAAAAATTTGTGATATGGAGTGTCAGCCGTCTGATCATGAGGTGTTGATCGGACGGTGCGGGTTGCGTGCGATAGGCACAGAGATGCGAGCGGAGGAACTGGTGGGCCAGGTAAGTGACATGTTCTTTTGTCATGAAGCGGACAGCGGGGTGGTGGTTTATCGGGTTTAATTCTGATCTTAGAGTTTATTTGATGGATGTTTATGATTAAGAGAAGAAGCGGATATGTTCGAAGGGAAGAAATAAAGGGGAAAAGGAAACGGGTGGAAGGATAAGGCCCGATGGTCGTTGATCTGCAGAGATCAATGGTCTAGATTTGTTTGGACCATAACATCGGGAATGAAGAAAATCGAAGGAAATTCAGGTTTGAAAAAGGTTTTTAAGCCCTTTAGCACCCGATTGCATGGCTTTAGGACGCATGGAGGAAGGGGCTAAAGGATTTTATGCCCTGGGGGCTAATACCTCTATAGTGCAAAGACTACGTTTAGGCCTAAATAGAGGGATTTTTAAGGCAAAATAGAGGTTCTGATAGGGTGAAGAAAGGATTTTTAACCCAAATCAGAGGGAGATATAAGGTTTAATCATAGGTTTTTGGATGAAATGGGAATTTGAAGGGTAATTCATGAGGGAGAATGAGGAATATGGAGGGTGAAATAGGGGGTGAAATGGAGAGGTGAATGGTGGGAAGTGGAGCATTATAAGCAATTTTCTCTTGGCAATGAGCAGGTTTTTGAGGGCTTAGAGGGAAACAGCAGTGAAGATTAATTCAGAGGATAAAGAATCATCATAAGACTTCAAAGATGATGTATTTTCAACGGAAATATATCTCTTGAAGGCTTGACAACAAATTTAGGCACCATTATATATATCAGAATTTATAGGTGGCTAACAGTGGCTCCACTTGGGGAGGATAGCTTGCCCTTTAGGTGTCCAGAACCTCAGTAATCTCTGGATTAGGCAGAACAGTGCCATTTCATTGGGCAAAATTCTTCATTTGACAACCTTTCAATGTCCTGCAGCAAGAAATCCATTTGATCAACACTTCTACCTACCCAAACTATCTGTCCTAGCATTGTTTTCTTCTTTGAGTGCACTTGGACTGGCAAACTCTTTTTCCAACATTTTATTTTGCAAACAGAAAAATAAACCTATCTAATGCTACCCTTATTTCTCCATGAGTTCAGATTAAGCAGTTGAACTCATAATTTTCTCTACCTAACTATTATCTGTCGGGATTAGACTGTCTGACAGATTTTTATTCTCTATATTCTAAAACAGAAATTGAAAACACAGCTAAAACAGGATTAGACTGTCTAATTTTCTGTGGGTCCATGGCATAAAGACAAGCTGCACATGAACTGAAACTTTGCAAAAAATTGAAACAAAATTGTGAAGGCTTGAAATTCTGAAAATTAAGAGCATCCTTCCTTCTTTTTGTGACTCAGATTTTGAGCTTTTTAGAGTCACCCTTTTTTCTTCATTTCAGCTCTGGTTTTGATCTTGTTAGAGATGTTTTATTTTTCTTTGCTAGTTCAAGTTTTGAGCATGTTAGAACTAGTTCTCTTTCCTCTATCCTAATATGTTCTACTGATAAGCCAAGATTAAATAGTTTGGCAGATCTTCTTCACTAACCTATCAGCAGTAAATTGAAATCTGCCCAATCATGATTAGGCTGTATGATTGGACAGTAGTTCTCCTTTAAATTAGTGGCATTTGAACTTGCACACTTTCATATTTTCCTTTCCTTTTGGTATGGGGATATACCTTTCTTGTTTTATTTCTACCCTCTTTTCTATTTTTTATTCTTTTTTGTATTTTTCTTTCCATTTTTCTTTATGCAAATGGTATGTACAATGGGTAAAAACTCTGAAACTAAGACTCTTGACAGAAATAGTGTTTAAGCATCCTGCCATTGACAGGACCTCCCAACACTTCTTCACCATTCAGTTCCTACAGAAAAAATGCATTATGCCCTCTTATGGAATGAATAATGTAAGGCCCTTTCCACAGATTTTCAAACTTACCGTGCTTCCCTTTCTCTTCCCTTTTTGAATCCCATTTGAGAACCACATTTCCAACTTGGAAGTCATTTTCTTTAGTCCTTTTTTCAAATTTCCCTTTGATGTTTTCTTGGACTGCTTGAGTTCTCTGGTAAAATTCCTCTCTAGTCTGCTGCAAATGGATGGTCTGATTGATCCTTCTCTGCATATCATTTTCTTCAGTTTAGACTTCCTGAAGGAGTTTCATGACTGGAACTCCTAAAGATGTTGGGAAAACAGCATCCATGCCATAGACCAGCTGATAGGGGGACATGTTGATTGACTTTTTGGTGGTTAACCTATCAGCCCACAAGGCATGAACAAGCTTACCATGCCATGCTTTCTGATTCTACTCCAACAACTTTTTGATGATGTTGATCAGGCTCTTGTTGGAGGATTCAACAATTCCATTTCCTTGGGGGTAATAGGAAGTGGAGTGGCCCAAGGTGATCCAATATTCATGGCAGAAATAAACCATCCTCTTGGATTTAAAGGCAACAGTGTTGTCTGTGATTATTTTTCTAGGACAGCCAAATCTAGACAATATGTTGGTCTCAAGGAATTTAATAATGATAGAGTCAGTAGCATTCCTAGTGGGTATGGCCTCTATCAATTTAGTAAAATAATCAGTGGCTATGAGGATCCATTTGTGCTGGGCTGAGGAGGATGGATGGATTTCCCCTATGAAGTCCAAACCCCACTGTTGAAAGGGTGCTTCAACACTAATAGGTTTCAAGGGCAAGGGCAAGAGCTTTCTTCTACCATCAAAAATTTGGCACTTGTGGCAAGACATTACTAGTTTGTGGGTGTCTGGAAAAAGGGTGGACCAATAGTAACCAAATCTGAGGATCTTGTTTGCTGTGGCCTTCCAATTTAAGTGCCCTCCGCATTCTCTTTCATGCATTTCATGCATGATTTTTCCTGCATCAACCTCAAGTAAACATTTTAGTAGTATCCCAACAGCATTTTTCCAATATAAAACTCCATCTATCATACAGTAATTTAAAGCCTTCTGTTTTACAAATCTGGCCTTTGTTTTTGACAAAGAAGGCGGAGCATTTAAATAAAGCAACACATAAATAATGTCAGCATACCATGGAGAGTTCATGAATGTTTCTTCAGTAAATGGTGTTGGGAACTCTTCTATATCTTCCAAGGCATCGACCATATTCATATCTAGAACTTTGAAATTAGACTCAGCCATGATTTTTTCTCATCTTTGTCCCTTGATGAGTTTAGTAGGTTTGATTTCTAAGTCATATTCTAGAATAGTGGCAATCCATTTTCCTCTTTTACCATCTGGTTCTTGACTTAGAATATCTTTGACTACAGTGTGTGGCACAAAGGCAATGATATGTGAATGTAAAATGTACACCCTAAAGTCCTTTAATGCTTTTACCAGTGCTAAGTATTTCTTCTCCATGATATTGTATTTGAGTGGGGCATCTCTTAAGGCTTTGCTGAAGAAGGATATTGGTTGTTCTTGCCCCAATTTATTCTTTTGCAACAATACTGCAGCTATTGTATGTTCATATGAAAAGGAAAAAATATAGAAATCTTTGGTGAAATAAGGACTGATAAGGACTGGTGCTTGAGTGAGGGCTTGCTTTACCAGTTCAAATGATTGTTTAGCTTGCATTGTCCATTTAACATTTACTTATTTCCTGAGCATGTTAGTGATGTTTCTTAATAGCTCAGCAAGGTTGGGAATGAACTTCCTCAAAAAATTAATCTTTCCAATGAAAGACTGTAATTCTTTGAGGTTTCTAGGGTGGCTGATATTCAATATTCCATTAATTCTTTTAGGATCTATTTTGATCCCTTCTTCAGAGATTATATGACCAAGAAGCTTTCCTTCCTGGAGGCCAAAGAGTGTCTTTTTGAGATTTAAAGACAAGCCAAATCTTCTGCATTTCTCAAAAACTTTCCTTAAATGTTCCAAATGTTCTTCATCAGTTTTGGAGAAGACAGTAATATCATCCAGGTAAATGATTATAAAATAACCTATGTCTTCTGAGAAAGATATGTCCATGGCCCTCTAGAAAGTGGCCCCTGCATTCATCAGACCAAATGGCATCTTGACATACATAAATGTCCCCCAAGGTGCAGTAAAAGAAGTTTTATGTTGATCACTTGGGAGAACCAGAACCTGATTATAACTTGAGAACCCATCCAACAATGATATTATTTTTGACCCCACTACCCTTTGAAGGATGTAGTCCATTTTTGGCAAGGGGTATTTATCTTTCAGAGAGGCTCTATTTAGGTTCTTGATGTCAATACACAGCCTAATCTCCCATGTCTTCTTCCTGACAGATACTAGATTGGAAACCCAGTCTGAGTATCTGAGAGGAAAAATGATCCCTGCATCATACATCTTCCTAATTTCTTTTTCTACTGCAGGCAATAAAACAGGGTTTATCCTTCTTAATTTCTGTCTGAAAGGTTTCTGGTTTTCCTTAAGAGGAATCTTGTGCTGAATGATGCTAGTGTCATATGATTTCAAATCTTTATAGTCCCATGCAAAAACATCTATAAACTCTTTGAAGAGTGATATGTATTGTTGTTTGATGTGGGCAGGAAGGGTGCTAGATAACTTAATCATTTTAGGCTCAGTTGGGCTGCCTATGTTGTGCTCTTCCACATTAGCTTCCATAGTTTCTTCTTTTGGTTCATTAGCCACATCGTTGCAATCAAAGAGTTGTTCTAATGGAGCAAGGCCTTTGGGTATGGTATCACCTTTACACTCTAGAACTTCAAGGTCCTTTTGGTCTGGATCATCAAATAATTTTTCTTTGAGAAGATGATCAAACTGATTTATATCAGTAGGAGAGGAAGACTCTATTTCAGGAATTGGTTCCCCATCTAAACATTCTTTTTCATGGCTGAAACTTGGTGATGTTGTGGAAAACTCATTTTTTGACTGCAGGAAATCCTCTATATGTTTATCATTGTTAAACACCTGCTAATGATCTTCGTTATCAGGCACTGCTGGTCTATTTTTCAACTTTATAATGAACTGTTCATCGATTTGTGGTATCTGGAAATTACTAGCAGCAAAAGAAAGTTTGTTTTCCAAGTGATTTTGGGCTCTTGGTATGAACATGAGTTCATATTTTTCGAAAGTTTTCAGGAGATATAAAATAGTGTTTCTATATTCTCTGAGTCTGGGGTTTTTGGTTGAATATTCCCCTTTGATTTGTCTGATGATTAACTCATAATCTCCCTGTACTGATATCTTTTTGGCTTTTAAATCTTCAAGTATGTGTAGGCCAAGGAGGAAAGCTTCATATGCTGCAATGTTGTTAGTGCATGCAAAATCTAATTTGCAGGCATGTCCTTTGTTTGTTTTGTGTATCCATACACCAACCCCTGCACTATTTTTGCTGCAAGATCCATCAAAGCTCATTTTCCAAAGTTTTTTGGTCTCATTCTCATTTGTTTTGTGTTGCTCAAGGCTGCTGGGAGTTGAGGTATCTAGAGGTCGAGGGGCAAACAGTTTTGAATGCTCAAGTGCACTAATGTCCTGCTCGTTTTCCTTCTTTGTTTGGGTGACTTCATCTTCATTATATAAAATGAAATAATCTAGATCTAAATGGGTGGAATAAACGGGAGTGTTGTGAGGCTTGTCTTTGCTGCTCACCATGTATTTCATAAGGTTTTCCCTATATAATCTTTTGGTTTAACCAAACATTGGTATGGTGGCATAAGACATATCCATTCGAAGGGTGCCCTGAATCTTAGCTCCCCATGATCTAGATAAGAGCATGCCATATTTTGGGGGAATTTCAGCTACTACCACATCCATTACAAGATTCTTGGCAGGAATTTGAGACAAGTTAACACACAAATCTTTAATTAACCCCAAGAATTTGGCCCTTCTGGAATCAAAGGAATACAAGTCTTTATATGGTCTAGTAATATCTAAGCCTAAGCTTTCCATTATTACCTTGGGCATAAGGTTGTGTGATGCTCCCGAATCTAGCATGACATTGTGTAAGATTTTGTCATGTATGTTTAGACTGACATAGAATGGGGGCACAACCCCTTCTTGGTATTGTCCTTCAATCATAGGACCAAAAAACAACTTTGGCCTGTCATCTGTTAAGTTCAAAGTAGTAGTATCAACATGTATATTCAGAGCTTTTAGTACCTGGTTTCTGTACACTTCCTGGGTCACTAATTCAGCCAGAGGTACGTTAATTTTGATCTTTGCAATATCTCCCTCAACGCTGAAAGGAACTATTGATTTTGTCATATTTACATCTATTTTCTCACTTATGTTTCTTTCAGCAATTTTGTCTTGCTGATATTTATTAGGACTGTCAATCTGAGTTGTTTTAGTAGGGCCACTAGCTGAGGTGCTAGGGCAACTCTGTTCAACATTTGGATGGCTGCTTTTCTCTTTGTTTGAATCAGCTCTTTTGGCTATTGTGATAGTTTTGTTTGCTGTCTTTTTAGGCTAATTTTCTGTATTTCTCCTAACAGTAGAGCTAGTTTTTTTGTCATTTGGATTATCTATGTTCCCTTTTCTTCTTAGATCATAGTGTTTGTGTACCTCCATGATTGCATTCTCAAACCCCAATCTATAATCCTCAGAATCCTCATATGTATCTTCCTTTGTTTCTGAGGAGAAGAAACCTTGTTCTTCTTTAGTGAGGAAAAATCATCCCCACTGTACGATCCAATCAAGTTTACCTGGTCTTCTCCCAACCCTTCAATCTCCCTTTCTTCCTCTTGATCTACGTATTTTTGTTGGAAGGGAGGTCTAATTTGTTGGTCATTATCTCTTTGCCTAGCTTGATTTTTTTCTCTCCTAAAATTCTGATTCCTATTTCTATTTTGGAGGTTGTTTTGGTGTTCTCTTGGTGGCACTCTATCATTCAAGTTTACCTTTTCAAGCATTTTCTCTATTAACTTCACTAGGTTGTCAATTTTGGTATCAGAGGATGAGGTTGAGGGTGCAGTATCATCTCTATAAGTTACCCTCTTCTCTGATCTTAACCTAACTCTTTTCTCAATTAAGTTTGCTTCTACACTCACAGCTCCCTTATGCATGTCTTCTAGAGTTAAATAATCTCTCTCCCTTAGTTGATAGGCCATATTAGCATCGAAACCTTCAGGATATTTCACTAAGGCCAGGCCTTGGGGAGGTTTCATGTGAGGTGGAAGAGCATTATAAACACTGTTAAACCTGGTGGAGTAATCATGAACACTCTCTCCCTGATTCCTTTTAAGACTCTTGTACTCTGCTAATATTTGGAGAGGGTTGCTTTTGATCTCCCATTTGTTTATGAATATTTGATGTAAAAAGGGAAGGTCATTGATGCTATTAGGAGTTAAGCCTTTAAACCACTTTTTTACTTCTCCTCCTAAACTTTGAGAAAATATTCTCATCTTTATGGTCTCATCTTCTATTTCCATATAATCGAAAGCATCTTCCATCCTATCTACATGTTGTTGAGTTGTAGTAGATTCTTTTCCAGTGAAATGGGGAATTTTAGACTGATAGTCATTTGGCAAGGGAACCATAGGTTGTGGTAACACTAATGGGGCATACCATGCTGCCATGGCTGGAAAGAAAGGTGGATTTATAGTGGGTGGATTGACAGGAGGGAAAGTCGGCTGAAATGGAGTGTTTTGGATAGTGGTGGTATGGATTGGAGTGGAAGAAACATTGGGGCCAACAAACTAGTTTTGAGCAAGCTGGTTATGAAAGAGGCTAAAGTGGTGAAAAAGCTGTGAATCAGGAGGAGTATAAAGTGAAGCTTCTCTACTAAAGCTCTGTTGCAAACCTGCAGTTTCAAGATCAGTTTGATTCAAATCACTTTGAGATCTGGTTCTAAAAATTTTCTTGGTATGATGTAAGTCAAAGTGTAAATCCTCTAAGACAACGAGGTTTTTAGGGAGAGATTTTGTTCGTGCGATGCTCCTATCAGTAGCTAATTTTCCAGCTCTATAAGTCTTCCACAAAATTCTTTCTGGATTGTCAACTATTTTAGGAGGATTAGGGTCTGGATGGGATCTAGTGTTGATCCTATGTGAAGCCAGACTGCTTTTCAAAAATGAGAGAGGCTGAAGTTTGTAGGGACTGTTTTGAAATTTTTGCCTCTCAGAATGTCTTATCTAATATGGGACTAGGCTTCTCAATTTCTTCAAGGCTGGTTAACACAGTCCTAAAGAGATCTGGAGACCTAGATGAGTAATAGGCCTACTAGGGCTAATGGAGTCGCCAAGTGGAATTTTTAGCTTCCTGTGAAGGTAAAATGTTTTATGGTTCCACCATCAGGCTTATTATGAAGCCAATCTGAAATATTTTTGGATTTTGTACATTTTTATGGTTATGAGAGTGTCCTATGTCTGATCTTAACACTTAGCTAAGGTGCTCAAACAAACAGAGTCTACCCTATGGCCCACTAACTAATTTTCTTAGAGATTTGTAGGACTAAAGAGTGCACAACAGTTAGCTAGACTATCATATACTCAGTAGTGGTCCCACCGTGATCGCCATTATGTTGGTGTGAGCAATGGGATAAGTCCATAGGGTGTTCTTTTAGTACAGGGACTTCTGAATGTTCAGAGATGAGTGTGTTTAGTGCTTCCTTCAGAAGGTCCCACCGTGATTTCCATTATGTTGGTGTCCTGTGATTTGGCAGATTGGCATGCCAAATGACAAGGCAACATGCAAACCTAGCTTTAGAGCTCTAGGATCTAGCCCTCCTAGTCTCAGAGAGGGATCTCTCAATATGTTTATAAGGATGTGTCTTGAATGGTTCAGGAGTTGATTTTAGGCTAGTTATGAAGTGCAGGGTTGTTTGTTTTATTTGGTTGGACAAATATGTTTCATGCAGTATAGATATAGCATGGGAATCTACAAGCCATTGGGAAATGGAGTCATGTGAAAGTCCAAATAGTTCTGATTGAGAAGGAAGGGAAACCAGAGGAAAAATCTAACTTGGTTAGGGATCTGTTGAATAATAAAGGTGAGATGGGATGAAAATTAAGGACTAAGAGTGAAAAGCAAACTAAACCCTTTCACAATGACTTAAAGGATTCGGGGAATGCCCTATTTCCTCCAGTAAGCTCACTGTTTTGGACTTAATTAACATAAACACTCAAAGAAGAGGAGAAATGCAGACTAAAACCATCTTAATGAATTATAGGATTCAGGGAACGCCCTATTTCCTCCTATAATTTCACTATTGAGAGCTTAATCAACAAAGACATACAATTGAATTCAAAGAAGAGGGAACTCCTTAGACATCTAGGACTGCAATTATAGGGTCCTTTAACACAATAATTACAGTAAGGAATAGAGGTTATGATTGAAACAAGCCTCTCTGTCAACTGCAAGCATCAATAATCAAAGGGAGATTTCAGATACAATATTCAGTGGCAAAGAAAGAGGGAATTCCTGAACAGTCTTTAACACAACTGAATTTACCATTTCCAAAATAAAACAAACTGAATATTTCAAGAGAGCTATTAGACTACCCTGTCATGTTAAGTAGTGGAAAACATATAAACAGTGAAGGATAAACAGGTCAGAGATGCTTCTAAGATACATTTCTCTGCCTAAACTTTTTATCCTACTGTAAGTCAAAGAAAAATGGAACAAAGTGATAGACGGGAAAACAACATTAACAATAAGAGATTACTTCACCAAAACTAGGCTCAGGGATCCAATGGTCCAGCCTCCTTCATCAACAGAAAAAAAGATACCTCCACACTCCTTAAGAACACCAATGCTTCTTCAAAGCAACAATCTATGTATTACTTTAGAAATCACCAAATGCCAACCTTTTACAATAAGACTTCAAAGAGTCTTTATAGAAAAAATGGGAAAAGTAGGTGAAGGAGGTTTTAATGATCATCAAAGATAGGATAGGGCATTCGAATGCCCCATCCTGTGTCATAAACATAACATTAAATTCTAGACAGGATCAATAACTTTGTAGCTTGTTGAGACCATTTTGATATGTCAGAAATCATCCACAGGGTATCCTTGAGAGGAAAAATCATTTGGAGTGGTACTGTTATCTTCTTGGTGTGAGTTAAGTGAAAGAATGGGTCTATAGGACTCCCATACTTCTAAATAACTGCTTATGACCGTTTGTAGTAGCTTCCTTGGTGTAATAACTGCTTGGCAGGCTTTTGAGCATGGAGATGGGCCATGTTTGTGTCAGTCAACATTCTACACTAATAACTGCTCTGTCTCTATGTACTTCGATCGGTTTTGGCTCTGTTTATGCTTTCACTCTGCTGATTTCTCGAACTGCTTCTGTACTGATGCCTTCAAAGATTTTATGAATCTTCTATGCCTTGTCTTATACCACTGGATATGTGATCCTCATCTTTCTGAGTGTTCTGTGTACAGGTGGAGGGTTTCGCTGAGCGGGAGGGTTGCTGAGGGTTCATGGATCTGATCCATTTATTGACACAACCTCGCCTTCTGTTCTGATCCCCCTTGACGTTGATTCCTAGACCTAAGACTGCTATTTGAGCCTCTGTGTCACTTTTGTGACTGTAAAAATTTCATCCTTCAATGGCCATGAAAAAACTTGCAAACATACGAAAGCTCGTTATGAAATCCTGTGGGATTGGTTTAGATTGCTTGCAGGGGCTCTGGGGTGGTGAAGGAGCACTGAGGAGGTGGTGATTGCAGCAGAAATCGGGAAAAAAACCTGGCAGAGTAGCTAACCAGGTTTAGTAAGGGTTTGGGTGCAATGAGAAACGTGGACTATTAGATCAAGACAATCTACGGTGGAGATCTCACGATGAGCGTTTCGGGAGAGGGAAGGGAGGCAAACAAATTGAGCCGGCGATATAATATGGACCGTGCGATCTCAGAGATCGAAGGCTAGGATTAAAACTAAAAGATATGTTGCAAAGGGCAGTAGTATGGCGGAAAACCAAGAATGGTTTTCGCAAAATGAAATGGGAAAAAGTGGTTTTGCGCGGATGGAATGCAATTCCATACATTGGCCGACACGTGGATTCTCAAAAACCGCCTATTTCACAAAACAATTTAGCGTTAATCCTCGGGCATAAAAATTTCGCGATATGGAGTGTGAGCCATTTGATCATGAGGTGTTGATTGGATGGTGTGGGTTGCATGCGATAGGCACAGAGATGCGGGCGGAGGAACTGGTGGGCCAGGTAAGTGACGTGTTCTTTTGTCGTGAAGCAGATAGCGGAGTGGTGGTTTATCGGGTTTAATTCTGATCGTAGGATTTCTTTGATGGACTCTTATGATTAAGAGAAGAAGTGGATATGTTCAAAGGGAAGAAATAAAGGGGAAAAGGAAACGGGTGGAAGGATAAGGCCCGATGGCCGTTGATCTGCAGAGATCAATGGTCTAGATTTGTTTGGACCATAACGTCGGGAATGAAGAAAATCGAAGGAAAGTCAGGTTCGAAAAATGTTTTTAAGCCCTTTAGCGCCCAATTACGGGGATTTAGGACACATGGAGGAAGGGGCTAAAGGATTTTAAGCCCTGGGGGCTAATACCTGTATAGTGCAAAGACTGCGTTTAGGCCTAAATATAGGGATTTTTAAGGCAAAATAGAGGTTTTGATAGGGTGAAGAAAGGATTTTTAACCCAAATCAGAGGGAGATATTAGGTTTAATCATAGGGTTTTGGATGAAATGGGAATTTGAAGGGTAATTCATGAGGGATAATGAGCAATATGGAGCGTGAAATAGGGGGTGAAATGGAGAGGTGAATGGTGGGAAGTGGAGCATTATAAGCAGTTTTCTCTTGGCAATGAGCAGGTTTTTGAGGGTTTAGAGGGAAATAGCAGTGAAGATTAATTCAGAGGATAAAGAATCATCATAAGACTTCAAATATGATGGATTTTCAATGGAAATATATCTCTTTAAGGCTTGACAACAAATTTAGCCACCATTAGATATATCAGAATTTATAGGTGGCTAACACGTTCTTTGCCGGCCTGTCGGGTGAATCGGGAAAATGCGCAGCACATTTCCAGGTGTGCAGTGCCACCTCATAGGCATGTAGCACTTTGATTAAATGCATGAGAGAAACTGGTAGGGGCGCAACACCCAACTCCAGGTGCACGACGCCGAGTAAACTTGCCTGAATTTGACCTGAAACATGAAATTTCTCCACTCCTGAATGCTCTTAACTTTTTGCAAGGAAAAAATAACCTGTTTGAAGTGTAAGGTGACCATTTATAGGCTCAATAATTTAAATTTAGTTTCACAACCCTCTTTCTAAGGTTTTTAAGACTTTGTCACTTTTTCATGATATTCCTTTGTCACTGATTCTCTGACCTTTTTTGCTTTGCATGTTTGCTTGAATTATGAAAGTTTCTCTTCTTTTAGCCCTAGAGTATCTAACCTATTCACCTTGACACAAAAACATCCTTTAAAACCTCTTTTGTCTGCACCATGAAGTTTAATCTCATCCTTTAATTATTTAGGCATGACAACTCACTTTTGATAAGTTTGGAATCTTTGCACAGCAGCAGCTTTAAAAACATATTTTGTTTCCTCCTTAGAGCTCAACATCATTTTTTTTAATCTTTTGACCACTGCTACTTTATAGGTGACTGAAATGATGATTTGACCTTTCTTTAACTGATACTATTTACCTTCTCCTTTTGTATTGTTTTGCTTGAGTCACAAAGTTGACTTTCTTTGGCTTGTTTATGTCCTTTAATACTTTCACTTAGCAGGTGTTATGATAACCTTGAAGTGGCTCTTCCCTTTGATCTTTGAAGCATGCTAAATTTACCTTTGACAACCCTAGGAACTCAAACACAAAGCAGCATTTTCAAAACCCCTTCTTTGTTGTCATCATGGAGCTTCTAACCTATAATTTTATCATCTAGGCATGGCAAACTCATTTTTCACAATTCTGGGATCTGATCACAGTGGCATCTTCAGAATCCTTCTTAGCTGTCATCATGGAGTTCATCTTACCATTTCACCTTCTTTGGCCATTTTCCCAAAACCCTAGGTGTTTGGAGTGCTTGAAAACAATTATCAGTGTTGTCTTCTAAGTTCTCTATATCCCTTTCAAGTTCATTCATTCCTGTGTAGTTCACCTCACCTTTTTCCTTTTTTCATTAAAAATATCTGAAAAACTTCCTTCATGTCTAGTTTGGTGTGTTTCCTTGAAGTCATTTTCTGCATTGGATCATTGCTTGGTATGCTACTGGAACATCAAGCTCAAAACCTTAGTTCTCCTTGAAACCAAATTGCTTCCCCTCTCCTTGCTATGAATGTCTTTATTGAGGAGCAGACCTCTTACCTTACCAACTCTCTGTCGATAGTCATTTTAACACTCCTGCAGAAGTGTCCAAATTCACATTTATCTTTTGTAGAACTTGAACTTGATAAAGTGGTCCTCTTAGGAGATTTTATGATCTTTCTTGGACAACCATGTGTTGATCTTCTATTACATCTGAGCCAGCTTCTAGCACATGAAAAGCAGTGCTTAAAACACCAATTATGACCCTACAACCTGTGAAACCATAATGACCTAGTGGGAGGGTCCTTTGACCTGGTCTTTGACTGAAAATTTGTTTGGAGTCTTCAAGTTTAAAAACAGAGTAATGACAAAATGATGTATTGAAGATCCAAAATCCAATGTACTTGATTTATCTAAAGAGCCTACAGAGATAGTTTTGAGACCATCAATGCTTGAGGAACCTGGTGAACATGGGAAGGAGTAGGATTATAGGTAACCCTAGATGTAAAGTGGAGTTATGGACAAGGGAAAAAACAGAGTGATGAGGTCATATGCAGAAACAAGGATGAAGATGAGTGATACAAGCCCTTAAGGAGTCCTCTATGAGTGGCAGGGTGATCATGAAATGGAAAAATGGTAGAATAGTGAAAATTTTTGTATAAGGATAATGAAGGCAGTGAGATTTCTAAAACTCAAAATATTCAGGGAATCTTGTTTTAGAAATCTAGAACCAATATTTAGTCATCCACAGATAGTAAAAATTACTTATGACTAACATGAGGAAACAAAGGAGGGTTAAAAAGTGGAGGATTTACAAAATGAGGTATAGGGTTAAATGGAGGAAGGTGAATAGTGGGGAATGAGGTTAGTACAATAGATTTCTGTTGTAAGGTGGATGGGTCTAAAACTATCTAGGTTATCCAACTCTGAGATCTAGTCCTATACAAGCTTTGTTCTAGGGGTGAGTCAGATGGGATATTCTGCAAGTTTTTAAGATTTTCAGGTAGGGAACTTGCTATGTGGATAAATCTAATATTGTTGGATTTTTAGATCTAGGAGACTTAGTAAGGATGCTTTCAAGATTGTCAAATATTGTAGGAGGATTTGGGTCTGGATGAGATCTGGTAGAGATTCTTCTAGAAGCCATAATTTGGACCCAAGCTTCAGAAAGGTTTAAAAGGTATAACAATTTTGAAAAACAAACCAATCTGTGAAAGAAATACTTAATCCACAAAGTATTCTTGACTGGGTTCTGTTGAGGTTTGATGATGAAATAATTTTCCCAGTGGAGTATATGGAAAACCAGTGGAGTCAGCAGGCCTATTGAAAACCAGTGGAGTCACCAGGTGGAGGATTTTTAATTGTTTTATGGTTGGCCATTGTCCACCATTGGCAACCAAATACCATTCTTGGCTAACGCTTGATTCATTTAAGTTAAAATGAGGTTCTTCTGATTTTTTGAGATGATATTAAGTTTTTAATTACTCGGTAGTCCCCAGTATGGTCGCCACTATGTTGGCTGCCTGTGATTTGAAAGATTGGCAAGAACAAATCTACAGGGAACCACATCAAACCACTTTGGAGTCCATGGACCTAGCCTTCTTGGACTTAGAGAGGGCTCTCTCTATAAAAGTTTTTGTAAATGATATGTCTTTATGCTTTTGTTTTCTGATTTTAGGCTAGCTATGAATTTCTTAGGACTTGTTTGTTTTGGTCAATTGATTGGTTGATAGATCAATGGTGTGATTAATTGAGGGAGTGTTTCAGTTGAATAGGTAGACCATGAGAAACATTAATCCATTTATATATGGAGTCATAAAAGGATTTAATTGTTCACCAACTCTGAAAGGGTTTCATAGGGCAAGCTAACTATATCAAGTGGATCTCTTAGATTAGATGGAATATGAAATGACAGTAAGTTGTGAAAACAGTAAAACTAAAGGGAAATTAAGAATCCTTTGACTCTAATTCAACAAGAAAATCCTTTAGGGTAACTGTTTGAGAAAAACCAAAGGACAAGGCATACCATAAAATTATTTGGCCAAACTCTAATAAGAAAACCTTTAAGACAAAAATCAATCAATCCTAGAATTAATTTTAGACAAAGAAAACATTTAAGATAACAATGAGTGCAACTAAAGAGCAAGGTAGACCTGTCTTCTTTAATCAAACACTATAAAGACCGTCAAAGCAACAGTTTGAGACAAACCAAAGGACGGGGCATACCATAGACTTCTTTGGCTGGAATCTAATAAGAAAACTTCAAAGAAAGGCCTTAAAAAACAATATTTCAAGCTACACCAAAGGACAGGGCATACAATAGACTTCTTTGGCTTGAATCTATTAAATCATTTCCAAGACAACAAGATAGGTGGAACCAGAGAGAAATTAAGAATTCTCTAATCATACCTTGCAGAAAAAAACATTAAGATAAAGAAAGAAGACAAAATTAGGGTGCCAATACAAAATATCCTAATCTAAAAAAAATGTCTTTTATCAAAGAAATAATGGATAGAATGGAAAATAGAAGAAAAACATTGAAAAAGAAGGATAACTTCACCATTAACATAGCTCAAGAATCTTGTGAACATGCTTGTATTACTGATGTTCAAAATAGTTACATTACTCCAATGTAATAGATCTCTGTAACTTAGAGTTTTCTCAAATCCAGCCTAGCAGCTGATCAACTAGCTCAGCAACCATCAATTAGCCAACCAACCAACCAACACTAAAAATGAATAATACATGCAGTATTTGTTAGCCACCCATAAAAATCTGTCATATCAGATGGTGGCTAAATGATGTTGGATAGCCTTCAAGAAACAAGTTCATTACTAAAATTGCTGATACTTGAAGACTTTTGATAGAATCATATCCTTGGGTAATATTCACTACTGTTTCCCTTCAGAACTTAGAATCCTGCTGATTTCCAAAGTCAAATACTGCTGCAAACATCATTTTCCCCTTCCTTTCTTCCAAAACTAACCTCATTTTTCTATCCCTCCATCTCCCATGAAAATCCTATAATTTCATGTTTTCTCCCCTTTCCATTTCATAAAATCCATTTTATAAGGTCTAAGACCCCTTCTTAGCCTTATCGGAACCTTCATCTCCTTTGAAAAAAACGTTGAAAAACCATAAAAACGCATATTTTCTATGCATCAAACTTTAGCCCCTTTCGCTAAGTCCCTAACCCATTCTCCGTCCATGCGTCCTGGCGCTAGAACCGGTCGCTAATCAATCAGGCGCTAAACCAATGAATAAATCCATTTCCAGTCCTATTTTTCCTTTGTAAAGTCTGAAAACCCACATTTCCAAAATTTTAATGTGAAAAATCAAGTCACGTGTTTTTATTTTAAAATGGGTGGACCCGCCGCACACAAACGCATCACAGTCGTTCATCCAACTCGCAGATCCGACGGTGCGGAGCGCGACTTACCTTGTGGTCCCCGCTGGTTCAAACTTTAAATCGCAGATCTGCTCCACAGATCGGACGGTGCAGAGCACGCCTCCCTATGGACCCCCCCCAACCATGCGTTGTTTTCCCAAAACCAGCGGTATTTTTTGCACCGCCTTCGGGAAAAAGGTTGTTTTCCCTCGATGGCCAGGGATTCCATACACCTGCCGCCGTGTGTCCCCTATACCTTTTTCAAAACCGCCGTCCCCGTGCATTAATGTTCGGGCCAGGGCATCCAGCGAAATTTACCACAGCCGTCTGATCTGGGCCCACTGATCCAACGGTGAACACTCACCAAAGTTGCTCGATGGATAACAAAGGTGCCCGCGCGATAAACCAGCCTTCATACAACGGCAAATCAATCTCCGTTGTCGATCTGATATGCAGATCGATGGCCCATATTTCATGGCCCGATTCCATTGCCCAGTCAACGATTCCCCTCCATTTGACTTTCGACATCCTCTTATTTCATCTTGACCGTCCGATTAATCCAGATCAAGGGCACGTGTTCACTGCGGGGGCATACCCCCAAGGTTTTTCTTCGTACACTCGGACCCCCTGCAATCACTCCCGACCGTCGATCTCTACGCGATCGACGACTCTGATTGAACTCTTCTATTCCGCCTCCCCTTTGACTCCATTCGATCAATCCGAACCATTGGATGATGCCATCCAATAGCCACGCTCCCTCCATATGCCTCTACAACAGTTAACCAATAAATGCATGGATTTTATAACGTTTCGTTTTTATTTTGCAGGGATTAATGTTCTTTGCTATGTTCGAAAACGATTCGAAGGAAGAGGGTGACGACTCTCTTGCTTTCGATTTGCCAAAGGAAATCGACCTCCGGGTTTTAAAATTCACGTTTCATCGTGTTCTATTGAGCACAGATTCCTTATGAGCTCTGCGCAGCCCTGCACGGAAACAAGAAAACATGGATTAAGCACAGAGAAAGAGTATCAGCGCTGAAGACCAGGAAATTATCAGAGCAGAGGATTAATGGATTGTTTACGAGGATTATGGCCCAAAAATATCATTATAAACCTAATCCTCGGGTTAAAGCAGAATTCAAAATAGAGCCAAAGGGTTTCACCGACAGGTAACCCTCCACCGCCACAAATTGAGGCAAATTGATCCCTCGAGCTACCACAGCGCCACCTGTGCCTCAAAGTATTCAATCAAAAGCCGAATTTATTAATCAGGATCAGATATTCCGCCTCAACACAGCCGAAGAGTTATTTCTGCCAGGAACTTCAATGCAAAGAATATCTGCAGAGTTACTTCGACGTCACGCAGTGCCTCAAAGGTCAACAAAACTCCTACCAAGCTTGAAATCATTATGTAAATCATTTAATACAAAGGATATGTATGTAAGTCTCCTCATTGAGCCCCTCGAAGGCCAATGAGCCATTTAATTCTGTATTAATTGTAATTGAGATCTTTTATCAGATCTCACCTCCTCATCCTTCTATATATACTACAGCAGAAGATGAGTGGTTGTTGGTTGTTTTTTTATTACAAGTTGTAACACTGAAACTCTCTGAAATAAATATACAAGTCTGTTGAAGTTGAAAAACAAATTGAAGTCTTGGATTTCTTGATGATGTCGTTGCATGTCTGTTCCTGAGAAGGCTCTATCATTGGATCCATGAGCTTGGCTGTTGGTGAAGTATTCTGAACTGTTTGATGTTTTTCCCCTATTTTCATTATGTTTCATAATTTCTTACTACAGTAGGTTGAAAGTTTTAGGCTAAGAAATGACTCTTGGAAGCACCTTAGACCTATTCACCCTTCACTGTTTTATGTTTTCTTCTGCTGAAGTATTTTAGAGTCTTTAATCTCTCTCTTTAGTCTTCATGCTTGTTTATTTCCTTAATAGCTCAAATAGTTGGTTTCAACATGATTTATGGTTCTCCCTGCTTGTCTGCTATCACTTGAAAGCTGTTATTGAAGTCTCCCTTTGAAGTACCATTGTTTTAAGTTAATCAAAGAGGTCAGTTTTGATCTTGCCCTTTACCATTGCTTGACCAGTTGTTTTGAAGGTCTTTATAGTTGTAAGCATAGATGTTATTTAGGTGTTCCCTCTTCTATGACTGCAATTATCAGTGAATCTTTTATGTTTTCTAAGTCCTTTAAAATAAAATCTTTGAGGAAATAAGGTGTTCCCCGAATCTTAGATTTCATTTTAAAAGTTGTCTTGAAGTCATTATTTTCTTAAAGAATGTTTGTAGAATTTATGGTTAGCCCTGTCTATCAAATATCTCTTTATTGCTAAGTTATGTTTTCAAGTTCCCTTTGTTGAGAATTAAACTTCTCTTTCCAAATCATTAATGTCCATCTCATTCCAAAAACAAAAGGATCCTATGGCCAAGTTAGATTTGCCCTTTGATATCCCATATCCCTTGAAGAGTTTGTCATGACCTTATTTTGACTCCATTGCCCAATGAACCAGATATTTCCTCTTTCTGTCTATCTTTCCTAGACCTTTCATGTTCTGTTGTATCAACTCAACCCAACCAAACAAACATCTGCACTTAATAACTAGTCTAAAATCCATACTCAAAGCACACAAGATAAACCTTTGCAAACAAATATTTGAGAGATCCCTCTCTGAGAACATGAGGACTAGATCCTGGAACTCTAAAGATTGGCTCTGATGTTGCCTTGTCTTTTGATTTGCCAAACTGTCAAAACACAGGATACCAACATAATGGCGATCACGGTGGGACATCTGAGTCAGTAAAAATCTAAGTATCCCTTAGGACTTCAGAAATCCCTTATTTTCAAGAATATCTAGTGATTATTAGCCACCTCATCGCCACCAACATAATGGCGATCACGGTGGGACCTACTGAGAATTAGAGGTTTTAAAACCTTTCTTTAAGCTTTTTAAGTCCAACATAACATAAGTAACTTTCTTCAAGCACTACCCACAAATGGTAATCATGATAGGACTTAATTGAATCGGTGACAAACTAAGTAGCCCTTAGGATTCTCTATAGCCTTACCAAACCTTGAAGGAACCAGTTACCAAGCCATAAGAGCAACTATGTTTGTTTGAACACCTTAGCTAAGTGCAAGATCATACTTAGAACACTTTCTTAACCTATAAAAATAACTCAGAAAAACCCAAAAATATTTCAAGTTTGGCTTCAGAATAAACATGGTAGTGGACCATAAAACCTTTTACCTCCTCAGGAGCTAAAAACTTCCACTTTGTAGTAAAACACTCATTCTTACATATCACTTACCTTTGATGTGTTTTACCTAATACTCTCAGACAGAGTCTGGAAAGGGCCAGGTAGCCTCCAGATCTCATCCTCTTTTAGAGGTGACATATCTGGTGAATGCCCTCCCGGTCAATCTCTGGTTAGAGTTTGTTGTGTTTCGGGATATCCTTGAAAAGGATGTTTCACAAGCACTGTGGTGGATAGTATACCTCTTTGAAAACACTCTAAACTTTCCACCTGGTGACTCCACAATCCTGAACAGACCTTAAGACTCCACTGGAAAGAACCCTTATCATTGTAATATCATTCAAATCCAGTTAGAGGATTGTAGGATTAAAATTTGTGTAAACAGATCAGTTCACCTCTCAAAGATTGTTATACTTGGTTAAAACTTTTCTGCTTGTTTGGGTCTAAAAACACACCATAGTGGCTCCTAGAAAAATCCACACTAGGACCCATCCTGACCCTGATCCACCTGAGATAGTTGATGACCCAGAAAGAATCCTTAGGAAGTCTCCTAAGATAGAATCTTCAACTATTTTCAGATTACCTCCAAGAGCTAATTCAGTCCCTGAAAATATTTCAGCTCTACAACAATCACAAACTGACTTAGTTAATCCCTTTAGGACTAGGTCATTTGGTGATTTAGATCAACTAGATTCTGAGTCTTCACTTTCATCTCCTAAGACAAGTGAACATCCTAATAGTATAGAAACAACACCTCCTGATTTACACTTCCTTCATAACCTAGGTGTCTCTCACCCAATATCAGCTCAGCAATCTACTGTTGTTCCATCCACTCCTGTTCATCCTTCATCCACTATTCAAACCACTCCACTTCATCCCACACCTCCTCTTGTCAATCCACCCCTTGTAAATCCACCCCCACCACATATCATGGCAACATGGTATGCTCCCTTAGTCCTTCCTGTACCACTAGTCAATCTTCCACAGGAATATCAGTCCAAAATTCCATTATATGATGCTAATAATGCTACAACTGCATCACAACATGTGGATAAGATGGATGACTACTTTGATAGAAATGAGATCGATGATGATTCTGTCAAGCTTAGATTATTTGCTCAGAGCTTAGGGGGAGAAGTAAGAAAATGGTTTAAAGGTTTAGCCCCCCGTACTATTAATGATCTCCAAGGCTTCCACCAGACATTCTTGAACAAATGGGAAGTAAAGAAGAATCCTCTCCAAGTCCTTGCTGATTACAACAATCTCCGTAGGAACCCTGGGGAAAGTATACAAGCATATTGTACTAGATTTAACAGTGTATATAATTCACTTTCCCCAGAACTAAAACCTCCACAAGGCTCAGCCTTAAACAAGTTTCGTGAAGGATTTGACTCTGACATGACTTATTCACTAAGAGAAAGAGATTGTGCAACTCTCGAAGATATGCAAAGGGGCGCTCTTTCTGTGGAAGTCAACTTAATAGAAAAGAGAGCAAGAATGAAAACTGAAAAGAGAGTATATTTCAGAGAGGAATCCCCTCCTTCTACTTCAAGCTCAAAAATGGAGAGAATGTTGGAAGAAATGATGAAAGAGATGTGCATAATTAAGAAAGCACAAGAAAATCAAAACCAGACTGCACTTCAAAACAATCAAAACATAAATAGAAATCAGAATTATAGAAGAGATAACAATCAAGATAAGCAAAAAGAAAGTGACCAACAAATTAGACCTCCTTTTCAAGAACTATGTTGATCAATATGAGGAAGACAGGGAGTTGGAAAGGTTGGAAGAATCACATGTAAACTTGGTTGGATCAGAAAGTGGGGATGATTTTTTCCTCACTGAGGAGGAACAAGGTTTCTTCTCAGATGATCAAAATAAAAACACTTGTGAAGATTCTGATGACTATAGATTAGGTTTTGAAAATCCAATCATGGAGGTACACAAACAATATGATCTTAGGAGCAAGGGAAGTATAGAGAATTCAAAAGATAAGAATACTGGCACTGCTGTCAAGAAAAACATGGAAAACAAACCCAAAAGGACAGTAGAAAAAACAAACATTTCGGCCAAGAAACCAGATTTAAACAAAGACAAGGGAATCCAGCCAAATGTTGAACAGAGTACCCCTAGCACCTCAGCTAGTGGTCCTAATAAAACTATCCCTATCACTAGTCCAAAAAAGGTTCAGCAAATCAAAGTTGCTGAAAGGAATTCAATTGAAAAAATAGATGTAAATATTAACAAGTCAATTATTCCTTTCAGCCTTGAGGGAGAGATTGCTAAGATAAAAATTACCATCCCCCTGGCTGAACTGGTAACCCAAGAAGTGTACAAAAACCAAGTTTTGAAAGCTTTAAACTTAGGAAGTGATACTGACACCTTAAACTTGATAGATGACAAGCCTGAGCTGTTGTTTGGCCCAGAGGTTGAAGGAAAATATCAAGAGGGACCAGTCCCTCCCTTCTATGTTAGTTTGAACATACACGATAAAATTTTACACAATGCCATGTTAGATTCTGGGGCTTCACACAATCTAATGCCCAAGGTAGTAATGGAAAGCTTAGGCTTAGAAATTACTAAACCATACAAATATTTGTATTCTTTTGACTCAAGCCGAGTCAAATGTTTGGGTTTAATCAAAGATTTATGTGTTAACCTAGCTCAGATCCCTGCCAAGAATCTAGTGATGGATATCGTTGTAGCTGACATTCCCCCTAAGTATGGCATGATCTTATCAAGATCATGGGGAGCCAAACTTCAGGGAAGCCTTCAAATGGACATGTCTTATGCCACCATTCCTGTTTTTAACCAAAACAGAAGACTATACAGAGAATCCCACATGAAGTACATGGTGAGTAACATGGACAAACCAAACAACACTCCAATATATTCTATTCAATCAAGTTTAGATTCCTTTATCTTGTGTAACGAAGATGAAATTACTCAACAAGGTAAAGAAAACATAGACCCAATCAGTTCACCAGAACAATCCAATCTTACCCCGAATCAACTTCAAAACATTAACAATCAACAGCAACAAGAAAATGAAAATGAGTCAAATATACTTTGGACAATAAATTTCGATGGATCCTGTAATAAAACTAGTGCAGGGGCAGGTGTCTGGATTCAAAACACAAAATAGAGTTTTTCATACAAGTTAGACTTCCCATGCACTAACAATATTGCTGAGTATGAAGCACTTCTCCTAGGCTTACAACTGCTTAAAAAATTAGAAGCCCAAAAGATATCTATTTTAGGAGATTGTGAACTGATCATCAAGAAAATCAAAGGAGAATACTCAGCCAAGAATCCAAGGCTTAGGGAATATCAAAATGCTTCCCTTGACCTATTAAAAACTTTCGAAAAATATGAACTCATTTTCATCCCTAGAGCACTGAATCATCTAGAAAATGAACTTGCCTTCACTGCCAGCAATTGCCAAGTACCTGAGATAAATGAACAACTCAGTATAAAGGTGAAAAATAGACCTGCTGTACCTGATAACGAAGATCACTGGCAAGTGTTTGAATCTGACAGACACATAGATGATTTCCTAAAATCAGAAAGTGATTTCAGCATACCAACACCAGAAACTAGCCATAAAGAAAACTGTTTGTATATTGAACAAATCCCGGAGGTTGAAATGACATATCTTGCTAATATAAATCATTGTGAAAATCCGTTTGAAGCAGAGATAATGAAAAATGAAGACCAAGAAGACTTGGAAATCTTACAATGCAAAAACGATAAAATCCCAAGAGGTCTCACACCTTTAGAACACTTGTTTGATCTCAACGATGTAGCCAAAGAACCAAGAATGGAGCCTGTGGAAACAAATGTAGAAGAGCATAACATAGGCAGTCTAGCAGAACCCAAGATGATCAAGCTATCCAGCACCCTCCCAGCTCACATAAAATTGCAATACATAGAGCTTTTCAAAGAATTCAAAGATGTGTTTGCTTGGGAATACAAAGACTTAAAATCATATGATACCAGCATCATCCAGCATTAGATCCCCTTGAAGGAAAATCAAAAGCCTTTTAAGAAAAAAATAAGGAGAATAAATCCCCTTTTACTACCTTTAGTTAAGGCAGAAATTGAGAAAATGTATAATGCTGGGATCATAGTACCCATTAGATTTTCAGAATGGGTATCAAACTTAGTTTCTGTTAGAAATAAAATAGGGGAAATCAGGCTCTGTATTGACTTCAGAAATTTAAACAGAGCCTCTTTAAAGGAAAACTACCCCTTACCCAATATTGACCATATACTTCAAAGGGTAGTTGGCTCAAGAAGAATATCCCTATTAGATGGGTTCTCGGGTTACAATCAGGTGTTAGTGTTCCCAAGTGATAAAATCAAAACCGCTTTTACCACACCTTGGGGCACCTTTATGTATGTCAAAATGCCTTTCGGATTAATGAATGCAGGGGCCACCTTCCAAAGGGCCATGGACATAGCCTTCTCTGAAGATATTGGCTATTTTATAATTATTTACCTTGATGACATAACTGTTTTCTCAAAAACTGATGAAGAGCATTTGATTCACCTAAGAAAGTTTTTTGAGAAGTGTAGGAAATTTGGCTTATCACTGAACCCCAAGAAGACCCTCTTTGGTCTCAAAGAAGGGAAACTTCTTGGTCATATAATTTTAGAAGAAGGAATCAAAATAGACCCTACAAGGATAGATGGCATATTGCAAATTAGCCATCCTAGAAACCTCAAAGAATTGCAATCTTTCGTTGGAAAGATAAATTTTTTGAGAAGGTTTATTCCCAACCTTGCTGAGCTATTAAAAAACATTACAAACATGCTTAAGAAAAACGTAGGTGTAAAATGGTCTTTACCAGCTAAATAATCATTCGAACTGGTCAAACAAGCTCTTACCCAAACGCCAGTCCTGATTAGTCCTGATTTTACCAAAGACTTTTACATTTTTTTCTTTTGCATCTGAACATACAATAGCCGCAGTTTTGCTTCAGAAGAATGATTTAGGACAAGAAAAACCAATATCCTTCTTTAGTAGGGCCTTAAGAGATGCTCCTCTCAATTATAACATCATGGAGAAGCAAGCCTTAGCATTAGTGAAAGCTTTAAAGGACTTTAGGGTCTACATTTTACACTCTCACATAATTTCTTTTGTTCCACATTCTGTTGTCAAGGACATTCTAAGTCAAGACCCTGATGGTAAAAGGGGAAAATGGATTGCAACTATTCTTGAATATGACCTAGAAATTAGGCCCACCAAACTTGTAAAGGGGCAAGGATAAGCAAAACTTATGGCTAAGTCTAACTTCCAAGCATTAGACATGAATATGGTAGATGTGTTGGGAGAAGTAGAAGAAGCTACTGCTCCTTTCATTGAAGAAACATTTATGAATTCTCCTTGGTATGATGACATTATTTATGTGATTTTATATCTAAATGCCCCTCCTTCTTTGTCTAAAACTAAAGCTAGATTCTTGAAACAGAAAGCTTTGAGTTTTTGCATATTAGATGGAGTATTATATTGGAAAAATGCTGTTGGAATTTTTCTTAAATGTTTACTTGAAGATGATGCAGGAAAAATCATGCATGAATTGCACGATGGTGAATGTGGAGGACACCTCTACTGGAAGGCCACAGCAAACAAAATTCTTAGATCAGGTTATTATTGGCCTAACCTTTTCCCAGACACTCAGAAGTTGGTCATGTCTTGCCATAAGTGTCAAATCTTTGATGGCAAGAGAAAACTCCTTCCCTTACCTTTACATCCTATCAGAGTTGAGGCACCTTTTCAACAATGGGGTCTGGACTTCATTGGGGAAATTCATCCATCCTCCTCAGCTCAACATAAGTGGATCCTCACAGCCACTGACTTCTTCACCAAATGGATAGAAGCTATACCTACTAGGAATGCTAATGACTCTGTCATTATCAAGTTTCTTGAAACCCATATCCTATCCAGATTTTGTTGTCCTAGAAAAATCATAACAGACAATGTTGCTGCTTTCAAATCTAAGAAGATGGTTGATTTCTGTCACAAATACCATATAACCTTGGGCCATTCCACTGCTTACTATCCCCAAGGAAATGGATTAGTTGAATCCTCCAACAAGAGTCTCATCAATATCATTAAAAAGCTGTTGGAACAGAATCAAAAATCATGGCACAGTAGGCTGGTTCATGCCTTGTGGGCTGATAGATTGACTACAAAGAAATCAATAAATATGTCCCCCTATCAATAAGTTTATGGCATAGATGCAATTTTTCCTACCTCATTGGGAGTTCCAGTCATGAAGCTCCTTCAAGAAGTGCAGGTTGAAGAAAATGATATGCAGAGGAGGATCAACCAAACAATCCATTTACAGCAGACCAGAGAAGAAGTTTATGAAAGAACATAGTTATTCCAAGAAAATATGAAGAAACTATTTGATAAGAGGACTAAGGCAAACAATTTCCAAGTTGGAAGTGTTGTTCTTAAATGGGATTCAAGAAGAGAAGAGAAGGGGAAACATGGCAAGTTTGAGAACTTGTGGAAAGGGCCCTATATTATTCATGCTGAGAGGGATCATAATACATTTTTCTTGAAAGAATTGAATGGAGAAGACCTATATGGAGGTCCTGTCAATGGCAGGATGCTCAAGCATTACTTCTGCCAAGAATCTTAAGTTTCAAAGCATTTTTGTTTTACCATTGTAAATATCATAGTCTAACCATCGCATTCAAAAGATATGAAAAATAAAAAATACAAAAACAAAGAAAAGGAAAGAAAAGAGGGCAGATTGTGAAAACAAGAAAGGCAAAGCCCCATGCCAAAAAAGAGAAATAAATCTAAAAGTGTGCAAGCCTAAATGCCACTCCTACAAAACACACTTCTAGTTAGTCAAACTGTTTAATCTTGACTAATTAGCTTTAAATTTTTCTGCTGATAGGATAGTGAATTCGATTTTCCAAACTATTCAATCTTGGCTTATCAGTAGATAGATTAGGATAGACATTGAAGGTTCAAACAAACTCAAAATCTGAACCAAAGTTTCCCAAAGGAAATGACTCAAATCTATGTTAAATTCTGAGTCAAAGAAATGTAAAAGATTTGGTTCTAATCAGCTTAAAACCTGAACCAGAAGAAAAGCAAAGACAGCTCAAAACAAAGCAAAAAACAGATCTGTAAAGAAAGGAGAAGGCCATGATGAGAAACTTTCAGATCCTAAGCCTTCCATTTTGTTTTATTTTTTCTGCAAATAATAATCTATGTGCAGCTTGTTTTTATGCCATAGATCACAGCAAGTCAAACAACTTAATCTTGACTTGACTGTTTTTAAAATTTATGTTATCGAATTTAGAGAATGAAAGTCTGTTGGACAGTTTAATCCCAATAGACAGTAGATTAGGTAGAGAATAATATGGATCCAACTGTTTAATCTGGATCCATGAAGAGATAAGAAGTATAACTAGATTAGATTTTGTTTTCAAAAAGAATAAAATGTTGAAAGAGAGTTTGCCAATCCAAGTGCACTCTGATGAAGAAAAAATTTTAGATCAGTAGGATTGGGTAGGTAGAAAGTTTGTTGATGAAAGTTCCATTGTTTTTCAATAACTGATAACTTGTTTCCAGAGCAAAAGAAGATCATTCAAGCAGAAGAAAACAACCCAATGGATGAGGCAACTGATCAGCCTCCTAGAGAATAAGAGTCTGCAGTTCTTGATGCCTTCAAAAAGGCACCATCCCCAAGTGGAGCCACTGTTAGCCACCCATAAAAATCTGTCATATGGTGGCTAAATGATGTTGGATAGCCTTCAAGAAACAATTTCGTTACTAAAATTGCTGATACTTGAAGACTTTTGATAAAATCCTATCCTTGGGTAATATTCACTACTGTTTCCCTTCAAAACATAGAATCCTGTTGATTTCCAAAGTCAAATATTGCTGCAAACATCATTTTCCCCTTCCTTTCTTCCAAAACTAACCTCATTTTTCTATCCCTCCATCTCCCATGAAAATCCTATAATTTCATGTTTTCTCCCCTTTCCATTTCATAAAATCCATTTTATAAGTTCTAAGACCCCTTCTTAGCCTTATCGAAACCTTTATCTCCTTTGAAAAAAATGTTGAAAAACCATAAAAATGCATATTTTCTATGCATCAGAATTTAGCCCCTTTCGCTAAGTCCCTAACCCTTTCTCCGTCCATGTGTCCTGGCGCCAGAACCGGTCGCTAAGAAATTAGGCGCTAAACCAATGAATAAATCCATTTCCGGTCCTGTTTTTCCTTTGTAAAGTCTGAAAACCCACATTTCCAAAGTTTTAATGTGAAAAATCAAGTCATGTGTTTTTATTTTAAAATGGGTGGACCCGCCGCGCAAACACATCACAGCCGTTCATCCAACTTGTAGATCCGATGGTGCGGAGCGTGACTTACCTTGTGGTCCCCACCGGTTCAAACTTTAAATCGCCACTGTTGATCTGCTCCACAGATCGGACAGTGCGGAGCGCGCCTCCCTGTGGACCCCCCTGACCATGTGCTGTTTTCCAAAAACCAGCAGTATTTTTCGCACTGCCTTCAGGCAAAAGGCTGTTTTCCCCCGATGGCCAGCGATTCCATACACCTGCCGCCACGTGTCCCCTGTACCTTTTTCAAAACCGCCGTCCTCGCGCATTAAATTTATCCCCCGCGCATTAACGTTCGGGCCAGGGCATGCAGCGAAATTTACCACAACCATCCGATCTGGGCCCAATGATCCAACGGTGAACGCTCGCCAAAGTTGCTCGATGGATAACAAAGGTGCCCGCGCAATAAACCAGCCTTCATACAGCGGCAAATCAATCTCTGCCGTCGATCTGATCTGCAGATCGACGACCCATATTTCATCGCCCGATTCCGTTGCCCAGTCAACGATTCCCCTCCGTTTGACTTTCGACATCCTCTGATTTCATCTTGACCATCCGATTAATCCAGATCAACGGCACGGGTTCACTGGGGGGGAATACCCCCAAGTTTTTTCTCCGTACACCCAGACCCCCCGCAATCAATCCCGACCGTCGATCTCTACGCGATCGACGGCTCTGATTGAAATCTTCTATTCCGCCTCCCCTTTGACTCCATTCGATCAATCCGGACTGTTGGATGATGCCATCCAACGGCCATGCTCCCTCCATATGCCTCTGCAACAGTTAACCAATAAATGCATGGATTTTATAATGTTTCATTTGTATTTTACAGGGATTAATGTTCTTTGCTATGTTCGAAAACGATTCGAAGGAAGAGGGTGACGACTCTCTTACTTTCGATTTGCCAAAGGAAATCGACCTCCGGGTTTTAAAATTCACATTTCGTCATGTTCTATTGAGCACAGATGCCTTATGAGCCCTGTGCAGCCCTGCACGGAAACAAGAAAACATGGATTAAGCACAGAGAAAGAGTATCAATGCTGAAGACCAGGAAATTATCAGAGCAGAGGATTAATGGATTTTTTACGAGGATTATGGCCCAAAAATATCATTATAAACCTAATCCCCGGGTTAAAGCAGAATTCAAAACAGATCCAAAGGGTTTCACCGACAGGTAACCCTCCACCGCCACAGATTGAGGCAAATTGATCCCTCGAGCTACCACGGCGCCACCTGTGCCTCAAAGTATTCAATCAAAAGCCGAATTTATTAATCAGGATCAGATATTCCGCCTCAACGCAGCCGAAGAGTTATTTCTGCCAGGAACTTCAATGCAAATAATATCTGCAGATTTACTTCGACGTCACGCAGTGCCTCAAAGGTCAACAAAACTCCTACCAAGCTTGAAATCATTATGTAAATCATTTAATACAAAGGATATGTATGTAAGTCTCCTCATTGAGCCCCTCGAAGGCCAATGAGCCATTTAATTCTGTATTAATTGTAAATGAGATCTTTTATCAGATCTCACCTCCTCATCCTTCTATATATACTGCAGCAGAAGATGAGTGGTTGTTGGTTGTTGTTTGATTACAAGTTGTAACACTGAAACTCTCCGAATAAATATACGAGTCTGTTGAAGTTGAAAAATAAATTGAAGTCTTGGATGTCTTGATGATGTTGTTGCATGCTTATTCCTGAGAAGGATCTATCATTTGATCCATGAGCTTGGCTGTTGGTGAAGTATTCTGAACTTTTCTAATGTTTTCTCCCATTTTCATTATGTTCCATAATTTGTTACTACAGTAGGCTGAAAGTTTTAGGCTAAGAAATGACTCTTGGAAGCACCTTAGACCTGTTCATCCTTCACTGTTTTATGTTTTCTTCTGCTGAATTATTTTAGAGTGTTTAATCTCTCTCTTTAGTCTTCATGCTTTTTTATTTCCTTAATAGCTCAAATAGTTGGTTTCAGCATGATTTATGGTTCTCCCTGCTTGTCTGCTATCACTTGAAAGCTGTTATTGAAGTCTCCCTTTGAAGTACCATTGTTTTAAGTTAATCAAAGAGGTCGGTTTTGATCTTGCCCTTTGCCATTGCTTGAACAGTTGTTTCGAAGGTCTTTATAGTTGCAAGCATAGATGTTATTTAGGTGTTCCCTCTTCTATGAATGCAGCTATCAGTGAATCTTTTATGTTTTCTAAGTCCTTTAAAATAAAATATTTGAGGAAATAGGGAGTTCCCCGAATCTTAGATTTCATTTTAAAAGTTGTCTTGAAGTCATTATTTGCTTAAAGAATGTTTGTAGAATTTATGGTTAGCCCTGTCTATCAAATATCTCTTTATTGTTAAGTTATGTTTTCAAGTTCCCTTTGTTGAGAATTAAACTTCTCTTTCCAAATCATTAATGTTCACTTCATTCCAAAAACAAAAGGATCCTGTGGCCAAGTTAGATTTTCCCTTTGATATCCCATATCCCTTGAGGAGTTTTTTATGATCTTATTTTGACTCCATTGCCCAATGAACCAGATATTTCCTCTTTCTGTCTATCTTTCCTAGACCTTTCATGTTCTGTTGTATCAACTCAACCCAACCAAACAAACATCTACACTTAATAACTAGTCTAAAATCCATACTCAAAGCACACAAGATAAACCTTTGCAAACAAATATTTGAGAGATCCCTCATTGAGAACAGGAGGACTAGATCCTGGAACTCTAAAGATTGGTTCTGATGTTGCCTTGTCTTTTGATTTTCCAAACTGTCAAAACACGGGAGACCAACAGCATTTATCTGCAAAACGAGGAGGTGATCCTAAACCAGGGTTTTAGATGTGTATTTATTATAGATTTAATGTGTTTTTGACCTTTGAGACCATGCAAGGCCCAAGGAAAAATATCTGGGACTAACTCACTGTAATAATAGCTCCTAACTTAATTGTTTGAGCTAACATTTGGAAATATTTGACTTTTAAGGCTTCTCAATAACTTTTACAATAATTACTAAGTAGCTAGGAAATATATCTGACTGTTTTAATAACTGTTGATGTATTTATTGGAATAAAACATGTTGTAGGTGGCAATATGTGTCCTTTGAAAAAGTAAGTGATGTTTGTTGGGTCATTCGAATCTACCTTTGCGCTAATCTCCCTTTGTATTTGTCTTTTAAACTTTTGTTTAGGCCTTTAAAATTGGATTTGTCTTCACTGTATGCCTTACTGTCTTTTCTTTTAATTCTGCCTTTAATTCTTCTTTGTAATTAATCTCCTTAATCCTTGATTTGATTTTTAATCCTCTAATCTTCACTGTCACGGTCTTTTGACTATTTCGCTCCTTTGCCTGTATCTCTGTCTGCAATTTTGCTGTGTAGTGGGGCATCTCACTACTATTTGAGTGCTTGAACAACCACCAATGGTCATGATCCATTGGTTTTTTTATGCTTAACTCGGCACTCTTAGTCCTTTGATAGAAAAAATAACTGGATCTTCACCCAGGGAGTTTACTGAAATGTTTCTGGACCCTTTGAATGCCAATTACGCACTTTTTCCATGATACTTGCACACAAAAACAACAAATTAGTTTAAAAACCTGTGTTGGTGGCCTTTCTGCGTTTGTTTGGGGTTTTCTAGTGTTAGGAGCGCTTGTAGAGGTTTCATGGAGGCTGCCAGGCTTCATTGCAAAGCCACAGGGCTTTGGATCATTTGAATCGGGCAGCAGTTTTGATTTATGGCGCAAAGGAGGAGAGGCGGTTTTCAGGAGCGATGGAGGTGGTTTTCGCATGGGATGAGGAGTGGTAAACGATTTTGGAGGAGGGCGTGTGATTCCACTTAGAAGGTGACGCGTGGCAGGAGCTATGGGTGTGGATACCACCCATTTCGCAAGGTTTGGTGTTGTTTAACTCCTGTGCCTTTAGATGTGCGATATTGAATCAGGGCCATCAGATCTTGGGGGATATATATCGACGGTCATCGGGGTGAAAGGAGCGGCGGGAAATTCAGATGGTGGGGCCCGGGCAGACAGGTGGCGAGTTTTTATTACAGCGCGGGGTTTGGTGTATGCGGGGCCCGGGGTTTTATTAAAATAAGCGGGGGTGCTTTATACGGGGTAGGGCCATATGCTAGCGGGGTTTTATGATAATCTGGGGGGTTCAAAGTTTAAAGCAGGGTCTTTAAAACTTATAAAGGGTGTCGGGTTAATTTAATTTAAATATAAAACCATAAATCCCGAATGATATATTTTTTGATTTAAAATAATGAAAAAAGGAGTTTTTACATTGTTTTGGTGGAAGTAAGGGAAAATGGTGAAGGTGAGGGGGTTAATGGAGTTTTCAGTTGGGAAAATGAGGAAATGAGGTAGGGAAAAATGGTGAATATGAGAGAATTACACCCAAACATGAGTTTTTAAGAGCAGGAGGGTGATTTTTAGAAGGCAAACTGAGAGATAGTGAATTAGGATAGACAAAGATAATGAAGGCAGTGAGATTTCTGAAGATAGTTGATAGTCAAGAAATGCTATCTTCAACAGATTGTAGAAAATCCATAGTCACTTAGTGAAACTGTAGAATACAGGAGGATAACACTACCCGCGAACAATGAAACCTAAAAAACTGAATACACGACATTATTTTATGCTCCAATTTTTTCACAAGTTTATCATATAAAACTTGTGACACGACATTTTTTTATGCTCCAATTTTGTCACTATGTTTCCATATCATCAAACTAACATCTCCTTAATAGTAGGCAGAGCATCTTCATGAAGACAGTCAGAGTATTAATGTTTTGTTTGTGGCCAGTATGGTTGAAAAACATGATTCCTTTCGAGGAATATTTGGATCATCTTTAGATTAAAGGGTAATAAGTAGTTGTTTGAGTCATAGTAGGACTCTAACTCCTAATTCGAAAGGTGTCAATTCTAGTTTTAAGTATTTAGTTAGTGGTTTGATTTGGTGTCAGTAATAGAGTTTAATGATCTAGCCACTTGGCAGATTGGATGTGAAGGCTAGATGCCTATAATTAGTGAGTAATTCGATGTATGAAAGGTTGAAAAATGTTATCTCAACAAACTACTTTTGTAAAGCTTTGGAGTTTCTGATATATACAGTAACAATACAACTTTTCTTCACTTGATATTCTTAGTATATTTCAATGATTTTATGTCCTGTCTTTTGAAATTTTTTTCTTCCATAGTCTTAATGCTTATTACTCAGAATTCATGACTGTCCATGCTCTTACTTCCTTTAAGTATTAAGCTATGGTCAAATGAGTTTTAGGTCCTATCTTTGAAAGGATTTCTTCAATGTCTTAATGCTTATTACTCAAAATTAATGATTGTTCATGCTCTGACTTCCTTTAAGTATTTGAGCTATGGTGAATCACTTTTAATATTTTTCTTTCAATACCTTGATGTCTCATTACTCATAATTCGTGTGTCACATGATTTGACTTCCTTTGAACCTCAAGTTATTGGGATTTTCTTGAATATGTTATTCTTTCATTGAAGTATATATAAGCCTCAGCTTCCACAAGGAAAGCCTTTGTTGTTGAGAGCCCTGTCACTGACTCCATAGCCTAATGGTAGCAAGCCTTCATCTTTTCAACCTGCAAACATTCAAAACCATTACATAAATCATAGAGTTAGTCATCTATCTACATCTTTACTCAATATCATTAACCCTTGAGAGAGCCCTCTCAGACTGAGGAGGCTAAGCCTCAGTCACAATATTGGTTTGAAATAGTTACACTGAAGTTGTTTGATCAACAACCAATCAGGTACGATTTTGGTGATAACATTTTGGCACCATTGCTGGGGACCGAAGGTGTAAATTTTCCCTGGGAAGAACGACAAAGTTTCAGTTCTAAGGTCTGAGAGCAGCAGACACTTAGGCACATATTGGCTATATTTCTGTTGTGGCGACTCTACACTTAAAATAACCAATTGGAAGGTGACTCCACTGCTTGAATATCAGTAGCTTGATGAAGTTTCAAGATGATTTCCATTGCAAGAATAAATTTCAGGTATGCCCCTATGAATCGGTCTCATATCCCTGGTTTTCCAAATCCTATGCCAAAGGTTGAATGGTTAAATTATCTTCCTATATTTAAAGATGAAAAGAAAGACAATGCTGCTCTTCATTTGGCTAGATTCCATATGCATGTACACAGTCTTAAGGTTTATTTACCTAAGGATTGTCTCATGAAGATGTTTATGGCCACTTTAGAAGGAAAAGCATGGTCTTGGTATGAAATCTTGCCAAATGTTTCATTATATTATCTTTCTTATTACCATGTTGCATTTTATGAGATGTATGAAGAGTGTCATCCCTCCTTATTGTTGGTCAAAGACTGTTGTAAACATTGTGTGAGTTTTATGGAATATTTGGAGAATTGTTATGAATATGATGAGTTCATGGATGAGGAAATTTTAGAGGCCCTTTTTTGTGGAGGTAAATCCCCTCTACGAACAGAGGCGATCCCTACTAGCCCAGAGTGGGTCTAGCAACAATCATAACACGCTATGGCGCAGGTCCCTAATTGCAATAAAACAACTTGCGAAGAAGGCTTACCTCGAATCCACCGCTGTTGTTTGTAGAGAAGCTAGTGCTCCCGTTCCTTTGCTCCAGCAGATCACAATCCTCCTGCTCGTCGCGATCAAACACCTGCACACGCAAGAAACACAACAAAAACAAGCGTAAAATCCAATATATACAATTATGCGTCAGTCAGAGAGGACAAAACTCATGATCATAATGAAAAAAATGAGTGGAACCATAACCAATAGTCGCTTATCATTAATTCATACAAAGGAAAATACAACCTGGCTCTGATGCTGAATCCTCCTTCGATGGGTCGTCAGCGGAATACGTCTCGGTAAAGCTTTTCAAGGATGGGGACAAGCCTCTCTCTTCGATCGTCAATCTCCTTGCTATAGATTTGGCTCTATGAGGGCTATTGCATCATTCTTTAGGCTATGAAGGCTCTTGGAGACTAGCTTGCAAAGGG
Organism: Pinus albicaulis; assembly: GCA_034641835.2. NCBI lineage: Eukaryota > Viridiplantae > Streptophyta > Pinopsida > Pinales > Pinaceae > Pinus > Pinus albicaulis. The sequence continues at coordinate 1,339,966,297 of CM076578.1, forward strand.
AAATGGCAAGCTTATATAGATGGTGGAAGAGGAGTTGGGATCCCTACAATCATGGGATTGGCCCTATCCTCAAGGAAGCTTCCATGAGAGGTGGCAAACTACTTCCTCTACATGGAAATCCAGAGCCAAACGTCCCAACTCAATTTAGAGACCAATTCAAGAGTTGGTTAAAGTCAATCTTCCGCCATTTATTTTTAAAAAACACCCTTTATTAAGCCTGGCGTGAGTGCAACTCTGAGACAGAGCGCCAATTGGCGCGCCCTATTTGGAGGATTTCCCCCATTGGCGCAGGTATAACACTGGCTAGTCGCGCAAATGATGAAAAGGCTATTTTTAGGGTTTTTCACAAGGAGATGTCTTCAGGGGAATGAAATTCCATGTCTAGGGGAATCCCATGAAAGTGTTTTCAGGTTATGTCACTGCTCACAGGTCACGGAATGAGCCCTCCAATGTGCGAGATGGGGGATTGTAGGGACGGTGACAAATTTCTGTGTAACAGATGCCCCCTAAAGCATGAGGCCCGAAAGAGAGAGAGGGGTGAATTGCTTTACGAGAACGTGCCCAACTGAAAACACCGCCGTTAGAAAACCTGTGCAGAGAAGTACAACTGATATCTCAATATACATGATATATGTGGTATGGGCGCAGCCATCCATAACAGAGTATACAATAATCCAGATCTGAGGTATGGACGCAACCATCCAGTGAGGATCGATAAATAGACTCAGGTATGGTCGTAGCCATCCAGTGAATGAGTCATGTAACCAATCATAGTAATCCACATAATCGCAGCCTAGATTCTAACAGACAAAATCCAGGGTCTTGCGCTCCATCTCGAACCAAACAAAGTAAAATTCCAAGCATGCGAATAAGTGAGTTGAAGTCAAACATGCAAGAACATCGCCTGATTACCAGCCAATGATGAAAGTTGTTAACAGATGCGAGATGTACCACCAATAATGACAATGGTCCTCAAGGTACTATAGGTACAATCTACGGCATGTGAACAGTGAGCTGGCGTCGAACACCCGCAAAATCATCTGATCGAAGGTCAATGATGAAAACCTTGCGTCGAATGTGAAGAACCTGCCATTAAGGCATGCAGGCTCCAAGGTACCAGAAGGGAGTCTCTGGATCAGCTTCTTGGATAATGAGCTGAAGTCGACAGGAAGTGACCTTGATCTAAGGTGGGCCATAGTGTTTCCCACATCATCGACGTGAGACAGAGGAACATAATGTCTTTGTGAATCAGGATCAGATGAGAATCAGAGGAAGGATGAGATTTGTAGAGGTCAACTTCTCTTGAACATATTGGCAGCACGACAGTGGATTTGGCAGTATTTGACATCAAAATATCAGAGGTCATGATGACGAGGAAAAGAGCAGATGAGAGGCCAAAAGGGATCACCCAAACCCACGTAGGCAAGTGGAAAACGAGATGAGATGTCCCCAACTCGACACGAATGCAGACAAGTGCCATGTTCAAGAGAAACATACTACCGACACGACAATGATGCTGGTTCCATTTTCCCCCACCATTTCTGGTTAGTACCCCAATTATTTTTGAAAACAAGCTTGAATGGCATAGCATATGCTTGTAGTATAAGTCCGTCCTTCGGACGAATCCATCCTAGTAAATTTAACGAGCCCTAGGAAGGAGGAACTCGAATATCATCATTACGACTGGATCCAATGTCATCAAGGTTTAACGAGTCTGACAAAGGAAGAAATCGGCGCCTTTTCATGTTTAGAGAGTTTGAAAAGACAGCAGAAAAGTAAACTCCAACAGTCCCTTTTCGTAGATAGTTCCTCAGATCCGAAAAGGTAGAAAACTATGTTTGAGAAAACCTCCTAGTCGTGATAGGCTAGGGTATTCCTTTTTCGTAAATAATCTATCCCAGCCCGAAAAAGGGGTAAACGTATACTGCGTAGATGTTGTTTCGTAACCACTTTAACGAGATCGAAGGACAAGGGACTCGGCAATCTTTTCATATTTAGAGAGTCAGAAAAGAGCTGAAAGATGACTCCAAAATGACTTTTTTGTGTATTTACCGAGTCCGAAAAAGTATAAAATACAACTCGTATCATTGTCCAAGTCGCAAAAAACACCTGTTGCTGCACATAAAAGCAAGTGTAAAATCCATTTTCGACAAAATATATTAAAATACTGGAAAAAATGACATTTAAAACCTAATTTTGACTTAAAAAGCTATAAATAGGCTTCAAATGGTAAAATAAATTTACTTTTACTTTTTACCTTACTTGGAGAGCAACAATGATCTGTTTGTGTGCAAACTTGCAACGGTGATTGCGACTGATCTGGGACGTCATTCAACTCCTCGTCTGTTCCAGGTAAAAGGCGTTCCCTTAAACTCCATTTTAATCCATTTTTTATGAGTTTCCATTGCACATTCGACCTCTGGGAGAGACTTTTAAAAATTTAGGGCTCCGCCTTTAGCGCGGGTATCGGGCACAGACCCGCGCCGATGGACTCTTCCTCACAAAGGGGTCGCGCCGATGGCGCAACATAATTTTCCGCTTTAGATTTCCAAACATTGAGGCATCCATCTAGATTTTCAAGCATGACAGAGATCTAACAAGGGTTTTTGATCATGTTGATGCAGGTAACCAAGCACAATGGTTATTTAATGGAAGGAGAGGGAACATGGGGAGGAAGATGAAAGGGCTATGGAAAATGAAGCCTGTATGAATGCACTCAAGAACTGTGGACTCAAAAAATTCTTTCTTACTCCATGTTTATGAGCTCAACCGGAGCTACTACAATACTTGGTTAGCATATGGGACGAAAATGAGGAAGTGTTTAAACTTTGGGACCAAGTGTTGGAACTTGAGGTTTCCGACGTATATTTCATCACCAGGCTGTCACGCAGGGGCCCAGTACCCATTCTGACGGGTAGCAGACCTTCCGGAGAAAATATGGAACAATTGATGGCGAGGGTGTGCCCGAGGGCACGAACCGGAACGGGAAGCGGGAAGGTGGATATCCACACTGTCCACGATCTAGCACTCAGAGTAGTGCTACACACCATTACGCGGGTTGCAGGATCACAGGCACCGCATGAGGCGACCAAAGCCCAACTCATACTAGCCTCCGAGTGTATGAGCCCCACATTGTTCGATTGGGCTACTGCAATGACGAGAAATATCAAAAGGCAGTTGACAAGATGCAAGCAATTCAAACTAAAGCAATTTGGCTACGGTTCCATTTTGGTGTCGTTCTTCCTGGAACGACTACCCATTTTCCAGGGCCAAGGGGCCATAGTTGCTGAGCCAGTACCAAGAGAGCCAAGGATGGCTCGCTGGGTAGCACTTATGCCCAGGTCAGGAGGAGGTCAACAGATGTCTTGGAGACCCGAGTTCTTTCGGTGGTTACAGTGACAACTGATTGTGGTCGAGGATTGGCCCTATGCTGGGACCGATTTCACCGGAGATCCCGATCTTCCGCTCCCGGAGGGGGAGGATTGGGATGAGGAGTTGGGTATGATACTCTTTTTGATTTTTTATGTATTTATGATTTTTTTGGTAATACATGTCCGTTCTAACAATGATTTTATGTGTATGCAGACGTTGGCCCAGAGAGGCCCGCGGGCATGTCGCCCATTTCACGGAGGACCCATCTCGTACATGAACCTCAGGCTGAGGGTGGCGAAGGGGGAAAACTGATCCAGAACCTGGAGGGCATTTCCCGGGGAATCCCGGACTATGCACGGCTAGCAGATGTTCCGCTAGCATACCAGTGACACACTGTGGGGGTGCCTAGTCGCCTCCACCGACTACTGAGATGTTTAGTGCGCGCAGTGGCGTGTTACCACGAGCACCATGCTGATTAGCTATTTAGGGCTTTCATATGCATATATATTTTTTGAGAGACATGTCGTCTCCGGCTGTATTAAGACAAACATGTATATTTTTTTATTTCATGTGATGCACACTATGTAAAAATTTCGACACACACATATATATATATGCCTATTTCTGGATGGATCTCTTTACATGTGATGATGTTTTTGTTTATAAATTGCGCAAATGTCTATCTAAAACCAAATTAGCTACTGCATCTGTTAATGTATTCATATTCCTAGGTATATGTTGATATGTGATATAATCAAAATTCCTTTCCAGTAAACGAATACGTAGATACAGACGTAAAATGGATGGGTTTCTAACTAAATAGTGACCATTAAGCTGTAATACTACAAGTTGTGAGTCTAGATACACAAGTAATTCACGAATGCCGAGGTCCACAGCCTCGGTTAATAATTCCAATACGACACTATATTCCGCAATATTATTTGTAGCAGGACCCAGACACACACCTTGCAGGTTAACCAACTCACCAGCAAGATCTTAGATTACCCAAGCTGCTGAGGACAGATTCCTGGTACTGCGGGAGGCACCATACACGAAACCCACAAACGGAGTAACAGACATCTGCACAATCAGGAAGACCCGATCAGCAAAAAGATGTTTACATCGCACACCACACCACACATGCACACAAATGAATATACACACCTATGTACACACACCACACCAAAAATAACTTCAAGCGTAGTATTTTTTGAGGTACAACCCATTTCTAGGCTGCGCCAACGGAAATCCTTCATAATCAACGAGCTCATAAGCCCCATTTTTCAATACTCGTTTCACAATGTAGGGCCCATTCCACATCGGTTGGAACTTTTTTGCTCCAAGTTTGTCGTGCGCTTGGTCGTATAGGAGGACGAGGTCCCCTTCGACAAAGGAACGTGGAGATACAGATTGATCAAAGTTGGCTTTGACCCGCTTCTTCTGTGCTTCAATGACTAAAGCAGCCAAGCGGTGGATTTCATCCAACCGTTCCAAATACAAGAGATGCTCTTCTTCAGGAGAATTGTCGGGGAAAAGTTCCACAGCCAACTTTAAAGAAGGAATTTCTCACTCAACCGGAAGAGTTGCTTCCAGACCATACACCAATTGGAATGGTGTGAATCCGGTCGCACTCTTTGCTGATGTCTAGTAGGCCCATAGAGCTGAGAACAATTGGAGGTGCCAATTGGACTTATGAATACCAACTGTTCATTGAAGCATTGTGACCAAAACTTTGTTCACAGCCTCAACTTGGCCATTTGCCTGGGGATAATATGGTGTTGAGTTATCATGTCGTAAGCCCAATCTTGATGTCAGCTTGGCCGTCATGTAATCTCGAAAGTGAGTGCCATGATTAGTAACAATGGCCTGAGGGACCCCGAAACGTGCAATAATGTGGTTGAAAATAAACTGGGCAGCTGTCTTACCGTCGGCGGCTAGTGTAGGCATCGCCTCGGCCCACTTAGTAAAGTAGTCGACAGCAACGATTATATATGCATGCCCCCCGGCCGAATGAGGGTTACACGTCATGAAATCTATGCCCCATTTTGAAAAAGGGCCGACAGTAATGACAGGATGCAGATGAAGAGGTGGCGCGCGCATCTTGCGCTGAAAAACCTGACATGCATGACATTTGCGGACTGCAACAATACAGTATTTGAATATCGACGACCAGAAGTAGCCTGTACGCAGAATCTTCTGGGCAATGGCATATCCGGACATGTGACCACCACAGGTGCCACTGTGACATTCATTCAAGACTCTTTCAGCTTCCTCCAGGGTCAAGCACCGGCGGAGCACCGAATCTATTCCAACTCGGTATAAAGTATCTCCTACTATGCAGTAGGGTTGAGACTGATGCCGAATCCGACGTCAGGCATCCTTGGTCAACTCAGATCAAAATTTCGATGTTTAAAGATACACAATAATGTCATCGTACCATGGGTCGCGAGTGTTGATCAAGAAGAGTGTTTCGTCCGGGATATGATCCTCGGAATGAGATGGGGTGGAGTCTGTCGGGAGGGAGCAAATGAGATCCACTTAGTAAGGATGCTTTCAGGATTTTCAAATATTGTAGGAGGATTTGGGTCTGGATGAGATCTGGTACAGATTCTTCTAGAAGCCATAATTTGGACCCAAGCTTCAGAAAGGTTTAAAAGGTATAACAATTTTGAAAAACAAACCAATCTGTGAAAGAAATACTTAATCCACAAAGTATTCTTGACTGGGTTCTGTTGAGGTTTGATGATGAAATAATTTTCCCATTGGAGTATATGGAAAACCAGTGGAGTCAGCAGGCCTACTGAAAACCAGTGGAGTCACCAGGTGGAGGATTTTTAATTGTTTTATGGTTGGCCTTTGTCCACCATCAGCAACCAAATACCATTCTTGGCTAACGCTTGATTCATTTAAGTTAAAATGAGGTTCTTCAAATTTTTTGAGATGATATTAAGTTGTTAATTACTCAGTAGTCCCCAGTATGGTCGCCACTATGTTGGCTCCCTGTGATTTGAAACATTGGCAAGAACAAATCTGTAGGGAACCACATCAAACCACTTTGGAGTCCATGGACCTAGCCTTCTTGGACTCAGAGAGGGCTCTCTCTATAAAAGTGTTTGTAAATGATATGTCTTTATGCTTTTGTTTTCTGATTTTAGGCTAGTTATGAAGTTCTTAGGACTTGTTTTTTTTGTTCAATTGATTGGTTGATAGATCAATGGTGTGATTAATTGAGGGAGTGTTTCAGTTGAATAGGTAGACCATGAGAAACATTAATCCATTTGGCTATGGAGTCATAAAAGGATTTAATTTTTCACCAACTCTGAAAGGGTTTCATAGGGCAAGCTAACTATATCAAGTGGATCTCTTAGATTAGATGGAATATGAAATGACAGTAAGTTGTGAAAACAGTAAAACTAAAGGGAAATTAAGAATCCTTTAACTCTAATTCAACAAGAAAATCCTTTAGGGTAACTGTTTGAGAAAAACCAAAGGACAAGGCATACCATAAATTTATTTGGCCAAACTCTAATAAGAAAACCTTTAAGACAAAAATCAATCAATCCTAGAATTAATTTTAGACAAAGAAAACATTTAAGATAACAATGAGTGCAACTAAAGAGCAAGGTAGACATGTCTTCTTTAATCAAACACTATAAAGACCTTCAAAGCAACAGTTTGAGACAAACCAAAGAAAAGGGCATACCATAGACTTCTTTGGCTGGAATATCATAAGCAAACTTCAAAGAAAGGCCTTAAAAAACAATATTTCAAGCTACACCAAAGGACAGGGCATACAATAGACTTCTTTGGCTTGACTCTATTAAATAATTTCCAAGACAACAAGCTAGGTGGAACCAGAGAGAAATTAAGAATTCTCTAATCATACCTTGCAGAAAAAAACATTAAGATAAAGAAAGAAGACAAAATTAGGGTGCCAATACAACATATCCTAATCTAAAAAAAAAATTCTTTTATCAAAGAAATAATGGATAGAATGGAAAATAGAAGAAAAACATTGACAAAGAAGGATAACTTCACCATTAACATAGCTCAAGAATCTTGTGAACATGATTGTATTACTGATGTTCAAAACAGTTACATTACTCCAATGTAATAGATCTCTGTAACTCAGAGTTTTCTCAAATCCAGCCTAGCAGCTGATCAACTAGCTCAGCAACCATCAATTAGCCAACCAACCAACCAACACTAAAAATGAATAATACATGCAGTATTTATCTACAAAACGAGGAGGTGATCCTAAACCAGGGTTTTAGATGTGTATTTATTACAGAGTTAATGTGTTTTTGACCTTTGAGACCATGCAAGGCCCAAGGCAAAATATCTGGGACTAACTCACTGTAATAATAGCTCCTAACTTAATTGTTTGAGCTAACATTTGGAAATATTTGACTTTTAAGGCTTCTCAATAACTTTTACAATAACTACTAAGTAGCTAGGAAATATATCTGACTGTTTTAATAACTGTTGATGTATTTATTGGAATAAAACATGTTGTAGGTGGCAATATGTGTCCTTTGAAAAAGTAAGTGATGTTTTGTTTAGGCCTTTAAAATTGGATTTGTCTTCATTGTATGCCTTACTATATTTTATTTTAATTCTGCCTTTAATTATTCTTTGTAATTAATCTCCTTAATCCTTGATTTGATCTTTAATCCTCTAATCTTCACTGTCACGGTCTTTTGACTGTTTCACTCCTTTGCCTGTATCTCTGTTTGCAATTTTGCTATGTAGTGGGGCATCTCACTGCTATTAGAGTGCTTGAACAACCACCAATGGTCATGATCCATTGGTTTTTTTATGCTTAACTCGGCACTCTTAGTCCTTTGATAGAAAAAATAACTGGATCTTCACCCAGGGAGTTTACTGAAATGTTTCTAGACCCTTTGAATGCCAATTACGCACTTTTCCCATGATACTTGCACACAAAAACAAAAAATTAGTTTAGGAGCGCTTGTAGAGGTTTCATGGAGGCTTTCAGGCTTCATTGCAAAGCCACAGGGCTTTGGATCATTTGAATCGGGCAGCGGTTTTGATTTATGGCGCAAAGGAGGAGAGGTTGTTTTCAGGAGTGATGGAGGTGCTTTTCGCATGGGATGAGGAGTGGTAAACGGTTTTGGAGGAGGGCGTGCGATTCCACTTAGCAGGTGACGCGTGGTAGGAGCTATGGGTGTGGATACCACCCATTTCGCAAGGTTTGGTGTTGTTTAACTCTCGTGCCTTTAGATGTGCGATATTGAATCAGGGCCATCAGATCTTGGGGGATATATATCGACGGTCATCGGGGTGAAAGGAGCGGCGGGCAAGTCAAATGGTGGGGCCCGGGCGGACAGGTGGTGGGTTTTTAATACAGCGCGGGGTTTGGTGTATGCGGGGCCCGGGGTTTTAATAAAATAAGCGGGGGTGCTTTATACGGGGTAGGGCCATATGCTAGCGGGGTTTTATGATAATATGGGGGGTTAAAACTTTAAAGTAGGGTCTTTAAAAATTATAAAGGGTGTCGGGTTAATTTAATTTAAATATAAAACCATAAATCGTGAATGATATATTTTTTGATTTAAAATAATGAAAAAAGGAGTTTTTACATTGTTTTGGTGGAAGTAAGGGAAAATGGTGAAGACGAGGGGGTTAATGGAGTTTTCAGTTGGGAAAATGAGGAAATGAGGTAGGGAAAAATGGTGAATATGAGAGAATTACACCCAAACATGAGTTTTTAAGAGTAGGAGGGTGATTTTTAGAAGGCAAACTGAGAGATAGTTTATTAGGATAGACAAAGATAATGAAGGCAGTGAGATTTCTGAAGATAGTTGATAGTCAAGAAATGCTATCTTCAACAGATTGTAGAAAATCCATAGTCACTTAGTGAAACTGTAGAATACAGGAGGATAACACTACCCGTGAACAATGAAACCTAAAAAACCGAATACACGACATTATTTTATGCTCCAATTTTTTCACAAGTTTATCATATAAAACTTGTGACATGACATTTTTTTATGCTCCAATTTTGTCACTATGTTGCCATATCATCAAACTAACATCTCCTTAATAGTAGGTAGAGCAGCTTCATGAAGAGAGTCAGAGTATTAATGTTTTGTTTGTGGCTAGTATGGTTGAAAAACATGATTCCTTTCGAGGAATATTTGGATCATCTTTAGATTAAAGGGTAATAAGTAGGTGTTTGAGTCATAGTAGGACTCTAACTCCTAATTCGAAAGGTGTCAGTTCTAGTTTTAAGTATTTAGTTAGTGGTTTGATTTGGTGTCAGTAATAGAGTTTAATGATCTAGCCACTTGGAAGATTGGATGTGAAGGCTAGATGCCTATAAGTAGTGAGTACTTCGATGTATGAAAGGTTGAAAAATGTTATCTCGGCAAACTACTTTTGTAAAGCTTTGGAGTTTCTGATATATACAGTAACAATACAACTTTTCTTCACCTGAGATTCTTAGTATATTTCAATGATTTTATGTCCTGTCTTTTGAAATGTTTTTCTTCCATAGTCTTAATGCTTATTACTCAGAATTCATGACTGTCCATGCTCTTACTTCCTTTAAGTATTAAGCTATGGTCAAATGAGTTTTAGGTCCTATCTTTGAAAGTATTTCTTCAATGTCTTAATGCTTATTACTTAGAATTAATTATTGTTCATGCTCTGACTTCCTTTAAGTATTTAAGATATGGTGAATCTCTTTTAATATTTTTCTTTCAATACCTTGATGTCTCATTACTCATAATTCGTGTGTCACATGATTTGAATTCCTTTGAACCTCAAGTTATTGGGATTTTCCTGAATATTTTATTATTTCATTGAAGTATATATAAGCCTCAGCTTCCACAAGGAAATCCTTTTTTGTTGAGAGCCCTGTCACTGACTCCATAGCCTAATGGTAGCAAGCCTTCATATTTTCAACCTGCAAACATTAAAAACCATTACATAAATCATAGATTTAGTCATCTATCTACATATTTACTCAATATCATTAACCCTTGAGAGAGCCCTCTCAGACTTAGGAGGCTAAGCCTCAGTTGCAAGATTGGTTTGAAATAGTTACACTGAAGTTGTTTGATCAGCAACTAATCAGGTACGATTTTGGTGATAACATTTTGGCACCATTGCTGGGGACCGAAGCTGTAAATTTTCCCTGGGAAGAACGACAAAGTTTTAGTTGTAAGGTCTGAGAGCAGCAGACACTTAGGCACATATTGGCTATATTTCTGCTGTGGTGACTCCACAATTAAAATAACCAATTGGAAGGTGACTCCACTGCTTGAATATAAGTAGCTTGATGAAGTTTCAAGATGATTTCCATTACAAGAATAAATTTTAGGTATGCCCCTATGAATCAGTCTCATATCCCTGGTTTTCCAAATCCTATGCCAAAGGTTGAATGGTTAACTTATCTTCCTATATTTAAAGATGAAAATAAAGACAATGCTGCTCTTCATTTGGCTAGATTCCATATGCATGTACACAGTCTTAAGGTTTATTTACCTAAGGATTGTCTCATGAAGATGTTTATGGCCACTTTAGAAGGAAAAGCATGGTCTTGGTATGAAAGCTTGCCAAATGGTTCATTATATTATCTTGCTTATTACCATGTTGCATTTTATGAGATGTATGAAGAGTGTCATCCCTCCTTATTGTTGGTCAAAGACTGTTGTAAACATTGTGTGAGTTTAATGGAATATTTAGAGAATTGTTATGAATATGATGAGTTCATGGATGAGGAAATTTTAGAGGCCCTTTTTTGTAGAGGTAAATCCCCTCTGTGGACAGAGGCGATCCCTACTAGCCTAGAGTGGGTCTAGCAACAATCGTCACACGCTATGGCGCAGGTCCCTAATTGCAATAAACCAACTTGCGAAGAAGGCTGACCTCGAATCCAACGTTGGTGTTTGTAGAGAAGGTAGCGCTCCCGTTCCTTTGCTCCGGAAGATCACAATCCTCACACTCGTCGCGATCGAACACCTGCACACGTAAGAAACACAACAAACACAAGCGTAAAATCCAATATATACAATTATGCGTCAGTCAGAGAGCATAAAACTCATGATCATAATGAAAAAAACGAGTGGAACCATAACCAATAGTCGCTTATCATTAATTCATACAAAGGAAAATACAACCTGGCTCTGATTCTGAATCCTCCTTCGACGGGTCGTCAGCGGAATACGTCTCGGTAAAGATTGTCAAGGATGGGGACAAGCCTTTCTCTTCGATCGTCAATCTCCTTGCTATAGATTTGGCTCTATGAGAGATATTGCAGCATTCTTTAGGCTATGAAGGCTCTTGGAGACTAGCTTGCAAAGGGAAATGGCAAGCTTATATAGATGGTGGAAGAGGAGTTGGGATCCCTACAATCATGGGATTGGCCCTATCCTCAAGGAAGCTTCCATTAGAGGTGGAAAACTACTTCCTCTACATGGAAATCCAGAGCCAAACGTCCCAACTCAATTTAGAGACCAGTTCAAGAGTTGGTTAAAGTCAATCTTCCGCCATTTATTTTTAAAAAACACCCTTTATTAAGCCTGGCGCGAGTGCAACTCTGAGACAGAGCGCCAATTGGCGCGCCCTCTTTGGAGGATTTCCCCCATTGGCGTGGGTATAACATTGGCTAGTCACGCCAATGATGAAAAGGATATTTTTAGGGTTTTTCACAAGGAGATGTCTTCAGGGGAATGAAATTCCATGTCTAGGGGAATGCCATGAAAGTGGTTTCAGGTTATGTTACTGCTCACAGGTCACGGAATGAGCCCTCCAATGTGCGAGATGGGGGATTGCAGGGACAGTGCCAAATTTTTGTGTAACAGATTCCCCCTAAAGCATGAGGCCCAAAAGAGAGAGAGGGGTGAAGTGCTTTACGAGAACGTGCCCAACTGAAAACACCGCCGTCGAAAAACCTGCGCAGAGAAGTACAACTGATATCTCAATATACATGATATATGTGGTATGGGCAAAGCCATCCATAACAGAGTATACAATAATCCAAATCCGAGGTATGGACGCAGCCATCCAGTGAGGATCGATAAATAGACTCAGGTATGGTCGCAACCATCCAGTGAATGAGTCATGTAACCAATCATAGTAATCCACATAATCGCAGCCTGGATTCTAACAGACAAAATCTAGGGTCTTGCGCTCCATCTCGACCCGAACAAAGTACAAGTCCAAGCATGCGAATAAGTGAGCTGAAGTTGAACATGCAAGAACATCGCCTGATTACCAGCCAATGATGAAAGTTGTTAACAGACGCGAGAGGTACCACCAATAATGACAATGGTCCTCAAGGTACTATAGGTACAATATACGACATGTGAAGAGTGATCTGGCGTCGAACACCCACAGAATCATCTGATCGAAGGTCAATGATGAAAACCTTGCGTCGAATGTGAAGAACCTGCTATTAAGGCATGCAGGCTCCAAGGTACCAGAAGGGAGTCTCTAGATCAGTTTCCTGGATAATGAGCTGAAGTCGACAGGAAGTGACCTTGATCGAAGGTGGGCCATAGTGTTTCCCACATCATCGACGCGAGACAGAGGAACATAATGTCTTTTTGAATCAGGATCAGATGAGAATCAGAGGAAGGTTGAGATTTGCAGAGGTAAACTTCTCTTGATCATATTGGCGGCACGACAGTGGATTTGGCAGTATTTGACATCAAAATATTAGAGGTCATGATGACGAGGCAAAGAGCAGATGAGAGGCCAAAAGGGATCACCCAAACCCACGTAGGCAAATGGAAAATAAGATGAGATGTCCCCAACCCAACACGAATGCAGACAAGTGCCATGTTCAAGAGCGACATACTGCCGACACGACAATGATGCTGGTTCCATTTTCCCCCACCATTTCTGGCGAGTACCCCAATTATTTTTGAAAACAAGCTTGAATGGGATAGCATATGCTTGTAGTATAAGTCCGTCCTTCGGAAAAATCCATCCTAGTACATTTAACGAGCCCTAGGAAGGAGGAACACGAATATCATCATTACGACTGGATCCGATGTCATCAAGGTTTAACGAGTCTGAAAAAGGAAGAAATCGTCGCCTTTTCATGTTTAGAGAGTTTGAAAAGACAGCAGAAAAGTAAACTCCAACAGTCCCTTTTCGTAGATAGCTCCTCAGATCCGAAAAGGTAGAAAACTATGTCTGAGGAAACCTCCTAGTCGTGATAGGCTAGGGTATTCCTTTTTCGTAAATAATCTATCCCAGCCCGAAAAAGCAGTAAACGTATACTGGGTAGATGTCGTTTCGTAACCACTTTAACGAGATCGAAGCGACAAGGGACTCGGCAATCTTTTCATATTTAGAGAGTCAGAAAAGAGCTGAAAGATGACTCCAAAATGACAATTTTGTGTATTTACCGAGTTCGAAAAAGTATAAAATACAACTCGTATCATTGTCCAAGTCGCAAGAAACACCTGTTACTCCACATAAAAGCAAGTGTAAAATCCATTTTCGACAAAATATATTAAAATACTGGAAAAAATGACTTTAAAACCTAATTTTGACTTAAAAAGCTATAAATAGGCTTCAAATGGTAAAATAAATTTACTTTTACATTTTACCTTACTTGGAGAGCAACAGTGGTTTGTTTGTGTGCAAACTTGCAGCAGTGATTGTGACTGATCCGGGACGTCATTCAGCTCCTCGTCTGTTCCAGGTAAAAGGTGTTCCCTTAAACTCCATTTTAATCCATTTTTTATAAGTTTCCATTGCACAGTCGACCTCTGGGGAATACTTTTAAAAATTTTAGGGCTCCACCATTGGCGCGGGTATTGGGCACGGACCCGCGCCAATGGACTCTTCCTCACAAAGGGGTCGCGCCAACTGGCGCGACTGTTAGGTAAACAATCGCGCCGATGGCGCAACATAATTTTCCGCTTTAGATTTCCAAACAGTGAGGCATCCATCTGGATTTTCAAGCATGACAAAGATCTAACAAGGGTTTTTGATCATGTTGATGCATGTAACCAAGAACAATGGTTATTTAATGGAAGGAGAGGGAACATGGGGAGGAATATGAAATGGCTATCGAAAATGAAGCCTGTATGAATGCACTCAAGAACTATGGACTCAAAAAATTCTTTCTTGCTCCATGTTTACAAGCTCAACTGGAGTTGCTACAATACTTGGTCAGCATATGGGACGAAATGAGGAAGTTTTTAAACTTCGGGACCAAGTGTTGGAACTTGAGGTTTCTGACGTATATTTCATCACCGGGCTGTAACGCAGAGGCCCAGTACCCATTCTGACGGGCAGCAGACCTTCCGGAGAAAATATGGAACAAGTGAGGGAGAGGGTGTGCCCTGGGGCACGAACCGGATCAGGAAGCGGGAAGGTGGATATCCACACTGTCCACGATCTAGCACTCAGAGTAGTGCTACACACCATTACGCGGGCTACAGGATCGCAGGCGCCGCATGAGGCGACCAAAGCCCAACTCATACTAGCCTCCGAGTGTATGAGCCCCACATTGTTCGATTGGGCTACTGCGGTGACGAGCAATATCAAAAGGCAGTTGACAAGATGCAAGAAAGTCAAACTAAAGTAGTTTGGCTACGGTTCCATTTTGGTGTCGTTCTTCCTGGAACGACTACCAATTTTCCAAGGCCAAGGGGCCATAGTTGCTGAGCTGGTACCAAGAGAGCCAAGGATGGCTCGTTGGGCAGCACTTATGCCTAGGTCAGGAGGAGGTCAACAGATGTCTTGGAGACCCGAGTTCTTTGGGTGGTTACGGTGACAACTGATTGTGGTCGAGGATTGGCCCTATGCTGGGACCGATTTCACCAGATATCCCGATCTTCCGCTCCCGGAGGGGGAGGATTGGGATGAGGAGTTGGGTATGATACTATTTTTTATTTTTTATGTATTTATGATTTTTTTGGTAATACATGTCCGTTCTAACAATGATTTTATGTGTATGCAGACGTTGGCCCAAAGAGGCCAGCGGGCATGTCACCCATTTCACGGAGGACCCATCTCATACATGCCCCTCAGGTTGAGGGTGGAAAAGGGGGTGAACTGATCCAGAACCTGGAGGGCATTGCCCCGGGAATCCCGAACTATGCATGGCTAGCATATGTTCCGCTAGCATACCAGCGACACACTGTGGGGGTGCCTAGTCGCCTCCACCGACTACTGAGACGTTTAGTGCGCGTAGTGGCGTGTTACCACGAGCACCATGTTGATTAGCTATTTAGGGCTTTCATATGCATATATATTTTTTGAGAGACATGTCGTCTTCGGCTGTATTAAGACAAACATGCATATTTTTTTATTTCATGTGATGCACACTATGTAAACATTTCGACACACACATATATATATACCTATTTCTGGATGGATCTCTTTACATGTGATGATGTTTTTTTTTATAAATTGCGAAAATGTCTATCTAAAACCAAATTAGCTACTGCATCTGTTAATGTATTCATATTCCTGGGTATATGTTGATATGTGATATAATCAAAATTCCTTTCCAGTAAACGAATACACAGATACAGACGTAAAATGGATGGGTTTCTAACTGAATAGTGACCATTAAGCTGTAATACTACAAGTTGTGAGTCTAGATACACAAGTAATTCACGAATGCCAAGGTCCACAACCTCGGTTAATAATTCCAATACGGCACTATATTCCGCGATATTATTTTTAGCAGGACCCAGACACACACCTTGCAGGTTAACCAACTCACCAGCAAGATCATAGATTACCCAAGCTGCTGAGGACAGATTCCTGGTACTACAGGAGGCACCATCCGCGAAACCCACAAACGGAGTACTAGACATCTGCACAATCAGGAAGACCCGATCAGCAGAAAGATGCTTACATCGCACACCACACCACACATGCACACAAATGAATATACACACCTATGTACACACACCACACCAAAAATAACTTCAAGCGTATTTTTTTTTGAGGTACAACCCATTTCTAGGTTGCGCCAACGAAACTCCTTCATAATCAACGAGCTCATAAGCCCCATTTTTCAATACTCGTTTCACAATGTAGGGCCCATTCCACATCGGTTGGAACTTTCCTGCTCCAATTTTGTCGTGCGCTTGGTCATATAGGAGGACGAGGTCCCCTTCGACAAAGGAACATGGAGATACAGATTTATCAATGTTGGCTTTGACCCGCTTCTTCTGTGCTTCAATGACTAAAGCAACCAAGCAGCGGATTTCATCCAACCGTTCCAAATACAAGAGATGCTCTTCTTCAGGAGAAGTGTCGGGCAAAAGTTCCACAGCCAACTTTAAAGAAGGAATTTCGCACTCAACCGGAAGAGTTGCTTCCAGACCATACACCAATTGGAATGGTGTGAATCCGGTCGCACTCTTTTTTGATGTCTGGTAGGCCCATAGAGCTGAAAAAAATTGGAGGTGCCAATTGGACTTATGAATACCAACTGTTCGTTGAAGCATTGTGACCAAAACTTTGTTCACAGCCTCAACCTGGCCATTTTCCTGGGGGTAATATGGCGTTGAGCTATCATTTCATAAGCCCAATCTTGATGTCAGCTCGACCGTCATGTAATCTTGAAAGTGAGTGCCATGATCGGTAACAATGGCCTGAGGGACCCTGAAACGTGCAATAATGTGGTTGAAAATAAACTGGGCAGCTGTCTTACCGTCGGCGGCTAGTGTAGGCATCGCTTCGGCCCACTTAGTAAAGTAGTCAACATCAACGATTATATATGCATGCCCCCCCGCCGAATGAGGGTTACACGTCATGAAATCTATGCCCCATTTTGCAAAAGGGTCGACAGTAATGACAGGATGCAAAGGAAGAGGTGGCGCGTGCATCTTGCGCTGAAAAACCTAACATGCATGACATTTGCGGACTGCAACAATACAGTCTTTGAATATCAACGACCAGAAGTAGCCTGCACACATAATCTTCTGCGCAATGGAATATCCGGACATGTGACCGCCATAGGCACCACTGTGACAGTCATTCAAGACTCTTTCAGCTTCCTCCAGGGTCAAGCACCGGCGGAGCACCGAATCTACTCCAACTCAGTATAAAGTATCTCCTACTATGCGGTAGGGTTGAGACTGATGCTGAATCCGACGTCAGGCATCCTTAGTCAACTCAGATCGAAATTTTGATGTTTGAAGATACACAATAATGTCACCATACCATGGGTCATGAGTGCTGATCAAGAAGAATGTTTCGTTCGGGATATGATCCTCGGAATGATATGGGGTGGAGTCTGTCTGGAGGGAGCAAATGAGATCCAAAAAAACCAGTGATTTGGTCGACTTAGCAGTGGTAAACATTAGGTCGAACTCCTGAAGGATGACTATCCACTTGGAGTATTTTCCCCCCAGTAATTGTCGAGATAGAATATATGTCATGGGGTTGCAATCTGAAACCACGGTTGTTGTACGCAACAGGATGTAGTGGCGAAAACGTTGCATAGCTTGCACTACGGCTAATGCCAGCTTCTCGACGTGAGCATAACCTATTTCTCTGTCGAGAAGATTCTGTGATAGATAATAAACAATGTGTTCATTGACATTATCATCATCCTGCACCAGAACCATAGCTATGGTGCTAAACGCAGCGGCCAAGTATAGAGTGAAATCTCGATGATAGTTTGGAGGACGAATCAACGGGGCATTCATGAGTAACATCTCTAGCTTCTCGAAGGATTGCTGAGAAATCTCGTCCCAATGAAAGGGAACGTTCTGCTTTAAAAGACGTGTGAAACCTTGGGCCACTTCCGCGTAGTTCGGGATGAAGCATCGTAGGAAGTTAGCTTTTCCCTGCAGACTCTGCAATTGGTGTAATGAAGAGGGTGATGGGAGATTAACAATGGCCTCGACCTTTAGAGGGTCGAGGCGAATTCCGTTCTTGGAGACTATGAACCCAAAAAGACGGCCATAATCCACGCAAAAGACACATTTATGAGGGTTGAGCTGGATATTATAGCGTCGACAACGAAGGAAAATCTGGCGGAGGTGTTCGGGATGGTCCTTTCACCGATCTGAGTGAGCTGGAAAATCATCCAGATAAGGCTGAACGATATGGCATATGTTGTGGAATGCGTAAGACATAGCACGCTGGAAAGTGGCTCCAGCGTTCTTCAAGCCGAACAAGAGCTTTTTATAAGCAAAGGTACCCCACAGAAAGATGAATGCAATCTTGTGTTGATCAGCGGGTAGAATATTTATCTGATTGTACCCAGAAAAGCCATCCATCAGGGAATAGATCTCACTCCCAGTACATTCGTCGATGATTTGATCTATGAAGGGAGTGGTATAGTTGTCCTTAGGCTTGATTAATATCTCGATAATCAACGCAGAATCTTATAGTACCCTGCTTCTTATCTATAGGGAAAATTTTTGAGACCCATTCTGTGAGGGGAATCGGGTAGATAAAGCCCACGTTCATAAATTTTTCAACTTCTGCTTTGATGGCAGCAGCTTTGCGAGGATGCACTGGGCGTAGGTGATGGTGCACGAGTTTCACACCGGAGTAGGTAGGAATCTCGTGCACTACTATGCTGGGATCAATCCCAGGCATTTCCTCATAGGACCAAGCAAACACGTCTCTGAATTCACGGAAAAGATCAGTATAAACTCGTATCTCATCAGGAGAACAAGTTACTCCCACATGTATGTTCTCGACTACCCCCGGTTTGACGGAGATGTCGATCGGTATGGTTTGGGTAATGTTGCTCAGGTTTCCTTCCGAAAAGACCTCATGAGTCAATATGGGCATCTGGAGAGGTGGAGTAGGAACCTAAGATTCAAAACGCTCTAGAAAATCTGACATTGCCCCCAGGCTGGGCATGAAGGAGGAACGATGATGTCCATCGCTCCAAGGCAACTCCTCAAGAGACATTATTTCAACAATGGCTTCATCAGAAGGAAAAATTTCTTTAAGAGGATCAGGCGAGTCAGCCTCATCGAGCCAGGGGGATTGGGAATATATATCTAAATCCATGCTTGAAGGAGAATGTTGAGGAGGGGGAGGATCGGATGCGGCGACGATTTCACAGTAATTAATCTCTACTGGAGTTAAAGGCATCGATTCCCCAAAATGGGTCACCTGTTCAGGCGAAGGGATGATCCATGGGTCGTCAGACCTAGAGACCATATTAACTTGAACAGTGTGTGGTGGTGGCGCGAGAAAAATACCCATGAGGACGGGGTCTTTGAAGAGACCGGGTCCTACACTGTCAGGGGGATTGGGGATTTTATCCACGTAAGGAACATTGTTCTCAGAGGATGAAGTGAAGAAAGAAAACTGATCCACAGTAACAATTTTTCCCTCGTGAGGGAACTTCAAAAGCCAAAAGAGGGTGGAAGGCATGCATAGCATGGCGTGAGTCCAACTGCAGCCGAGAAGCAGATTGTAGTTAAGTTTGGCGTCAACCACTTCTACTTCTACGTTAACTGTCTTCCCTTGTAACGTAATTGGCAAACTCTCGAGAACACCCAGGGGTTTGGATTCCTGACCATCGAATGCTTCTAAGGCAATGGGAGATGATGAAAGAGTCGGAGAGCCAATGGCCTTCCAACAGGCAACAGGAAGTCGGGGGGTAAATTTTTCTAAGTCGAAGGTGAGAAGACTAGAATCGGCGGGATCAATTCCACCGATTGCAGACAAAAAAGCTTTCCGTTGTGATGGGAAACTTTGAAGAAATTCCAATGCGGACATGGCAGAAGGCACCTGTGCCAAATCCTCAACAATACTATAGTGCTGAACGGCATGGACGTTTAGGTTGTAGGAAGATTTTCGCAGAACACCCTTAGAAGGTGGCCTCACGACAGGTTCAGCTATAGGCTTCTCAATTTCCAAAGAACCAGAGACAGGTGGGGGAGGTGGGCCATCCACAACTTCCTTTCCAGTTGCCTGACGCGATCTGGCATAATCCTTCGAACGCGTAGCAATTGAGATAGGTGCAGCACCATTCATCATAAATACCTGGGACCCAAATGGTGCAGATGGCGAAGGTTGTTCAACCATCTGGGTCTGCTGAGATGGGAACGGTTATTTTAGAAATGTCGGAGTCCCTTTGGAGCCTTTGAGAAGTTGACTAATTTTGGATCGTCGGGGAAAATCCTTGGTATAATGATCTCCTTCAAAAATAAGGCAGGGGTACTTCGGTTTACGTTGGGAACCATCATCAGTATGAGATTTAGAAGAATCTGGCTTTGGGGCATTGGGTTTGGATTTTCCTTTACCCTTCTTCTTTCCTTTGGAGGCCTTTTCCGTGGGATTAGCCTGAACGGCATAGACCTCTGTAGTTTTGCCAGAATCTTGAGGGGCAGGAAGAGCAGAATTATTGGACGAATTGGACTTCTGCTTCCCATTCAAAGATTTTCGAGAATTTTGAGACACGGAACCAATAACACCGTCCACTGCCGAGGTGGGAGGAGCTTTACAGGTTCTTGGGCATGGAGCATCAATCAAAATATCATACAGCGTGCCATACTGAGAGTATACTAGATCAAGATACTGGGCACACGCAATGGCTTGTTCTTCAGTCACACATGCCCCCATAGCAATATCTTGAGAGATTTTGTTAACGAAGGATGTGGTGAACCAATGAGTTAGTAGTTGATCAAGTATATCAAACTTGATCAGCCTATGATGACGTCGCCACTCATGAATATGATCGGATATGTGGGTGGCTTTATCCTGCTTGAAGGAAGTCAGGAGATGCGTCCCGGCTTCATAGCGAACCGGTAACTGGAAGTGAGTCAGAAAAGCCATTGCTAAAGTATTGAAATCTTGAAAGATGCCACGGGGTAGTTCAATATACCACTTAGTGGCAGCACCGGTAAGAGTGCGCTGGAAGAGATGCAGACGAATTGAATCATCGACCCAAGAATTGGATGAACACCAAAGATGGTAAGTCATTACATGAGCTTGGGGGTCTTCCCCAGCTTTACCCTCAAACTTTGGGCAGTCGCCGGGTACCTTGGTCGGAACCGGAGGCCGATAAGGATTGTGCAGAATTGGATCATTGGTTAATTTAGAAACATCTGGTAATTCCAAGGTAGCTAATAATGGCAACTTTGGATTGAACGGCATGCCAGGCCCTCGATAAGCACCGGTACCTGTACTCCATGCTGGTTGAGAATATCCTTGCCCCCATGGGTTCTGTCCGGCAGGATTCTGACCGTATGGGGTATAGGATGTATATCCAGTCTGATTTGGTTGCTGGTAACCAGTGTACGGGGCTTGATAACCAGAGTATGGAGCTTGATTATGTGTCGGCCCCATTTGAGCAGTCTGCGGATTTGGCACACTACATGCCACAGTATATCATTTCATTCGATGAAAGCTAATTACGACATAGTTAAGAGCTTTTCACACAATAACAAAATGACCAGACAATAACCAATGATATCTCTAATGCAGCTAATGGAAACTAAAAGCTTTTCTTTCAAAGTTACTAATCACTAATAACACCGAAAAGATTTAATTCACACTAACTAATCCAAAGAAAAAGAGATTTTTTTTGTATTTTCAATGTTTAAGAGCAAAATGCACCAACAAAATGAAAACGAATGAGACAAGAAATTTGAGAAGCAAAAGAAAAAGAGAAAAACAATCAAATTTCACTCAATGCAAGCACACAATCAAATCTCAAATCGATAAAAATTCCCTCAAATCAAAAGACACCCCAAAGACTCAATTGAACCATGTAATCTAGGCCCAAAACGAAACAAAGCGGAATTCGAATGAAGAAGAAGCCAATCACTCAAATAATGCAATAAAACGATAAACAACCACCAAACGAGTGCAGAGAAGCAATCACAAAGCTGACTGAACAGATAGAAACCAAAAACTCCCAAGGGAGGCTCAATGCACAATAGCACCTAGATGCCCTAGGTCCAAGATGTAAAATCGATAGAAATGGGAAAACAACCAAAGGAAGAAGGTCACAGTCAATCAAACAAGGCTCCAGAACACTCAAGCAGTCGAAAAAACAAGACCAAACACCCAGATCAATCTCAGAAGGCTCAAAACACAGTAAACCCTAGCACCTTACAGGATTGGCGTGACTGTAAGGCTGAAACTAGTGCCAGAACGGAATCGGCGCGAGTAATACACTGACAACATGCGCCAGTGGGCACGACTGTCACACTGAAAAGCGCGCCAGCCGAGTTTACCAAGGAAAAATGAAAAATAAGCAATCCAAGAAGCAAACCAGTGATGTTGGAGCTCAAACCAAAAGCCAAAGACACGAAAAGAGCCAACCAAAAGAGCTGATCAAGCAGGCAAAGTCAAGAATCAACCGAAAAGACAAGACAATACTCCAAGTGTTCAGTTCATAAACTAAACCGGAGATTGACTGAAGCAGCATTCATCTACTTTCGCTAATGCAGAGCAAGAGCGTTTCGAAGGCTATCTGGCTAACTTCAGGCTCCATCTGTAGTTTACAAAGCAAACAACAAGCTAACTCCCCATCGGAGTCGCCAATTTGTTGTGGAGGTAAATCCCCTCTGTGGACAGAGGCGATCCCTACTAGCCCAGAGCGGGTCTAGCAACAATCGTAACACGCTATGGCACAGGTCCCTAATTGCAATAAACCAACTTGCGAATAAGGCTTACCTCGAATCCAACGTTGTTTTTTGTAGAGAAGGTAGCACTCCCGTTCCTTTGCTCCGGCAGATCACAATCCTCACGCTCGTCGCGATCGAACACCTGCACACACAAGAAACACAACAAACACAAGCGTAAAATCCAATATATACAATTATGCGTCAGTCAGAGAGGACACAACTCATGATCATAATGAACAAAACGAGTGGAACCATAACCAATAATCGCTTATCATTAATTCATACAAAGGAAAATACAACCTGGCTCTGACGCTGAATCCTCCTTCGACGGGTCATCAGTGGAATACGTCTCGGTAAAGCTTTTCAAGGATGGGGACAAGCCTCTCTCTTCGATCGTCAATCTCCTTGCTATAGATTTGGCTCTATGAGGGCTATTGCAGCATTCTTTAGGCTATGAAGGCTCTTGGAGACTAGCTTGAAAAGGGAAATGGCAAGCGTATATAGATGGTGGAAGAGGATTTGGGATCCCTACAATCATGGGATTGGCCCTATCCTTAAGGAAGCTTCCATGAGAGGTGGCAAACTACTTCCTCTACATGGAAATCTGGAGCCAAACGTCCCAACTCAATTTAGAGACCAGTTCAGGAGTTGGTTAAAGTCAATCTTCTGCCATTTATTTTTTTTAAAAACCCTTCATTAAGCCTGGCGCGAGTGCGACTCTAAGACAGAGCGCCAATTGGCGCGCCCTCTTTGGAGGATTTCCCCCATTGGCGCGAGTATAACACTGGATAGTCGTGTCAATGATGAAAAGGCTATTTTTAGGGTTTTTCACAAGGAGATGTCTTCAGGGGAATGAAAGTCCATGTTTAGGGGATTGCCATGAAAGTGTTTTCAGGTTTTGTCACTGCTCACAGGTCACGGAATGAGCCCTCCAATGTGCGAGACGGGGGATTGCATGGACGGTGACAAATTGTTGTGTAACAGCCTTCATGACAATCCCTTTCATCACCAAGAAGAAAGGATATCCTCTCTCTTGGATGAAAATGAAACCCAACAGGAGTTTATTTATGATAATCATGTTAGATCCTCTGAGTTTGATGAAAAGTTGTAGCAAACTTGTCAGTATTTTGATCATCCGGAGTATGAGAATCATTGCAAACAACAAGAGGAAATATTGGAAGATAATTACTATAACTCTCAGGTAAAGGAAAAAGTTTATTCTTCATGTTATTTCTTGCATCAGTCTAGATCAAATAATGATCACACTAAGGAAGAAGTGGGTGAAAATTTGTCTTTATCCTTGTCTTCTAATCTGAAATCATTTGAGTGAAAGTCAGAAGTTAAGATTCAATTTGTGGATGAAGTTGCTGAGAACATTGAAAAGGACATTCAACTTTTAGAAGATAAAATTCAACCTTATAGTCTTCATGATCAAGGTCAGTATTTTCAAATGATTTTAATACCAGAACACAAAGAGATGGTGCTGCTACCTTTCTCCTTTGAGATTGACGAAGAATACCTTGTTTTTGAAAATCAGTTTGATATCACACAATTGAAATCTTGTGTGCCTAAGAAAAGCATGTATGAGTTGTCCAAAGCTACAGAATGTCATGAGAAGCATCAAACATATCATGTCTTCTTTGATCCTATAGTTGAATACATGGAAGAGTTATACAGTCCAGATTCCTAGTTATATTTTCATTATGAAGATCAGATACATCTTATGTTGCCTTGGTCATTTCAGTATCATGTTTACTTTTGGTTCAAGTGCAGTCAACATGTTCAAGTGTCAAATGAGATCAATGATTGGCTTCATTGGAAGTTTCATGTTGCTTGAGTTAAAAATGGAGATTGCAGGTGATAGGGTAAGTAGGAGTGTGTGAATAAGCTCAAATTTTATTGACCATCTTTTCAATAGGTACAAAGTTGGTTTTTTAGCAGTGATCATCAAGCTTGAGCCCGAGGAGAAGGCCATAAGAGTTTGAATAAGACTTGGAAAAATTTCAGTGTTTTTATTCCAAAAGGATGGATGGCACTGGAACTACAGGTTCTTTGGTATACCACAGGGGCACACCATCCGAAGTGGAGCCACTGTTATCACACCTTAAATTTTCAAAATCATAACTTGAAATGTGTCAAGTTTGTATTTAGATTGGTTAGATTGCATAGCATCATGAAATGATAAATTTTATGATTAGCATAAGCTTTAAAGATTGTTTTAAGTTTTTAGGGATGATCTCAAGTCATATCAAAGGAACAAAGCTTGAATAGATACTTTAAATCGACCTAAACTCTCAATCTGGTCACCTGTTAGAATTTTTTTGTGTCCGCAACGATTTTAGTACAAAATTAATAGATTTTTTTGTGGAAACACTTAGTAATTTCGTATTCAAACTGATGCTTGTAAAGATAAATGCGCTATGAAATTTGTGTCATCCTATAACAGTTTTTTGCATAATGATGGGTTGTTAAACTTTGAGGGTTTCGAGGTCATGCTGTCAGAATAGGGTCATCATTGAAAGTCTTAGGCGCATTTTGGAATCAACCACAATTTTCTTAATAAATCCCATCTCATTTTTTCAAATTCATCCCTCATTCCTTACGCTTTATTTTTCTCTCTTGTAAGCTGCTACCAAAGCAGCTTGTTGTCATTTTCATCTCCCGTAGAAATCCTCTGTCATGTCAGCCCTCTTTTACCATAAAAGCTCGTTGTCATCAAACACTTTTACTGAAGAGGTGTAAATATACAAAGAAGGCCACTGCTGCAGAACAAGAAGAAATGGCTACACCAAAGAGAGTGAATAAAGGAGGTCTTCCATTCAGGTACGAGCCTACAAGTCCAAGTTTAATTATGGAAGATCCATATTTCGTTGAGATTTTTACAAGTGCAGGCTGCATTCAGTTCTGTCAAAAGTTGCAAGGTCATCACAAATAGGTATCACAAGACTTCGTACTAAATTTCAAAGGAACATCTACAAAGGTTGGTTTTCTTTATGTGCCAATTTCGCATGATAGTATTTCTCAAGAAACAGGGATCCTTAGGACCAAAGAAGAATGGTTTAAAGCTACAAAGTTTGATTTAAGAAGTTGTGATGATTATCTAAAGACTGAACATGTAGGGATAAATATGACTATAGGGATTCCCAGAACTTGCCTTAAAGATAAATACTCTAAACTATTGACAGTCATACATAAATACTTTACCTGTGAAGGCAGATTCCAAAAAATATACATGTATCACTTCAAGCTATTGCTTCATTTTACAGGGAAAAAGCTGATAGATATTCCTTTTTACCTTTTTAGAAGCCTGGGAAAAATCGCAAATAAAGTGCAAGGTAGACCTGAAAGAAGTGAAACTTCCATCTTCCACCATGGATTAATGAAATTACTAGTACTGGAAGAATTAAATAAACTAGACAGAGACTGGGCATCTTTCTTGTTTATGAATGGGTATGAAATGTGTTTTTTATCTCCAAGGAAAGCCTCTAAACTCAAAACTCCTTCTCCTAGACAAGAGCTGAATACTACTGCAGAAGTAGAAGGGAATCATCAAGAAGGTTTAAAAGCTACAGCTAAAGATGTGGAGGTAGAAAAAAATTTCATCCAAGAGGTAGTACCACATCCAGCAACTAGTAAGAATGCTAAAAAACATGTCATAATTAGCAAGACTAAACCTGCAGCAAAAAGGTTTACAAGAAGCACAAAGGAAACTAGTGGAGGTAAAGGCGGGCTTGAAGACATCTTACAAGCTATAGACATTGCAGAAACCCCTGTAGTGAAATTAACTGAGGTAGAAGGATCCAAGGTCAAAGGGAAGGGGCTTATGGCCAAGAAATTAGATTTTTCATCAGAGGATTCAGGTTTTCTTTTTAAACCTAGAAAGCCTTTCACTAGATCGCAAATTTCTGAGACTATCACCATTGGAAATAAGCAATAGAAGGAAGATAAAGAAAAAAGGGCAGCAGTGCAAGAAGTAATAGTTATATTTCCTATTGAGAGATAGGTTACTAAAGAAAAGAAAGGTCAATCTAAAATAAAGATTCAGAAGAAATCTGAGGCAAATTTTCCAAAGAGACGGTTTAAAGATAAGGAAGAAACAGTCAAACAGAGAAAGGGAAAGGAAAAATTCATAGAGCAAACTGAAAAAGAGGAGCTTCTTGAAGAATAGTTAAGAGCAGTTAGGGAATATTTGTCTGAAACAAAGAGAGACCTAGAAAGATACAAGAAAGATAGATAAATGATAGATGAGGTGGAAAAGAAAGTAAATGATCAGGTTACTCATTATGAAAATTCTATTGGAAAGGTCAAAAACTTGTTGAAGAAATCACAGCCTTTACGCATCATGATGACATAAACAAGGAAAAGAAATTTATGGTTACAGGCAGAGAGGAAAAGCCTTCAGAGACAAGTCAAAGAGTTGAAATAAAATATGGAGATGATGAAGACAAAATTAGAGAAGAAAGATTTTGGAAAGAGGAGCTATGGAAAAAACTATTAAAGTTGCTCATGAAGAAACTGTTGGTAAATAAGAAGGTAACAATGGATTATAGAACTTTTTTGTCTTATATTATCATACTTTACATGCAGTTATATTCATGGATCTTTTCAGAGCTAAGATCCTAAGTTTTTTCAAGTATTTGGGAAGTTAGGAAATTCCACAGCGTATGCTAGGATTGAAGCCCATTTTCTGCTGCGGAATTTCTGAAGAATTATTTTTGGTTTTAAGATACTTGAACTGATGGGGATCAGGAAATTTGAGGTTTGCTTTTAAGTGTTTTTGATCACTTAACATCCTCCAATGGTCAAGAATAACAAAGGATTATCACAGATAAACTTTTTGTTTGTGCTACGAAACTAGCTACGAAAGGAGCTCAAAACTCTGTTTTGACAACAAGGTTAATTTTGGAAGAAGGAGAAAGGTAAATAGATATTTCAAATCTATTCTCCATGAGAAATGAAAAAGAGTATCAGGGAAATGACAGAGTATCAGATTAGAAGTTTTCTGAGTGGAGATATTTTGTTAAGGATACAGTTCGAAGATACCAGCTCACTATGTTTCCATCTCATCAAACTGACAGCTCCTTAATAGTAGGCAGAGAAGCTTCATGAAGACAGTCAGAGTATAAATGTTTTTTTTGTTGCCAGTATGGTTGAAAAACATGATTCCTTTCGAGGAATATTTGGATCATATTTAGATTAAAGGGTAATAAGTAGGTGTTTGAGTCATAGTAGGACTTTAACTCCTAATTCGAAAGGTGTCAGTTCTAGTTTTAAATATTTAGTTAGTGGTTTGATTTGGTGTCAGTAATAGAGTTTAATGATCTATCCACTTGGCAGCTTGGATGTAAAGGCTATGTGCCTATAAATAGTGAGTACTTCAATGTATGAAAGGTTGAAAAATGTTATCTCAACAGACTACTTTTGTAAAGCTTTGGAGTTTCTGATATATACAGTAACAATACAACTTTTCTTCACCTGAGATTCTTAGTATATTTCAATGAGTTTATGTCCTATATTTTGAAATGTTTTTCTTCCATAGTCTTAATGCATATTACTCAGAATTCATGACTGTTCATGCTCTGACTTCCTTTAAGTATTAAGCTATGGTCAAATGAGTTTTAGGTCCTATCTTTGAAAGGTTTTCTTCAATGTCTTAATGCTTATTACTCAGAATTCATGATTGTTCATGATCTGACTTCCTTTAAGTATTTGAGCTATGGTGAATCTCCTTTAATATTTTTCTTTCAATACCTTGATGTCTCATTACTCATAATTCGTGTGTCACATGCTCTGACTTCCTTTGAACCTCAAGTTATTGAGATTTTCATGAATGTGTTATTCTTTCATTGAAGTATATACAAGCCTCAGCTTCCACAAGGAAATCCTTTGTTATTGAGAGCCCTTTCACTAACTCCATAGCCCAATGGTATCAAGCCTTCATCTTTTCAACCTACAAACATTCAAAACCATTACATAAATCATAGATTTATTCATCTATATACATCTCTATTTAATATCATTAACCCTTAAGAGATCCCTCTCAGACTGAGGAGGCTAAGCCTCAATCACAAGATTGGTTTGAAATAGTTACATTGAAGTTTTCTGATCAGAAACCAATCAAGTACGATTTTGGTGATAACACTTTGACTTGACCTCATCTGTCATTTCCCTTAAGCTCCCCTAAGATTTTCTTTCGCACAAACTCCCTATAAGTATTTTTCTATCCTTGAAACCTCACCTACTATCTCCAGCACACATCAGACATCCAAAATAGGTTGATCATTTGCTCAAAATGAGCTCTGGCTTCCCAATATAGGCCTCCATCCACTGTTGGCCCTGGGTTGCCCAAAATTCCCTATGGATCTTCAACCTTTAGAATTCTCCAAATGACTCTACAAATCCCTTCATTTGATTCATAATGTCAAAAATTTTCATAATAGACTATTCACTTGCATAAATTGGCCTCTGGCTGCTCCGGTTTCGCCTCCAACACCTGGTGGTACCCCTTGGCTCTGGGTTCACTGAAAAATTCTCTGAAGAATCTCGACTTTCAGAAGTCCTCAAAAGATTCTAAAAACTTTATCAATGGATTCAGAAGTATCAAAATAGTCTAAATAGACTATTAGTTTCTTGAGAATGGATGTTGGTTGCTCTAGATAAGCCTCATTCTCCTGTTGGCACTTGTTGGCCCTAGTGGCCTCTGGAAATTATCTGAAGAAACTTGTCCTTCAAAAGTCCTCTACAAGCTCTAAATACCACACCATTAGTTCCAAAATGTTTGAAACATCCAAAATTGACTATTGGATTACTAATAAAGGCCTCTAGCTGGACTGGCTAAGCCTCATTCCGTTGCTGGCCCTGATGGCCCCTAGAACTTCTATGAAGAAAAAACCAACTCAAAAGTCCTATGATTTCTCTGAAACCCTCAAAAACGAGTCTGGAATGTCTGAGATAGTCGAAATTGACTATTCACCCTCCAAAATTGGTCGAATCTAGCTCACGATAGAGCCTAAACTGATTTTGCCCAGTGTCCCTAAAAATCCTCCACTAACTTTGGGGAATTGCACTTAACTGCAGATAAAATAGGAACTGCCCCTATATCTGGTCCCTATCGAAAATTTTCACTAGAGCTAACTGCAACATTAACTTTAACCGTTGGTGGATGGGCACATGCCCAAAACTCCGCGGTCTTCTAGTCATAATCGTCGGCGAGAACTGCGCATAAACTGCAGTGGTTAATTTGGAACTGGAGTATGAAAGCGGGTTGAACGCAACTGTCGGCGGATTAACCACGAAATTATACAACATGTGACATAATGTTAAATAATTGGCGTTGACTGTTTGGGTTGGGTTAAACCCTGGGTTCATGGCGTGACGGCCATATGGGAGGGGCTGGCCCCTCCAAACCCCCATATGCAATTTCATTCAACGATAAATTAAAACATTGAACCATTATGGTTAAGTCACAAACCATAGCCCGGGCGGTAAGACAGTGCACGTGCAAGCGATAAGTCTTCGGGTCAACTCTAGTCGACTCCCCAAAAATTTTACATGACCTTCCTGGGCCACGTGGTGGCCTCTAGGCCTACCATGTGGCGACTCTTGATTGGATAAAAAATCCACATACAATCTAGTATCCAATTAAACGGTGCCACTTTTCCTCATACAATTGGTCCAAGAGGAATATTTTGGGGAATATTCCCTAGAACATTCTCTCTTTTTTTTAATATTCAAAGGTCCAGTCAAACTTGGTCAAAAGCCAAAAATTGCGATTTACTGTACTTTTCAAATCACAATAACTTCTTCATACGGTTTCGGTTTTTCGAACCGTTCATGGTGCCAGAATCAGGAAGACGAGATTTACCTGGTCACTTAGGTTTGGTAGACTTCCGAACACTTTGAAATTTGAGCTATCACTTAGGTCCATGATCCAAATATGATCACACCTCCCCATTGGGAATCTTTTGGACCTCGAAAGACTGATATATTGATATGTTCAGTAGATGAGAGTATAGCACCCTCACTTTTCAACCTCCATACACTTTTCCTTGCATGGCTTAGTGCCTCTGAACCACAACTCGAAGGTAGTCAACACTTCCCCTCTTAAATGCTCTTATCCTCCTGTCAAGAACTATCTCCCTTGAACTCACTCGGAAATTTCTGGTAAGAAATTTATAGAAGGTAGCTAAACATCATGTCCTTGATCATCGATCCAAGGTGGCTCAAACAAACATAAGCTTCCAAATGAAAACATGCATACATAACATAAATTTTCATATGTACAAATGAATGTATGTCTTACTGTGTCAAGAAGTCAAACCACTTCTTACCAAGCCAATTCCATGGTGATTTTTGCTGTTGAAATCTTCTTCATGTGAAACATTTGTTCTCACATCAATGATGGAATATTTGGTTCCACTTTTGCCAGTCTTTCTATCCTCTTGCCTCATGTGATTGGGATGATTAATTGGATACAATGTCCAACATTGGGCAACAATATGTCCCTTTCTCTGGCAATGTGTGCAAGTCTTTTGCACCTTCTTTGCAAGTTTCCTTTGATTCAACTGTTTCTTGTATGCCTTCATCCTCTTCCAGCGTTTTGAAACATCATGGTTACACAAACCACAATATGCACACAAACTCTTTCTTCCATTCAAGCATGCATATTTTTCATACTTATCAGAAACATAATCAACTTGACTATGGGAATAATTATACCTCAAATGTTTCTTTGCATGTCCATACTTTTTACCTTCTAGAGGAGATGAACTAATAGAGGTTCCAACTTTCCTTTGAAGACTAACATCAGTGTTCTTGTCTTGATAGTTGTTTGAACTCTCATGCTTGCCATAAGCTACATGTCTACATACATATTGCTGCAAAATAGGCTTCAAACAATGGAAATCAACTTGAACACAAACTTGACATGTTTGTGATTTAGAACTTGGAACAAAATTTCTTCTTCAAGTTGTCTCAAATTCCTCCATGGCTTTGGAGTTTTCGCCATAGGATTGAACATAACCAAGACCAATTTCCTTAGGTATTTCCTCAACAAAATTACAATCAATCATTCCTTGTGCATGTTTGCCTAAACCCTTTCCTTCATAGCCCATTTTAAACATTAACTTGGACCCTACACATATTTCTAAAGAGGAATTTGAAGACAAATTAGTGTTTTACTTGTTCACGCATGTTCTTGGATAAGGCCTCTTGGGCTTGATGGAGTTGCATCTCCATCTCATGCATTCTTTGAAGAATTTCTTCTTTCTCTTGCTTCGTAGCAACCAATTGCTGACAAAGTCTAGTGCTTTCTTTTCTATCTTCAAACAGAATTTTCACTCTAAACAATGTTACCGATGAAATAGGTAACCGCAATGTTACCTAATTTTTTTTGGTAGCATAAAAAGCACCCGATTTTGAAAAGTGGTGATGCAGAATCACCATTTTTTTTTTTGGTGCACATTTTTGACACTCTAAAATTTTTATTTATGAAGTATGAATATTTGTTTTAAAATGTTAGTGATTTTCATGCTAATTTTGAAATGTATTGATGCAACATCAACCTTTTTTTTTTAGAGCAGTGATTTTCATGCTAATTTTGAAACGTATTGATGCTGCATCAACCTTTTTTTTTTAGAGCAGTGATTTTCATGCTAATTTTGAAACGTATTGATGCTGCATCAACCTTTTTTTTTTAGAGCAGTGATTTTCATGCTAATTTTGAAACGTATTGATGTTGCATCAACCTTTTTTTTTTAGAGTGGTGATTTTCATGTTGGTAATAAAACACAAAACTTAGATTAAAAAAAATATATAAAAACAATAAAAAAAACCAATAAAAATGTAAAAAAAAACAAAATAGCTCATAAAAATAAAAAATTTAAACAAAAATAAATAAATAAAACAAAAATATTTGAAAATTATATCAAAGGAAATGACAAAATTTGAAGAAAAAAAACACATAATTTAAAGAAAAAAAACAAAAATTGACCAAAAAATTAAAAAAAAAAAAAATCAAAAACATTTTTTTCTAACTTATTAAAAAAAACAATATATTAAAAATATATATATATATTTAAAAAAAAAAATTAAAATAATTAAAATTACAAAATCAAAATTTAGAAAAAAAAAATTATAAAAAAAATAAAATTAAATTTAAAAATTTAAATTAAAAAAAATAATAATAATAAGGAAAAAAATACAAATTTTAAAATTTACAAACGAAACAAATTAAAAAAAAAAACAATTAAAATTGAAAAAGATAAAGAAAATTAAAAAATTAAAAAAAAAAAAAAGAAGCTATCATTAAAAAACAAAAAAAATGAAAAAAACCACGTGCAAATAATTAAAAAACAAATATACATAAATTTAGTGTTTTTTTTTTTTTTTAATGAAACCATTTATAGATTTTAAAAATGAAAAACTAAATAAACGAAAAAATTAAGAAAAACAATTAAATTAAATTAAAATTTAAAAATTTTAATAAATAAATTTTAAATTTTAAATTATAAAAAATAATTATTCTATAATATTAAATATAAAAAAAATTAAACAAATTGAATTAAAAATAAAAAAATTGAATTAAAAAAATAATTTTAAATTTTTTGAAATTCAAATTTAAAAAAAAAAATCAAATTAAAATAAAAATATTAAAAATTAAAAAAAAATAAAAAATAAAAATAAAATCAAATAAAAAATAGATGTATATATATATATTAAAAATTTAAAAAAAAAAAAAAAACGAATTTTATTTTAAATAAAAATATTAAATTAAAAAAAAAAAATTAATTTTTTGAAATTTAAAAAAATAAAAAAAAAAATCAATTAAAAAAAATGTGGTGGTGGTCGGGGCGCGGCCCGCCCGCTGGGCGGCGCCACGGGGGCGGCCCAGCCGGCCTCCCGGCCCCCGACGGGCGGAGGGCCAATTCCGAGAATCGGCCCTCCGCCCGTCGGGGGCCGGGAGGCGAGCTGGGCCGCCCCCGTGGCGCCGCCCAGCGGGCGGGCCGCACCCCCACCACCACCACTTTTTTTTTTAATTGATTTTTTTTTAAATTTTTTTTTTTTTTTTTTAATTATTTAAAATAAAATTCGTTTTGTTTTAATTTTTTTTAATTTTATTATTTTTTTGTTTTAAATTTATTATTATTATTTTTTTTTGTTAATATTTTTTATTAAATTTTGCCCATTTTTTTATTTAATTGATTTTTTTTTTTTTTAATTTCATAATTTTTCTTTGTTATTAACTTTTACGTTTAGTTTTTTAATATAATTTTATAAAATTCAATAAATTTTATATATATATTTTTTAATTTATTTGGATTTAATATTTTTTTTAAATGTTTTACTTTTTTATTATTATTTTTTTGTTAATTATATAAAATTTTAATATTTTTTTATTTCAATTAAAATTGTGTATTTAAAATTAGATTTTTTTTTTTAATGAAACTTAATTTTTTTAAATTTTTTTTTTTTATTTAATATTTTTTTTTCTTTTTTTTTCAATTTTCCATTTTTGATTGATTTTTAAAGTTTTTAAAGTTTTTCGTTTAACAATATTTTTTTTTTCTTTTATATTTAAAATTTATTTTTTCTTTCAAAATTTATTTGTTTATTCATTTATTTATTAAAATTTAATATTTTTGTTTTTAAATTTAATTTGTTATTTTAATATTAACCTTTTTTTTTTTAATTTAATAAAATTTGATGTATATACATATTTTAATTTAAGTTCATATATATATTTTATTTTTTATAATTTAATTTAATTTATTTTTTATAGTTTATTTGTTTTTTTAATATATATTGTTTTAAATTTAATATTTTCATTGTATTTATTTTTATTTTTTTTTTAATTAATTTTTTTTTTTCCTTTTAATTTGAATAGTGTTTTTTTTTTTTTAATTTTGAATTTTTAAATTTATTAAAATTTAATATATTTCCTTAAATTTAATTATTTGTTTTATTTTTTTTTTCTTTTTTAAAATTTAATAAGCATTTTCTTTTTCTTTTTTAAATTTAATTTCTATATTTTATTTTTTATAATTTCCTTCTTTTTTTAACTTGTTTTTTTTTTAAATTTAATATTTTTATTTTGTTTTTATTTTTATTTTTTAATTTCTATATTTTTTTAAATTTTAATCTTAATTTTTTTTTGGTTTATTTTTTAATTTTTTTTCCTTAAATTTTAGGTTTTTTTTAATGATTGAATTAAAATTTTTACTTTGTTTTTATTTTTATTTTTTTATCTTCATATATTTTTAAATTTTAAGCTTTTAAATGTTTTTACTTTTTAAATTTATTTTTTTTCTTAAATTTTAGGTTTTTTTTTAATGTTTGAATTTTAAAAATTAAAAAATGTTACTTCTATTTTTTAAAATGCCAAAAGTATGACACAAATTTTTTTTTTTGTCATTCCAGCATCAACTGGTTTTGTTTTGAGGGTGTTTTTTCAATCCTTTTTTCAAGAAACAATTTTGTTTTTACCATAATTTTATAAAATGTTGAAATTTTACCTTAAAAAAAAACGAAGTGCGTTCTAGAAGACACACTTTTTTTTTGGGGGGTGTTTTTTCAATCCTTTTTTCAACAAACAATTTTGTTTTTAGCATAATTTTAGAAAATGTTGAAATTTGACCTTCAAAAAAAAACAAGTGCGTTCTGGAAGACACGCTTTTTTTTTTGGGTGTTTTTTCATGTTTTTTGAGAGTTTTTGGGCTAGAGTTCCCGTTTTGAGGTCAGGTTACCTATTTCATCGGTAACAGTGTTTCTATCCTTAAGGATGTAGAAGTCTCATTTCATGTCCTCATAAAAGAATCTTGTGAAGGAGGAGGATTTTGAAAGCTCACTTGATGAAGTTGTCATTATGAAAATGAACTAAATAACTTCAACAAAATTCACAAAGCTTTCAAAAACAATTGACAAACCTTCTGAACAAAATGGTTGTAGAGTCAAGCTCTTCTTCAAGAAGCCTTTTGCAAACAAAACCTCTTGTGCTTCAAAGGTTTACTTGAGGTCCTTTGGGTAAGGAAGATTCCTTCATCTTTCTTCCTTATTGTTTTTATATTCTGGACTTAGCTATCAGTAGCTTTCCCTTCACCTCTAGCAAACTTCAAACTTGTAAGCATCAATGAATTTGAAAACAGTAAAATTCTTTGCACAGTTAAACACCTTTCAAGTCAAACAAGAAACCTGATCCTTTTTCAATCAAGCAACCATGTGCTCTATCAACCAAGCAACTATGCTCTGATACCAACCTGATCTGAAAATGGGTTGGATAACTTGTTATGTTTTTCAAGGACCTCCCACTTAGTTAAACAAAAAAAGATCTAGCATATTCTTGACTTGTGCGGAAATGAATACTTGAAACAGGTGTATGTTTTTTAACTATTTAAGACCATTTATTTTTGCTGATATTAAACATGTGAAACAGCCATATAATTCAGAAAATAAACATCAAAACATAACAACAAATTTAATAAAGGAGTTCACCCGAATGTCGTGGGCTACGTCTCCTTGAGCCTTTGTCAACTGAATTGGCTCTTTGGGATTAGGATGGAAAATTTCTTTTAGAAGTTATAAACTCAACTCCAATGGTTATATGAACTAAACCAAAGGGTTTAGAATACCATTTATATCCCTAGCATTGTTTTCATCACTCTGAAGATAGAACTAGGCTTCCTTTGACTTGACCTCATATGTCGATGACCTTAAGCTTCCCTGGGCTTTTATTTGGAAAAAACTCCCTATAAGTCCTTTTTTGTCCTTTAAAACTCACCTACTATCTCCATCACACATGATACATCCAAAATAGGCTGATCATTTGCTCAAAATGAGCTCTAGCTTCCCAATTTAGGCCTCCATCCACAGTTGGCCCTAGGTTGCCCAAAACTTCCCTGTGGCTCTTTGACCTTCAAAAGTCTCCAAATGAATCTAAAAATCCCTTCATTAGATTTATAATGTCAAAAATATTTAGAATAGACTATTCACTTGCATAAATTGGCCTCTGGCTGCTCCAGTTTCGCCTCCAGCACCTGGTGGCACCCCTTGGCTCTACGTTCACTAAAAACTTATTTGAAGCATCTCGACTTTCATAATTCCTCAAAATATTCTAAAAACTCCATAAATGGATTCATAAGTATCAAAATAGTCGAAATAGACTATTGGTTTGTTGAGAATGGATATTGGTTGCTCTAGATAGGCCTCATTCTCCTGCTGGCACTTGTTGGCCTTGGTGGCCCCTGGAACTTCTCTGAAGAAACTCGGGCTTAAAAATTCCTCTAAAATATATGAAAACCACACCATTAGTTCCATAATGTCTGAAACATCCAAAATTTACTATTGGATTACTGAGAAATGCCTCTAGCTAAATTAGCTAAGCCTCTTTCTGTTGCTGGCCCATGGTGGCCCCTAGAACTTCTCTAAAGCAAAAACTTGCTCCAAATTCCTCTGATGGCTCTACAACCCTCACCAATGAGTCTGGAATGTCTGATATAGTTTAAATTTACTATTCACACTCCAAAACTGGTCGAATCTAGCTCAAGATAGAGCCTAAACTGATTTTTCCCAGTGTCCCCTAAAACTCCTCCACTAACTTTAGGGAACTGCACTTAATTGCAGATAAAATAGGAGCTACCCCTAAATCTGGGCACTCTCCAAAATTTCTGCCAGTGCTAACTACAATATTAACTTTAAACATTGGTGTATGGGCACATTCCCAAAACTCCGCAATCTTCTAGCCGTAACCGTCGACGAGAACTGCGCATAAACTGCAGTGGTTAATTTGGAACTAGAGTTTGAATGCGTGTTGAACGCAACCATCGGCGGATTAACTGCACAGTTATACAACATGTCACATGGCATTAAAAATTTGGCACTGACCGTTTGGGTTGGGTTAAACCCTTGGTTCATGGCGTGATGGCCATATGGGAGGGGCTGGCCCCTCTGAACCCCGATATGCAATTTCATTCAACGATAAATTAAGCCATTGAACCATTATGGTTAAGTCACAAACCATAGCCCGAGTGGTAAGACAGTGTGTGTGCAAGCGAGAGATCTTGGGGTCGACTCTGGTCAGCTCCCCAAAAAATTTACACGACCCTTCCTGGGCCATGTGGCAGCCTCTAGGCCTGCCACGTGGCGGCTCCAGACTGGATAAAAAATCCATGTACAATCCACTATCCAATTAAATGGTGCCACTTGTCCACATACAATTCGTTCAAGAGGAATATTTTGGGGAATATTTTGTGGAATATTCCCTATAATATTCTCTCTTTTTTTAATATTCAAAGGTCCTGTCAAAGTTGGTCAAAATCCAAAAATTGTAGTTTACTGGACTTTTCAAATTGAAATAACTTCTTCATACGGTGTCGGTTTTTCGAACCGTTCATGGTGTCGGAATCAGGAAGATGAGATCTATCTGGTTGCTTAGGTTCGGTACACTTTCGAACACTTATAAATTTAAGCTATCTCTTAGGCCCATGATCCAAATCTAATCATGGGTTGTGTGCTTCAATTGGATATTTTTTACTATTCATTTTCAATATTATTTATATTTTATGCACTTTATTTTCAGCAGCAATGGCATCATCAAAAAATGCCCAATTAACTCATCCAATTGACACATTTTTCACACATGATCTTGGTTAACACCGCCAAGCGAACACTTAAAACACTACACCTTAATAATTCAACTCACATAGATTAATCCCACTTGGGTACCAAGGAAAAAATAATATTTGTAGTTAGTTGTAGGATCAGTGGGATAGGATTCAATAACACCCATTGGTCGTTTACATTGTAATCTAAACATGATATGCTAGTTTTTCTATG
This sequence comes from Pinus albicaulis, assembly GCA_034641835.2. Taxonomy (NCBI): domain Eukaryota; kingdom Viridiplantae; phylum Streptophyta; class Pinopsida; order Pinales; family Pinaceae; genus Pinus; species Pinus albicaulis. The sequence goes on from CM076578.1 coordinate 1,340,005,056, forward strand.
CTAATTATAAGTTCAGAATTATAATTTATTTTCTTCTTGTTTTCTTGTGGTGCATTAGTTTCCTTGGTGCAAGTGAGTGTCAAAACAGGAAATTGTCTTGTTTTTTATGTTAAAATTAATGTCAAATAAACAACATAAGTAAGAACTGAAAAACAACATAAACATGTACAACAAACCAAAAATAGAGCCATCAACACAAATTTCGATGAAGGAGTTCACCCCTCCTGGGCTACATCTCCTTGGTCTAGCTCCATAGCTTGGGCCTCTTGTATTAAATCAAATTTAGTAAAAGTGTTTTGTACATTAATCAATTTATCCTGAAACTTGTTCTATTGTCTTGAGAACATACAAATCATATAAAAATGATTGTCCAATTATTGAAAACTAACTCTGGCTAGTCCAGACTTGACCTCCTTCCCTGGTGGCCCTAGGCTCCCTTGAGCTTACCTATAGAAAAATTACATGTAGAAGTCGCTTTAAGCCTCTAAAAACTATGTCATTGTCTCTGGAATGAAAAAATCATCTAAAATTTACTATTCATTTTTAAAAAATGGTTGAAATCTGCCTCCATTATGGCAAAAACAAAATTCACTAGGAAACTGCCTCCAAATCTAGAAAACCACCAGACAACTCCACCAAAATTGGAGTTTCCGGCGAATTAGGTGGGTCCGCCAAAATCGTCGCCATATTAAACTGTTTTCTAATTAAAATTAACTGTTTTCTAATTAAAATTAAACTGTAGTTTGGTTAATTAAATCCTGCTCTAATTGTGCTTAATCAGCGCTTGGTCATGTGATGAAGTTCCATGGAATAGGGGGTTGGTCCCCTCCTCCATCCATTTGGCGTGGAATGTAAATTAAAATATGGGCGCGTGAGCTTCTGTTTCAAGTCTCAACTGTATGGCCTGTTGGTTTAAGCAATGGTTTGTGGGGCGGAGGTCCAGGGTTCAGACCCAACCCCGACCCATTCTATATCTTTTGTGCATATATATTAATGGACCATATAGTTGATAGTTCCGCGCATTTCATTTGAACAATATAATACGTGAACACATTTGGCATTTGGTTTATATGTGTACCTAAGGTTTAATGGACCTTCGGCCTTGTATATTCTCCACGAATTTTGGCATTGATTAATGCCGAAACTGTATACGTGACTTACCATATGTTAATTCCATCAGCGCATATGCTAACGGAAAATTACCTCCACATAGACCAAACTAGCAAATATGGAAGTGTCGCTTGTCATAGTCTTATTGGACAAAAACTGAAGAATATTCCCAAAAGATTCTTTTTTCCTGATTGGGTTGCCATGTCAGCAGCCTATCCAATTTGCAATTTTTTAGTTGTTTTAAAAAACAGAGAGCGGCCATAACCTACTCATACGAACTCGGATTTTGATGAAACAGGCTGCGTTGGAATCGTGGTGACGAGCTCTACAATGTCGTCCTAGTTTCGAGCAATTCCGAAAACTTTTATTTTTGAGCTAAATACTAAGCACCTAATCATTCCTCCCCACTATAAGCCTTTTGGACCCCAAAAGCTCTCTTGATTACTGATTATGTGAATGAAGGGATTGTTCCCTTACCCTTCCAGTCTCTATCCACTAAACTTTCCCCAATTTCATCATTTGGAGCTTTTCATAAAAAGTCAACTTTTTCCCTGATTCTTGCGACCTTCTCTTGCTATTATTGACACCGTCATGCTGCAATATTTTTGAATTTGCAGAATAAAAATCTATTTTTGTAGAAACCATCTTGTTCCTACCTTGGTCACCATGGTGATTTTTAGCTGATCTCGATTTGTACTTGCGTCGACTCTTGACAAAGTTTCTTCGCCATTGCCATGTACCTTTTGGAAACCATAAACCAGCATTTGTGGAACCCATGCCTTCTTTGCCAAGTTACTTTGTCACTTTCTCTTTGACCTTTGCACCCTCTTGCACTGGCATCTTGTTTCTAACACTACTCAACATTACAGTTGACTGCTGCAAATGTTTTTCACCTTCTTTCAAAGGAAACCTGTTAACATCCTGAAACAACTCATTACAAGCATAAGCATCCTTATGAAAAGTGTGATTCAATACATATCTTTGTTTGATCATCAACAATGTCAAGTTCTAACTTGCATTCACTATCCTCTTCATTTCACTTGCATGCATAAGAGACAAACATGTCTTCTTATTATGTGCTCTAATTATGTACTCAATACCATCCTTAAACAAGTGATACTTGTTCTCATGGCGATGAAATACATATTTCCTATCATACAAATAAGGACTTCCCAATACAATACCATATATCTTAAGCGGCACCACATCAAGCTCAACTTCATCAAGAAAGTTTGAGTTAATGATTAATCTTAGTAAGCACTTCCTTGTAACCTGCAACTTTGCATTCTTGAAAATCCAACCCAAAGGATATGGTCTTGGATGTCTAATTGTTTCAAGGCCTAGCTGCTTAACCAAATCTTCAGAAGTCAAGTTAGCTTGTGACCCACTATCAAAAAGTGTATCAATCTTGGTATGTTTAGAGACAACTCTAATATGGAAAAGTTATATTCTTGTATCTTCATCATGAGTATCATTTGTACAATTTGAAGAAATAGTGCTTGCAACATGTTTACCTTTCAAACCCATGGCTGTAATTTTTGTCTCATCTCCTCAATATGACCCTAAGTCTTGTTCAGCTATAGCAACATTTTTTCCATTCTCTTTGGCTTTCAGTCTATTTGGTTTCAATTCTGCATGAAGTTGCCAACAATGGTCTTCATCATGGTCAGTGTTTGAACGGTTTTTGCATGTGAGTTTTTCCTTATCTTTCTTTACAGAGCTATTTCTTTTTCCTCTTCCACAAGACTTTTCTTTCCCTTTACTCTCACTTTCCTCTTTCTCCTCTATGCCTTGTTTTCCCCTTTCCTCTAAGTCTGTGGCTTGTACACAAACTTCGTCTAAATTTCTTGGGTTAAACATAAGAATAGTATGCTTCAAATAGGAATGTAAACCTCCAATATATTTCAAGAGTGTATCTTGGGAATTCAAGTTTACTCCTAACAAAAAAGCTCTCTTTCTAAACTCCTGGGTATAATCTTGAACTGTTTGACCCTTGAGCTGCCTAAAATTTTGCCAACTCACAATGGATTTTTGTATGTAAGCTAAAGGATAAAACTTTCTTTTAATGGAAGAAATAAACTCAGCCCAAGAAATGGATATCTTGCCATGAATTCACATTTCCTCGAGTCTTTTCTTCCCATCAGACTAGTGCGGCTCCTTCTAGCCTCAATTAAGCCAACTAAATCTTTATGTCGTCCTCATGAAGGTTTTGAATTCTTCAATACACCTCCAGTTGATGTATCCAATTTTCTATCTTCTCTGCATTTACCTCGCCATTGTACATGGGTAATTCAAACTTTCTGGCCAATTTAAGTAATGGAGTTTTTCCTCTTATGGCTTTTGAGTGAGTGTGAGTGGTCTTTGTGGTGGAAGTGGAAGATGATGCGGATGGGGATGATGAAGATGATGAATATGGTGGAGATGGAGGTGGATTTCCTTCACTGCCCTTTGAACTCTTCTCTTCATCATTTTTATTGTTTCAAGATCCTTCTCCATGTGGAGGCTTTGAACCTTCTCCAATTCTTTCTGCCATGAAAGCTTCATACATGATTTTAACCATTCTTTGCATCTCTTTCAATTCTTTCTTAACATCCTCTTCCTAATAATGTTCATTGTTGGGGTTCCCATGTTTTGGAAGATTTGGCAATACCAAAAGATGAGACAACATCAAACCACTTTGGGGCCCTAGGATCTAGCCCTCCTGGACCCGGAGAGGGATCTCTCCAAATAGAGCAAAGAATGATGTATCTTTGAAGCTCAGAATGAGATGTTAGGCTAGTTATGAAGCACAGAAGGGGAGTTTTTAAAAATGATTTGGTTGGAGGGTTGCTGGGTTGGTCAGGAGATCATAGACTGGGAAAGTAATGAGAGAAAGGAAACAAAATTGCAGGAGGCTTCAGCGAAGAGGATAGGCCAAGACAGTGCCATCCATTGGGCTATGGAGTCATGAGAGGAAATTACTTGCAACAGCTAGCCAAGGCTTCCAAAGGGCAAGTCATCTATACTAAAGGATCTTTTTAGATAGATGATGGGGTGGAACATTAAGGAGAGAAAGTGGAAGAAGGAAAGACAACCAGTTTTTTGTCTATAGATCAGGTCAGAGGTCATTTAACTCCAGACCTGCTTGGGCATACTCAAAGGCAGCTCTCAAAGAGACAAAGGGGCAGCTTATAGATCAGAACAGAGGTAATTTAACTCCAGATCCGCTTTAGAAACTCCAAGGGAAAAACAGAGATAAGATTACAAAGAAACATCTAAGAAGCAAACCCCCAAGTTCATACATCAGCCAGCAGGCAATAACATCCGCTGCACTAGTTAAACCCGTGAACCCACTCTTAGACAGCACATAGGGCGGAAAACATAAAGGTAGGGAGAGCAGACAGCATAGGGCACCTAACAAGGGTGAATCCTATACCATTATTTTGATGCCTACCAGAAGAACATGAAACAATATGGAAATGTAATAAACAGAGTAAGAAAACATCACCAATAGTAATAGACCAGGATCCTGTGAAAAGTGCTTTGATTAATAGATGCAACACCAGTCATGTACAATAAGCTCGATGGCTGTTACAGTCCAGACTTCTTCTCCCAGCCTATTACATACAACTACTCTGCTACTCCCTCCCACGACTGTTCTAACAGTCAAGAATGAATCCCTCTAACAGCAAACTACCAGCAACTGAACAACAACCTTTACAATGTGTTCTCGGGAATTTCTTATAGGAGAAGAGGAAGAGACAGAGGTAGATAGACAATTAATCAATCTCATTAAGATAGAATCGGCGGAAGTGTCCACGCCCATACTGCTTAATGGCTCTGCAGCGTACTCTGTAGACTGTTTGGGGGCTCTGTCAGGCTGGAAATTGACCTCTGATATTTCTTTGGGGTCCTTCGACTGTCTGGAGCTCTGTGCTGCCACTCTGAAATAAATGACATGGATGGAAGTCTGCGACTTCTCCATACCTCCATTACTGCTGCACAGACAGTCTGTAAAAGCTCTGTCAGTATATTCAATCGTTTCAGGGCTCGAGGAGATATGGGGGCGCTGTAGGTAGATGTCTCTCCTGGAGAAAACGCTCTCCTGGAATTCACACAGATAAGACTTGTTGTGTGTGCATTAGTCTTCAACTGCGTCTTGGTCCTTTGAATACGGGGCAAAACATTTAATTTCATTAATAACAGGCACCAACCCCCTTTGAATTCCTTCTGCTGGTCGCTGGCAATGCTGAACTGGCCATCTCTGTACTACCTGCATAATGAAATGAACTGTTACAAGCCCGGGCAGTGGTGGCGGAGAAATGTTGTGGAGGCGGAGGGATGGTGGCAGAATAGTGGAGAAACGATGGAAAGCGGCGGAGAAATGGTCACATAGTGCGAAGCCCAAAGACTAGCGTTGGGTCGAAACACAAAGGAAATGACGAAAACAATGGAGCGGAAGCCGTGGAGGTGGGACCCAGCGGAGGCGGAGGGCGATTAAACGCGAGCCGTCAGATCTGGGAGGAAACGGACGGTCACGATCCAATCAGCACCATTGCAATTGGAGGTCAGAGCGATCGGCAATCGCAACACACCTTTTGAAAGTTCTGATTGTGATTGAGCATGGAGAAGCGATTGAGCGATGGCCGTCGATCTGGGGGAGAAACGGACGGACAGGATTGAATCGGGAGATGGAGGGAAGGGGATGCGATTAGCGCCAGGCTGTCTGATTGGCTGGAAAATGGACGGCTACGATCAAATCAGGAGACAGAGGAAAGGACCGCGATCGGAGGAAAAGGGAAGAGCGATGGCCGTTGGATCATGTAACAGACGGACGGCCAGGATTTAATCGGGAGATGGAAAGAGGGACTTGCGATTGCGATCGGGAAGGGTCTGCAATTGAGTGCTGACCGTCGATCTGGGAGGAAACGGACGACGGAGATTTAATCGGAAGACAGAGAGAAGAACTTGCGATCGGTGATCGGGGGGGAGTTGCGATTAAGCGCCGACCGTTGGATCTGGAAGGGAACGGACGGTGGGGATTTAATCGGAAGACAGAGAGAAGAACTTGCGATCGGCGATCGGGGGGGAGTTGCGATTAAGCGCCGACCGTTGGATCTGGAAGGGAACGGACGGTGGGGATGCAATCGGGGGAGAAACAGAAGGACTTGCGATCAGCGATTGGCGCAGGACCGTTGATCAGCAGGGAGATGGACGGTCGGGATTAAATCGGGCGGAGGGTAGGGAGGCTTGCGATGGCCGTCGGATCTGCGGAAGGATGAACGGCTATGATTAAATCGGAGCATCGCAATCGGAGGTAGAGAGATGGGACTTGCGATTGCGATCGGACGGGGAGTTGCGATTGTGCGATAGCCATCGGATCGCAGGGCAGATCAACGGTCAGGATGAGATCGAGGACCCGCACCCAAAAGCGTATCACAGACTCTGCGATTGCGATTGAGCCGTGTCTTGCGATTAGCGCTCCGCCGTCGATCTAAGGGACAGATCAACGGTGAGGAATATGTCGCGGGCATATTGTAATAAAACAATCGCATCGGGGGTTTACGTTGTTACAAAGGATTTACACCCGCCCGATGCTCCGATTGCGATAAGCGCCGAGGACTTAAGCACTTGGTCCTGGCGCCTGGGCACATGTGGGGAAGTGGTTAAGGGGAAGGGGCTAGGCCTTAGAATAAGGTCGGAAAGTGGGTTTTTAGCCCCTTTTAATGGATTCTTAAGGTGAAGGAGGGGAACGATAGAGGGGAAAAAGGGGGAAAAAGCTAAACAAATGGTAGGGGAAGCAATCAAAGGGGATTTTGGGGGGATTTGAGGGGTAAATGGGGAAAGAAGGGGGAATAAAGGGGAGAGAAAACAAAGGCTTTGGGGGATGAAATAAGAGGGAAAAAGGGGGCCTTTGGGCATTTCTTCACATAACAGAGAGGCTTTAAAAGGGGAACCAGCAGAGGGGATTTAATCAAAGGATAAAGGCACATGGAGGCTTCAAGGAGACTGTGTTTTCAGAGGAAATGCATTCCTTGAAGACTCAGCAAAGATTTAGCCCCCTATTTGCTTGTCAAGAATTTCATAGGGGGGCTAACAGTGGCTCCACATGGGGATGGCTTCTTCTTGAAGGAGACAAGAATTCAGAAGATGATCTCTTGGTGTAGGCCAGATGCCTGCTGCTTGAACCATCCTTTTCTTTCCTTGATCAGCTGCCACAAACTATGAAGACAACATATCAGTAGTAACAATCTCCCAAATAACTACCTACCCACACTATAGTCCTATCATTTTTTCTTCTTGGGTGCATTTGGACTTGCAGACCCTTTTACATCATTAATTTTTACAAGGAGGAAAAAATAAACCTATTATAATCTACCCTTATTGCTCCATGAGACCAGTTTAGACTGTTGGTCTCATATGTTTCTCTACCTACACTACCACCGCCATAGATTGGGGACTGCCCAGTGTGTTTTTCTATATTCTAAGACAGAAATTTAAACAACTAATCTACCTGCTCACAGGCTGAGCTTTATTGAGCTTCCTACCTACCCTACTCTAACTGGAACTCTCTGATGTTCTAGGTGATATGATAAAGCCAATACAACCAGTCAAGTAGTAGTGAAAAAGGATATGAGCACTGGTTGCCTGTCAGAGATAACCACAGGGTGCTCTGCTTGTGGTTCTTCAAAACTGTGGTCACCATCAGTAGTGACCATTCCTGATGAATCTGCCCGTGCTGAGGATCAATGCTAGAGCGTTCGAGCATATCAGGGCCTCCATGTACTTTGCCACAGGATCAACGAACACTTGATGTATGCTTTCTTCTTTTCGGCCTGCCATGATTGGTAGGCTGTCTATGTCCTGGGCAACTTCCATTATTGCATCTTCCACTGCATCTTCGGCGTGGCTCATGAAACCCGGATCTTCCTCTTCTTGTATGTCGAACAGCAGCGGAATCTCTGTATTTTTAGGGGGCGGGAGACTTTCCAAGAATGCTCTTGGGTCTCTGAACTCGTATGATTTCTCTTGTGAGTTCAAAAGTTCGAGCTCAGCTTCATATCTGTCAACCACCAAATCAAGAAACATCTTCTTAAGCACAGGTAGATGATTGAGTGCTGAGCCAATAGGGACAACCTTTGGAAGGTCCTCCCATTCAATTTCTGCCAGTACACTCGCTATTCCGCTCTGAAACTCTGCTATGAGGCTTGGGTCTATTTCTTCACATTGTTCAGAGTCCTCTATTAGCAAAGTGACTGGATCTTCGGCATGGATGATGTTGTACTGCGACATGGTCTCCCAGTGGATCTTATGTGAAACCACAAATAATCAGTGGCCAGCTGATTACCAGTGGAGTCTTTTTATCATTCAAGAATTGTGGAGTCGCCAGGTGGATGATTCACAACTTACCGTCCACCACAGTGGTTTGCCAAATCAAAGCTGGCTGATCTGGTTCCCAGTGGAGTCGCCATTATGTCAGGGTTCCCATGTTTTGGCAGATTTGGCAATACCAAAAGATGAGACAACATCAAACCACTTTGGGGCCCTAGGATCTAGCCCTCCTGGACCCGGAGAGGGACCTCTCCAAATAGAGCAAAGAATGATGTATCTTTTGCTCGTAATGAGATGTTAGGGCTAGTTGCTATGAAGCAATGCATGTTTTAAAATGATTTGGTTGGAGGGTTATTGGGTTGGTTTTGGTCAGAGATCATAGACTGAGAAAGTAATGAGAGAAAGGGAAACAAAATTGCAGAGGGGCTTTCCAGCCGAAGAGAATGGGCCAAGACCGTGCCATCCATTGGGCTATGGAGTCATGAGAGGGAATTACTTGCATCCACTAGCCAAGGCTTTCAAAGGGAAAGTCATCTAATACTAAAGGATCTTTAGACTAGATGGTGAGGTGGAACATTAAGGAGAGAAAGTGGAAGAAGGAAAGACAACCAGTTTTCTGTCTATAGATCAGGTCAGAGGTCATTTAACTGCAGACCTGCTTGGGCATACTCAAAGGCAGCTCTCAAAGAGACAAAGGGGCAGCTTATAGATCATACCAGAGGTCATTTAAATCCAGATCTGCTTTAGCAACTCCAAGGGAAAAACAGAGATAAGACTACGAAGAAACATCTAAGAAGCAAACCCCCAAGTTCATACATCAGCCAGCAGGCAATAACATCCGCTGCACTGGTTAAACCCGTGAACCCACTCTTAGACAGCACATAGGGCGGAAAACATAAAGGTAGGGAGACCAGACAGCATAGGGCACCTAACAAGGGTGAATCCTATACCATTATTCTGATGCCTACCAGAAGAACATGAAACAATGTGAAAATGTAATAAACAGAGTTAAGAAACACATCACCAATAGTAATAAACCAGGATCCTGTGAAAAGTGCTTTGATTAATAGATGAACACTCACTATGTACAATAAGCTCGATATCAGCATAAATGTGTACTTCTCCTCCCAGCCTCATTACATACAACTACTCGCAACTTCCTCCCACGACCGTTCTAACAGACAAGAATGAATCCTCTATCAAAGAAACTACCAAGAACTAACAACAACCTTTACAATGTGTTCTCAGTATTTCTTATAGGAGAAGAGGAAGAGACAGAGGTAGATAGACACCAATCAATCTCATTAAGACAGAATCGGCGGAAGTGTCCACGCCCATACTGCTTAATGGCTCTGCAGCGTACTCTGTAGACTGTTTGGAGGCTCTGTTAGGCCGGAAATTGACCTCTGATATTTCTTTGGGGTCCTTCGACTGTCTGGAGCTTTGTGCTGCCACTCTGAAATAAATGACATGGATGGAAGTCCGCGACTTCTCCATACCTCCATTACTGCTGCACAGACAGTCTGTAAAATCTCTGTCAGTATATTCAATCGTTTCAGGGCTCGAGGAGATATGGGGGCGCTGTAGGTAGATGTCTGTCCTGGAGAAAACGCTCTGCTAGAATTCACACAGATAAGACTTGTTGTGTGTGAATTAGTCTTCAACTGCGTCCTGGTCCTTTGAATACGGGGCAAAACATTTAATTTCATTAATAACAGGCACCAACCCCCTTTGAATTCCTTCTGCTGGTCGCTGGCAATGCTGAACTGGCCATCTTTGTACTACCTGCATAATGAAATGAACTGTTACAAGCCCGGGCAGTGGTGGCGGAGAAATGCTGTGGAGGCGGAGGGATGGTGGCAGAATAGTGGAGAAACGATGGAAAGCGGCGGAGAAATGGTCACATAGTGCGAAGCCCAAAGACTAGCGTTGGGTCGAAACACAAAGGAAATGACGAAAACAATGGAGCGGAAGCCGTGGAGGTGGGACCCAGCGGAAGCGGAGGGCGATTAAATGCAAGCCGTCAGATCTGGGAGGAAACGGACGGTCACGATCCAATCGGCACCATCGCAATCGGAGGTCGGAGCGATCGGCAATCGCAACACACCTTTTGAATGTTCCGATTGCGATTGAGCATGGAGAAGCGATTGAGCGATGGTCGTCGATCTGGGGGAGAAACGGACGGACAGGATTGAATCGGGAGACGGAGGGAAGGGGATGCGATTAGCGCCAGGCCGTCCGATTGGCTGGAAAATGGACGGCTACGATCAAATCGGGAGACAGAGGAAAGGACCGCGATCGGAGGAAAAGGGAAGAGCGATGGCCGTTGGATCATGTAACAGACGGACGGCTAGGATTTAATCGGGAGACGGAAGGAGGGACTTGCGATTGCGATCGGGAAGGGTCTGCGATTGAGCACTGACCGTCGATCTGGGAGGAAACAGACGGCGGAGATTTAATCGGAAGACAGAGAGAAGAACTTGCGATCGGCGATTGGGGGGGAGTTGCGATTAAGCGCCGACCGTTGGATCTGGAAGGGAACGGACGGTGGGGATTTAATCGGAAGACAGAGAGAAGAACTTGCGATCGGCGATCGGGGGGGAGTTGTGATTAAGCACCGACCGTTGGATCTGGAAGGGAACGGACAGTGGGGATGCAATCGGGGGAGAAATAGAAGGACTTGCGATCAGCGATCGGGCGGACTTGCGATTGGCGCAGGACCGTTGATCAACAGGGAGATGGACAGTCGGGATTAAATCGGGCGGAGGGTAGGGAGGCTTGCGATGGCCATCGGATCTGCGGAAGGATGAATGGCTATGATTAAATCAGAGCATCGCAATCGGAGGTAGAGAGATGGGACTTGTGATTGCGATCGGACGGGGAGTTGCGATTGTGCGATAGCCGTCAGATCGCGGGGCAGATCAACGGTCAGGATGAGATCGGAGGACGGCAATCGGGGCGGCATTGTTGAGACTTGCGATTACGATCGGAGAAGGGCTGCGATTAGAGGCCCACCATTGGATCATCAAGGTAGATCAATGGTGCGGAACGCACCGCGGGACTTAACGCTATAAACAAATCGCATCGGGGTTTTACGCTGTTACGAAGGATTTACACCCGCCCGATGCTCCGATTGCGATAAGCGCCGGGGACTTAAGCACTTGGTCCCAGCGCACGGGCACATGTGGAGAAGTGGTTAGAAGGAGCTGGTGGAAAGGGGCTAGGCCTTAGAATAAGGTCGGAAAGTGGGTTTTTAGCCCCTTTTAATGGATTTTAGGGCTGGGGAAGGGGAACGATAGAGGAAGAAAAGGGGAAAAAGGGAAAACCAAGGGTAGGGGAAGAAGTTAAATGGGATCTTGGGGGGATTTTAGGGGTAAAAGGGGAATAGAAGGGGAAGACAAGGGGGATGAAATAACAGGGAAAAAAGGGGGCCTTTGGGCATTTCTTCATCAGCAGAGAGGCTTTAAAAGGGGAATCAGCAGAGGGGAAACTATCAAAGGATAAAAGACACATGGAGGCTTCAAGGACACTGTGTTTTCAGAGGAAATGCAATCCTTGAAGACTCAAAAACAATTTAGCCCCCTATTTGCTTGTCAAAAAATTTCATAGGGGGGCTAACAGTCATAAGTCTCTTCATAGCCTGACATTATGGCTTTGGATTCAAGCTCAACCTCTGTAGCTTGTACCTCTTCAATCACTTCAGCTTCTTGTACAAATTTCACCTCTTCAATCTCAATTGATGGAGATGGAACTTGAGGTGTTTCAAGTGCAAATTTGAGTGGAATATTGTGTTAATATGACGCTTTCTCAGCTCTCTTCTTCTGGTCCTAATCTCAGACTAGCTACCAATAGCTTCCCTTCTCCTCTCTGCAATCTTAACCTTGTAAGCATCACAAATTTGCTACTATTAAAACTCTTTTGCAAAAACTCTAACAAAGCAAGCAAATAACCTTAAGCAACCTTGTGCTATTTCAACTAGGCTATGATACTAACTTGATCTGAACCTGATATGTTATTTCTTTTGTGCTAATTACAAGTTAAAAATTATAATTTATTTTCTTCTTGTTTTCTTGTGGCGCATTAGTTTCCTTGGTGCAGGTGAGTGTCAAAACAGGAAATTGTCTTGTTTTTTATGTTGAAATTAATGTCAAATAAACAACATCAGTAAGAACTGAACAACAACATAAACATGTACAAAAAAACATAAACAGAGCCATCAACACAAGTTTTGATGAAGGATTTCAACCCTCTTGGGCTACATCTCCTTGGTCCAACTCCATAGTTTGGGTCTATTGTATTATCTCAAATATAGAAAAAGTGTTGTGTACATTAATCAATTGCTCCTTAAACATGTTATATTGTCTTCGTAACATACAAATCATCTAAAAATGATTGTCCAATTAATAAAAACTGACTCTGGCTAGTCTAGACTTGACCTCCTTCCCTGGTGGCCCTGGGCTCCCTTGAACTTCCCTATAGCAAAATCACATGTAGAAGTCGTTTTCAGCCTCTGAAACCTATGGCATTGTCTCTGGAATGCCAAAATCATCTAAAATTGACTATTAATTTTTCAAAAATTGTCAAAATATACCTCCATTATGGAAAAAAAAAAAAATCCCTAGGAAACTACCTCCAAATCTGGAAATCCGCCAAACAACTCCACCAAAACTAGAGTTTCCACCGAATTAGGCGGGTCTCCAAAATCGCCGCCATATTAAACTATGTCTTAATTAATGTTAGACTTTAGTTTGGTTAATTAAATCATGCGCTAATCGTGCTTATCGTTGGCTCTGGCGCTTGGTCATGTGATGAGGTTCCATGGGATAGGGGGATGGCCTGCGGGGTTGGCCCCCTCCTCCGTCCATTTGGCGCGTGATTCAGGAGCATCCATAATTTAGACAGAAATGTGATTGTGTGTTCACATGTTGTGGCTAACAAGAGGTGGAAAACTTGGTTATTAATATTATGTTAAACTTTAATTGTGAGAAGTTATTTTGTTTTGATGTCTTATATTAAATAGGAATAAAAATAGAAATTTTGTTCTCCTTGAGATTTAGCCAAATAGATTAGATTATGAGGGTAGGATAGAGTTTTTTTGAAAACTAATAAAGAAGAGTGTAACCACTTTCAATTAGAATATAAGCGTAAATAGGTGTGAGGTGTGATAGGGTAAGATAGACAGAGTGAAGTGTGATAGAAGTGTGCGAGCAGTGTGATAGAGGAGTGGACAGAGAGGAGAAGTCATTATAAACATCCAGCCATCAAAGGGCTTGGATCTATGTATTTTCATCTCTGATAAATTCTGAGTGTTTGTGTGTTTTAATTCTCCTATCTGTGTTAATTATCGTTTTTATTTCTGTGAGTTGTATATCACATTATCACACAACGCATTCAAAGTAGTCAATTGGAAATACGAACAGCAAAGACACAACGGAGTTCTATGTAAAAAGGTTTATGTGAAGTCATTGATTCATGCAAACTTAGAAGGTTCGTACATTGGCCATCGCGCATCGCAGATTTTTGAGTTACACATTAAGGCTTTACAGAATAAGTTGTTTGAATTGCAATGCGAAGCAGAAGAGTAAGGGAGCAAGGAGGACCATTAGATCTGGGGGAGATCAACGATGGAGTTTAAAATGACACCCAACGAGGTTTTGCAAATCAGAAATTTTAGATTTTAAGTTTAAATCCTCTCCCGATAAGTTATTTTCCTTGCGGTGCGATAAATTTGTTAAGTTGTGGTAAGATAAAGAGCTTGCGATGCGATGCGACGCATATCGCATATCGCATAGGATAAAGGGGCACAGTTATCGCTAAACTCAAAAGTTTTCGACGTGCGATATGAATTTCGCTACGAATTATGAAATTGCAATATTGTGAAAGGTGTTAAAGCTGCGAAACAGCGGGGAGGTAAGTTGTAAAATTTTCAAAGTGGAAAGTTCATAAAGTCGCGAAGTGTGATTCCGCTATGATTGGTCACCGTTTGTGTGAACCATAAAACCACAATTTCCGTGTGTATATTCTAATATTTGCAGCCACGTTGCGTCATTTGGTATCAAATCCAAGGTTTAGTTATGTTCTCAAGTATTGTAGAAAATATGTCACCCAGGAGAGGAGTTGGCATGGGTTGGGGAAGACTTACAGCAAATGCAGCTTTGCTCAAAGAGATTTGACACCTTCGTACAAGGATAGCAACAATGGAAACTGCTCATAAGAGAGCACCTCATGAAGGAGATGTCAGTGCAACAGAAGAATATTTTGAAGAAGAAAGTGAGGAAGCTAAAGTTTTCAAGATGTTAGCAAAGGTTAGTGGAAGACCAAGAATGGAGATTCCTTCGTATGAGGGGAACCTTAATGTGGACGAGCTTATAGATTGGATCAGTTCAGTGGATAAGTATTTTGACTTAGAAGAGGTCGAAGATAAGAAGAAGGTAAAGTTTGCAGCTACCAAGTTGAAGGGTCGTGCATCTATCTGGTGGGATGAACTACAAACATCTAGGATTATACAGGGAAAGCCTAAGATCAAGCAATGGGATAAAATGGTAAGTAAATTGAAGAAAATTTTTATGCCAAAATACTATAAATTGAATCTTTTCAAACAGTTGTAGAATTTGAGACAGAAAGGAGTGATTGTCGAGGAGTATATAAAGGAGTTTTACAAGTTGAGTATTAGAGCAGGACATGCTTAAGATGATATGGAGAAAGGAGCCAGATACATCAATGGCTTAAGCTATGACATACCATATGAAATTGGTTTATTGAGTCTGAAGACAATTGAGGATTCCTACCAAGCAGATTTGAAGGCAGAGGAGAAAATGTTGAGGAAACAAAGTCAGAAGAATAGAGGTAAAAGTCCAGTAAGAGGAAGAGAAACTTTCAAACCAATATTTTAGCACTCTAAGAATGATGCAAGAGGGTCAAGTAGTAGACCGCAAGAGGAGACTTTGGTAGAGGAAGATTTTCACCCAGAGGTAGAGGCCGAGGAAGAGAAATTATGTGTTACACATGTGGAGAATGGGGACATGGATCATGGGATTTTCCTCATAACAAAACATCAAATTAGCGGAATGTGAATGTAGTTGAGGCAAAGGAAGAAAATCCTTGAGTCACAGAAAAAGAATAGCCACATGAGGCAGGAGAGTCTTTATTGCTCAAAAGAGTATTGCTTAAGACAAAGAAGGAAGCAAATGAGCCAACTCAAAGGAAGAGCTTATTCAATACTATATGCAAGTCTAAATATAAGTGTTGCAAAGTTGTGATTGACGGTGGAAGCACTGATAATTTTGTTTCCACATAGATGGTTGAGAAATTGGGGTTGATTAATATGGTACACCCTACTCCCTACAGAGTGTCATGGCTACAGAAGGGACATCAAATTTTGGTGACAAAACAGTGCAAAGTAGAGATACAGATCGGTACATATAAGGATGTCATATTGTGTGATGTGATGCCAATGGACGTGTGCCATGTATTGCTAGGAAGACCTTGGAAATTTGACAAAAAATCCATTCATGATGTCAAAAGGAATACTTATACCATAGATAAGGATGGAAAGAAGAACACATTGTTACCTTTGAAGGATGAAGCAGAGAAAGGAGTGGCTAGGAATAATTTTATGCTGATTAGTTGAAAGGAATTGTTGCAAGAAGTCAAGAAGGAGAAAGAAATGCATTTTTCTATTGTGGTTAAACCCAAGGTAATTCCGGCTTCTACAAATTTAGAAAATTTTCCTGTGGAAATTAAAAATTTGTTAGATGATTATGTTGAAATAGTTGTTGTTGAATTACCAAGTAGATTTCCACCAACCAGAAGTATCAATCATCACATAGATTTAATACCTGGTGCAAGTTTACCAAACAAAGCAACATATAGAATGACCCCTCGGTAGAATGAAGAAGTTGGAAGACAAGTATAGGAGTTGTTAGGTAAAGGACTGATCAAAGAAAGCCTTAGTCCATGTGCAGTACCAGCCATGCTTATTCCAAAAAAAGGAGGTGAGTGGCGCATGTGTACTGATTCCAGAGCCATAAACAATATCACTATCAGGTATAGATTTCCATTGCCATGCATAGATGATTGATGGATTGTTTAAGTGCATAAAAGTATTTTAATAAGATAGATCTGAAGAGTGGATACCAGCAAATAAGGATTAGAGAAGGAGATGAATGGAAGACTGCATTTAAGACCAACAGTGGGTTGTATGAGTGGTTAGTGATGCCTTTTGGGCTCAGTAATGCACCAAGCACATTTATGAGACTAATGAACAAGGTCTTGAAAGAGTATGCAGGATATTTTTTGATAGTATATCTTGATGACATTCTGATTTTTAGTCAGAGTAAGGAAGAGAATTTGGAGCATGTCAAGTTGGTGTTAAATACTTTGCAAAAGGAGAAACTTATTATAAATGTGAAGAAGTGTAGTTTCATGAAGAAGGAGCTCATTTACTTGGGATTTATAGTCTCAGAATAAGGCTTGAAGATGGACCCAGAAAATATCCAGGTAATACTGGACAGGCCAACTCCGAGAAGTGTATTTGAGGTAAGGAGTTTTCATGTCTTGCAAGTTTTTACAGAAATTTTATAAGAGGTTTTAGTCAGATCCGTGCACCAATAATTGAAACAATAAAGCATAGAAACCAACCATTTAAGTGGACAGAAGTAGCAGATCAAAATTTCAAGTTGTTGAAAGAGAAGATCACTGAAAGACCTATTATGTCCTTTCCAAATTTTGATAAAATATTCCAAGTTGAGACTGATGCTAGTGGGATAGCAATTGGAGCTGTCTTGAGTCAAGAGCAAAGACCGATAGCTTATTTAAGTGAAAATTTAAATGAGGCCAAGAGGAATTATTCATCCTATGATAAGGAATTATATGCTATTGTGCAAGCTTTGAAGAAATGGAGGCATTATTTGTTGCCCAGAGAATTTGTGTTGTATTCAGATAACCATCCACTACAGTTCATAAATAATCAACCAAATTTGAACCAAAAGCATGCTAAGTGGGTTGATTTTTTGCAGAGTTTTACCTTTGTAATCAAACACACAAGTGGTAAGGAAAACAAAGTTGTTGATCCTTTGAGTAGAGTAAATTTTATTATGCAGGAATTGAAGATTGGAATTTTGGGGTTTGAAGAAGTGATTGATATGTATGAGGAAGACCCAGATTTCAAAGAAATATATGCAACTGTTAAAAATCCTGTGATTCATAATAGAAGCCAGTGGATGGATTACTTGATTCAAGGAGGATTGTTGTTCAAGAATAATAAAGTGTGTATACCTATGTGCTCCATGAGGGAAAATCTGATTAATGAGAAACACAATGGAGGATTGTCTGGACACTTTGGACAGGATAAAACATTTGCTCAAGTAAGTGTTTTTTATTGTTGACCAAAAATGCAAAGTGATATCAAAAATTTTGTTGAGAAGTGCAGGATTTGTCAACATGGCAAAGGAAGAAGCCAAAACAGTGGGTTATATCAACCATTTCCAATACCCAATAGACCTTTGGATGCTGTCAGCATGGATTTTGTTTTAGGTTTGCCAAAGACTCAAAGAGGACATGATTATATCTATGTTGTCATAGATAGCTTTTCTAAAATGGCTCATTTTATTACTTGTAAGAAAACTAGTGATGCAACTCACATTTCTAATTTGTTTTTCTCTAAAGTGATAAGAGTACATGGACTAACTGTGAGTATTGTTTCAGACAGAGATACAAAATTCGTAGGACACTTCTGGAGGACTTTATGGAAGAAGCTAGGTACAAACCTCAGTTTCAGCTCAGCCTATCATCCTCAGATGGATGGACAAACTGAAGTGGTGAATAGGAGCTTGGGAAACATATTCAGGAGTTTGGTTTACAAAAATCCAAGGCAATGGGATTTAGCACTTGCTCAAGCTGACTTTTCCTATAATGATACTCCTAACCGAAGTATTGGGATGATTCTGTTTTAGATTGTTCTTGGAATGCATCCAAGAGGTGTGTATGAACTTAGAGATTTGAGTAAACAAGAGACAAGGAGTTCAAAGGTTGAAGAATTTGCATAACATATGCAGAAGTTGTAGGAATATGTCAAGCAAAGCTTACAGAAAAACACCCAAATGTATAAACAAAGAGATGATATGAAAATGACTGAAAGAGAGTTTTAAGAAGATGATTTAGTCATGGTTTATCTAAGGAAGGAAAGGTTTCGAGTCGAGACCTATAACAAACTGAAAATGAAAAAGATAGGGCCATGTAGAAATTTGAGGAATTTTTCCTCAAATGCATATGAGGTTGAGTTACCAGAAGGAGTTGGGATATCACCCATCTTTAATGTTGCAGATTTGTACCCATACAAAGGAACAAAGGAAGAACTACAAGAAGAAACTACAAAAGAGGAGGACTAGACTTTGAATTGGAAGGAACAAATCCCAAAGACAACAAAGAAATAAGTGGAAGCCATTCTGGAGAAAAGAGAAACAAAGAAGACCAGGGGACATACCTATTACTAGCATCTAGTCAAATGGAAAGGAAAACCAGTGGAAGATTCCAGTTGGATGACAACAACAAAGTTACAGAATTTTAATGCAGATCCTGAAAACATTGATGGATCAATATTTTCTTCCCTGAGAGTCTGATGCAGGAGCATCTAGAATTAAGCCAGCAATGTGATTGTGTGTTCACATGTTGTGGCTAACAAGAGGTGGAAAAATTGGTTATTAATATTCTGTTACACTTTAATTGTGAGAAGTTAGTTTTTTTTTGTCTTAGATTAAATAGGAATAAAAATAGAAATTTGGTTCTCCCTGCGAGGATATTTAGCCAAATAGATTAGATTATGAGGGTATGATATAGTTTGTTTGAAAGCTAATAAAGACGAGTGTAACCACTTTCAGTTAGAAGATAAGTGTAAATAGGTGTGAGTTGTGAAAGGGTAAGATAGAAATAGTGAAGTGTGATAGAAGTGTGCGAGCAGTGTGACAGAGGAGTGGACAAAGAGGAGAAGTCATTGTAAACATCCAACCATCAAAGGGCTCGGCTCTGTGTATTCGCATCTCTAATTAATTCCAAGTGTTCGTGTGTTTTAATTCTCCTGTCTGTGTTAATTATCGTTTTTTATATATTTATGAGTTTTATATCACATTATCGCACAATGCATTCAAAGTAGTCGATTGGCGATACGAACAACAAAGACACAGTGGGGTTTTGTGTAAAAAGGTTTATTTCAAGTCGTTAATTCATGCAAACTTAGAAGGTTCGTACATCAACCATCGC
Organism: Pinus albicaulis; assembly: GCA_034641835.2. Taxonomy (NCBI): domain Eukaryota; kingdom Viridiplantae; phylum Streptophyta; class Pinopsida; order Pinales; family Pinaceae; genus Pinus; species Pinus albicaulis. The sequence goes on from CM076578.1 coordinate 1,340,024,733, forward strand.
GCATTGCAGATTTTTGAGTTACGCGTTAAGGCTTTACACAATAAGTTGTTTGAATTGCGATGCGAAGCAGAAGAGTAAGGGAGCAACGACAACCCTTAGATCTGGGGGAGATCAACGGTGGAGTTTAAAATCGCACCCAGTGAGGTTTCGCAGATCAACGATTTTAGATTTTAAGTTTAAGTCCTCGCCCGATAAGTTATTTTCCTTGCGGTGAGGTAAATTTTTTAAGTTGCAGTAATATAAAGAGCTTGCGATGCGATGCAACGCATATCGCATATCGCATAGGATAAAGGGGCACGATTATTGCTAAACTCAAAATTTTGTGAAGTGCGATATGAAGTTCGCTGCAAATAGCGAAATCGCAATATTGTGAAAGGTGTTAAAGTTGCGAAACAACGGGGAGGTAAGTTGTAAAATTTGTGAAATGAAAAGTTCATGAAGTCGCGAAGTGTGATTCCGTTGTGATTTGTCACCGTTTGTGTGAACCATAAAACCACAAGTTCCACGCGTATATTCTGATATTTGCAACCACGCTGCATCAGCGCAAATTGAAAATTCAAATATGGGTGCGTGGGCTTCCATTTCAAGTCTCAACCGTATGGCCTGTTGGTTTAAGCGATGGTTTGTGGGGCGGAGGTCCAGGGTTCAGCCCTGACCCCGCCCCATTCTATATCTTTTGTGCAGATATATTAACGGACCATACAGTTGATACTTCTGTAGACTTTCATTTGAACTATATAATACATGAACGCATTTGGCATTTGGTTTATACATGGACCTAAGGTTTAATGGACCTTCACCCTTGTATATTCCCCACATATTTTGGCATTGATTAATTCCGAAACTATATACGTGACTTACCATATGTTAATTCCATCAGCGCATATGTTAACGAACCTTTGGATTTATGATATTATATGTATGCCTTCACACTTTATATAACGTTGATTTTGGTTTGATATTTCAAATCTTAGAATTTCAATAAAATATATATAATATTTAATATTTAATATAATATATATATTATGTTATAAACATAAAATATATTATATTATATATTATATATAAATATATATAATATTTAAAAATAAAAAAGATGAAATTCTCACCTTAAAAAACATTAGAAAATTACTCCCACATAGACCAAACTGGCGAATCTGGAAGTGCCACTTATCACAGTCCTATTGGACAAAAATTGAAGAATATTCCCAGAAGATTATTTTTTGTTGACTGGGCTGCCATGTCAGCAACCTGTCCAATTTGCAATTTTTTTAGTTGTTTTAGAAAAAAAACAGGCCATAACTTACTCATACGAGCCCAGATTTTGATGAAATGAGTTGCATTGGAATCCTGGTGACGAGCTCCACGTTGTCTTTCTGGTTTCGAGAAATTCTAAAAACTTTGATTTTTGAGCTAAATACTAAGCACCTGATCATTCCTCCCCACTAGAAGCCTTTTGGACCCCAAAATCTCTCTTGATTGATGATTATGTGGATGAGGGGACTGTTTCCTCAGCCTTCCAGTCTCTATCCACTGAAATTTTCCCAATTTCATCATTTGGAGCTTTTCATAAAAAGTCAAAATTATCCTCGATTCTTGCGACCTTCTCTTGCTGTCATTGACACCATCATGCTGAAATATTTATAAATTTGCAGAACAACAATCTATTTTTTTAGAAACCATCGTGTTCCTAACTTGGTCAACAATAAAACAAAACTTAGAAACTTTCTCACCTTGTCCAGTGTCACCATGGAGATTTTTAGCTGATCTCGCTTTGTACTTGTGTCGACTCTTGACCAATTTTCTTCGCCATTTCCATGTACCTTTTGGAAACCAGAAACTAGCATTTTTGGAACCCATGCCTTCTTTGCCAAGATGCTTTGTCACTTTCTCTTTGAACTTTGCACCCTCTTGCACCGGCATCTTGTTTCCAACACTGCTCAACATTACTATTGACTGCTGCAAATGTTTTTCACCTTCTTTCAAAGGCAACCTGTTAACATCCTGAAACAACTCATTACAAGCATAAGCATCCTTATGAAAATTTTGGTTCAATACATCTCTTTGTTTGATCATCAACAATGTAAATTTCTTACTTGTATTCACTATCCTCGTCATTTCACTTGCATGCATAAGGGACAAACCTGTCTTCTTCTTATGTGCTCTAATAATGTACTCAATACCATCCTTAAACAAGAGATACTTGTTTTCATGGTGATGAAATAAAACTTTCCTATCACACATATAAGGACTTCCCAATACAATACCAGATATCTCAAGCGACACCACATCAAGCTCAACTTCATCAAGAAAGTTTGATTTAATGGAGAATCTTAGTATGCAGCTCCTTGTAACCTAAAAGTTTGCATTCTTGCAAATCCAACCCAAAGGATATGGTCTTGGATGTCTAATTGTTTCAAGTCCTAGACGCTTAACCAAATATTTGGAAATCAAGTTTGCTTGTGACCCACTATCAAAAAGTGCATCAATCTTGGTATGTTTAGAGACAAATCTAATATGGAAAAGTTATATTCTTGTATCTTCATCATGAGTATAATTTGTACAATTTGAAGAACTAGTGCTTGCAACATGTTTACCTTTCAAACCCATGGCTGTAATTTTTGTCTCATCTCCTGAATCTAACCCTAAGTCTTGTTCAGTTATAGCAACAATTTTTCCCTTATATTTGGCTTTCAGTCTATTTGGTTTCAATTTTGGATGAAGTTGCCAACAGTGGTCTTCATCATGGCCAGTCTTTGAACAACTTTTGCATGTGATTTTTTCCTTCTCTTTCTTTACAAAGCTATTTCTTTTTCCCCTTCCATAATACTTTCCTTTCCCTTTACTCTCACTTTCCTCTTTCTCCTCTATGGCTTGTTTTCCCCTTGCCTCTAAGTGTGTAGCTTGTACACAAACTTCATCTAAATTTCTTGGGTTAAACACAAGAATACTATGCTTCAAATATGAATGTAAACCTCCAATATATTTCGAGAGTGTATCTTGGGAATTCAAGTTTACTCCTAACAACAAAGCTCTCTTTCTAAACTCCTGGGTATAATCTTGAATGGTTTGACCCTTGAGCTGCCTAAAATTTTGCCAACTCATAATAGTTTTTTGCATGTAAGCTAAAGGATAAAACTTTATTTTATTGGCAGAAAAAAACTCAACCCAAGAAATGGATATCTTACTATGAATTTGCATTTCCTATTGAGTCTTTGCTTCCCACCAGACTAGTGTTGCTCCTTCTAGCCTCAATGAAGCCAAATGGATCTTTAAGTCATCCTCATGAAAGTTTTTAAATTCTGCAATACACCTCCAAATGTCTAAATTCTCTGCATTTACCTCGCCATTGTCAATGGGTAATTCAAATTTTATGTCCAATTTAAGTAATTGAGTTTTTCCTCTAATGGCTTTTGAGTGAGTGTGAGTGGTCTTTGTGGCGGAAGTGGAAGATGATGCAAATGGGGATGATGAGGATGATGAAGATGGTGAAGATGGAGGTGGATTTCCTCCACTACCCTTTGAACTCTTCTCTTCATCCTTGTTATTGTTTGAAGATCATTCTCCATGTGGAGGCTTTGAACCTTCTCCAACTCTTTCTGCCATGAAAGCTTCATACATAATTTTAACCATTCTTTACATATCTTTGAAGTATTTCTTAACATCCTCTCCTTCATAATTTTCATGAGTCTCTTCATAGCCTAACATAATGGCTTTGGATTCAAGCTCAACCTCTGTAGCTTGTACCTCTTCAATCGCTTCAACTTCTTGTATAAATTGTACCTCTTCAATCTCAACTGATGGAGATGGAACTTGAGGTGCTTCAAGTGCATATTTGAGTAGAATATTGGGTGAAGATGATGCTTTTCTCAGCTCTCTTATTCTGGTCCTAATCTCAAGACTAGCTACCAATATCTTCCCTTCTCCTCTCTGTAATATTAACCTTGTAAGCATCACAAAATTGTAACCATTAAAACTCTTTTGCACAAACTCTAGCAAAGAAAGAAAATAACCTTAAGTAACCTGATGCTATTTCAATCAGGCTCTGATATGAACTTGATATGAACCTGATATGCTGGTTTTTCTGTGCTAATTACAAATTCAAAATTATAATTTATTTGATTCTTGTTTACTTGTGGTCCATTAGTTTCCTTGGTGCAGGTGAGTGTCAAAACAGGTATTTGTCTTGTTTTTTATGTTGAAATTAATGTCAAATAAACAACATAAGTAAGAACTAAACAAAAACATAAACATGTAAAGAAAGCCATAAACAGAGCCATCAACACAAGTTTTGATGAAGGATTTCACCCCTCCTGGGCTACATCTCCTTGGTCCAACTCCATAGCTTGGGCCTCTTGTATTAGCTCAAATTAGCAAAATTGTTGTGTAAATTAATCAATTGCTCCTTAAAATTGTTCTATTGTATGTAGAACATAAAAATCATCTAAAAATGATTGTCCAATTACTGAAAACTGACTCTGGCTGGTCCAAACTTGACCTCCTTCTCTAGTGGCCCTAAGCTCCCTTGAACTTCCCTGTAGAAAAATAGCATTTAGAAGTCGTTTTAAGCCTCTGAAAACTATTCCATTGTTTATGGAATGCCAAAATCATCTAAAATTGACTATTTATTTTTCAAAAATGATATAAATCTGCCTCCATTATGGAAAAAACCTAAATTCCCTAGGAAACTACCTCCAAATTTGGAAATTCGATAAACAACTCCACCAATACTGGAGTTTTTGCCGAATTATGCGGATCTGCCAAAATCGCCGCCATATTAAACTTTGTGTTAATTAATGTTAAACTACAGTTTGGTTAATTAAATCCCATGCTAATCACGCTTAATCGTTGGCTCTGGTGCCTGGTCATGTGATGAGGTTCCATGGGGTTGGCCCCCTCCTCCGTCCATTTGGCGTGACTTGCAAATTAAAATATGGGTGCGTGGGCTTCCATTTCAAGTCTCAACCTTATGGCCTATTGGTTTAAGCGATGGTTGGTGGGGTGGAGATCCATAGTTCAAACCCGGCCCCAGCCCCACTCTATCTCTTTTGCGCATATATATTAACAGACCATATAGTTGATAGTTCTACGGATTTGCATTTGAACTATGTAATACATGAACGCATTTGGCATTTGGCATTTGGCATTTGATTTATACGTGGACCTGAGGTTTAATGGACCTTCGGCCTTGTATATTCCCCACAGATTTTGGCATTGATTAATGCCGAAACTATATACGTGACTTACCATATGTTAATTCCATCGGCGCACATGTTAGCGGACCTTTGAATTTTTGATATTATATATATGCCTTCACACTTTATATAACATTGATTTTGGTTTGATACTTCAAATCTTAGAATCTAAATAAAATATATATTATGTTATAAACATAAAATATATTATATTATATATTATATATAAATATATATAATATTTAAAAATTAAAAATATGAAATTCCCACCTTGAAAAACATTAGAAAACTACCCCCACATATCAAACTGGCGAATTTGGAAGTGCTACTTTTCATAGTGTTATTGGACAAAAACTAAAGAATATTCTCAGAAGATTCATTTTCGCTGATAAGGCTGCCATGTCAGTAACCTGTCCAATTTGCATTTTTTTAAGTTGTTTTAGAAAACGAACATCAGGCCATAACTTACTCATATGACTCAGATTTTGATGAAACAAGTTGCGTTGGAATCTTGGTGACGAGCTCTACGTTGTCGTCCTGGTTTAGAGAAATTCTGAAAACTTTGATTTTTTAGCTAAATACTACACATTTGATCACATTGAGACACAAAAAGTTGACATATTATGGAGCCTAAAATCCTTCACCATCCCATATTCAACAAAGCCATAGTGTGTCACAAACCAGATTCAGAGGGTTTAGGCCAGATTACGGTGTGAGCGGTTCTCCTCGTGGCTACCCAACTCGTGGTAGGAAATTGTGTGAAATGGTTGATCACCAAGAAGCTCAAGACTTGACCACCCATGTGGGACGAAGGTAAAATTAGTGGCCAATATTAGGAAAACACCCTATAGGATTGGTTGTGGGAAAGTAGTTGGTCCTCTACCCCACCTTTCTCTAGACAAAGTTTCTTGTGGGGATCAAATTCCATCAAGTAAGAAGTCTCTTGGAAGGGCATTTAAAATAGTAGATCTAGGACTTGTTTGAGGATTTCGATCACCTTTAGGCTAGAGGTCATTTTTTCTTTGATAGGACGTGTTTTCCTAAATTAGAGTAGCATATTAATATATTTATTTTACACTTGGCACCATTGTACTGGGTGTTTTCTTGTTGTTTGTTACTATTTTCTCCTTTCATCACCCTTTAGTATATTGAGTCATATTTTTCTTGACAGCATTACTCCCCCTAGCAATTTTCAAAGGAGACTTCATGGCCTTTGCCCCTAGTTTCCTTTAGGACAACTTACTCCCTCTTGTCGAGTTCGAACCCATCCTCCTAGTCCTCCATTGAGTCTCCATACTAACTCTAGTTCTTATGACTCTTCTAGTTCTTCCTCTGATTCTGCATCTTCCCAATAATGTATTGCCACAATGTCAGGAACAAATATGGGTGGAGGAAACCAACATGTTAACCAATGTCCTAACCAAGGTAACCTCGTCGAAAAAACCTCTACCAATATGGCCACTAACCCTACCTTTCTTCCTTATTTGGTTGCATTGATCCTCCCTGATTTCAACCAACTCATTAATGATCCTCTTCTTTATAACCCAAATTGGCCTCCTATTTCTACAAAGCTTCCCTTCGACATTCCTAAGTTTGAAGTTTATCGTGGAAAAGACCCCACAGATCATGTTTTCTCTTTTCACATGTGGTGTTCATCAAATTCCATTACTGAAGGCTTCATTCATCTTCGCCTTTTCCAACGCACCCTAACTGGAGTTGATTCTAAGTGGTATGTAGATCAATTGCATGCCTCCCATTCCACCTTTGCGACTCTCACCAATTGTTTTCTTTCATACTTCTAGTTACCTCTCCGATACGACATAGGTACCGAAATCTTGACCTATTTTCGTTAAACTTCTGCCACTTGCCTTTCTGACCATATTAAGAATGGCTCATAAGGAGGAGCATGTGTAGAACCCTTGATTTCGAAGACAGTGTATATGTGGATTGGTTCCTAAGAATTCTTTTGGCCCCCATAGGTAAATATGTCACCTCTCAATTCCCCAAGACTGAGGAAGAAGATCTCTAGATAGCCTTAAAATATGATCTGATATATTCCCAGTCAGGATATGTTTATATTTTCCTCCCCGATCTTCCTCGGCCTAGTGTTGATAATGTGCTGGGGAAATCTCATGACATTGACGGTAACATTGGATCGCTTTCCCACCCTCAACTATAACCATATCCTCAACCTCCTATGAGTTATTTTTAACCCTAGGGGGGGCCAATTCTACTTACACCTATCTGCCTCTTAAACCTTTGCGGGTCAACTCTTACCAAGGTACAAGCACGTCATACGCATATCCCCAGACGCATCATTCAATGATAGGGACAATGCTGCTCCACTTGGTTATCCAAATGTTGTCATGAATCCTTACTATGCTTATGCACTGCATAGCGCTCCAGCACCACTGAAACCAACTTCTCAACCTCCCATGCCTCTGCCTCCTCTTCCCCAACAGAAACCACCTCCAAAGAATCAAGTGTATGCTCAACAAAGTACTATCAATCCCCTAACCCCAAAAGAAGTAACAAGGGGAAAGGTAACTAGAATCAATAACCTCTAGGTAACCAGCACAACCAAGGTCGACAACCTAATGTCCCTAAGGGTGACCAGCCAAATCTCGCAACCCAACAATAGGGTGGACAACCCAAGAAAAATAAGGATCTTAGAACCAATAAACCTTGCACCTGTTGTGGAGTTTATGGCCATTATACTCATGAATTCCCCCTTTTACCTCATATGCGCCAGCCATGGGAAGCTCAAGCAACTCTTCTAGAGGACTTGAGCCCACCGCTCCACCTCCTCCCCCTCCTGCTTTCTCACAACCGATTGTGCTTACAAATCATTTTCATCATCAAGGATATGTGGCTTCCCAACCCACACAGGGTACTGCAACCCCTCAACCTTCACAATATGGCCAAAATAAATAGCAGATCCTCATGATGAATTCTAAAAGAGTCAACACCGAAAAAGTAAACCTCTAGACTCAATCACACCAATATGACTAGCCTCCTATGAAGTTAGCGATAGATTCCCAACCAAAATTTTCCATGAAACCTTTGTCGTCACCAAATGTTTCTATTATCACTCATAAGTTTTAGCATTTTCATTGATAGGGTCTTACATATCATTCACCTAGGTTCCATGTTTTCTTCATAGTAAAATTCATGAAATTTATAAAAAAACACGTGTGATAAGGTTTACCCTAAGTCTAAACCCACTATGAGTCTTGTCATATTAGTCAAATCCATTCCATATCATTTATTTTTCACACCCATGCCTTCAAATTAAAAAAAATATGAGCCACTTGACTATTTTTCACCTTTTCGTAGTGAATACAATGGCAAAAAAACAGATTTCGGTACGAAACTACCTAACAATTTCGTAGTATATCTGTTAGAGTTTAACTGTTTTCACTACGAAACTGTGTTTTTCTGTGGAAAAGACAGAGCAGTGTGAGGTGTCAATTTTTCGATGGTCAAGGGTAGAGGTGAGGTCAGCAAAGTAGTTAACATGATCACCAAGCATGCAAGATCATATTTTCTCTCATCATTTCTTTTTGAGGTCACATGTGTCATCATTCTCCCTCAAATTGTCAAATTACGTTTTAAATCTTGCTCCTAAGCTTCTCTCTGTCAATCATCATTCAAAATCTTTCATGTAAAACATCTCAGTGTCATCCTTGAAGAGCTGGTTCACAGCACAAAGAAGCTTGCTATCTCGGTTTGTTCAACTGTAGGTGTCACAACAAGGAGGCAGCAAGAGTATAAAGGAGCAATGGCAGCGAAGAAGAAAGTGAACAAAGGAGGTTATTGTGTGAGGTATGAGCCTATGGATTTGAAATTGTTTAATGAATATCCCAAGGTTATGGATTCCTTCAATAAGGTTGGTTTCCTACAGTTTTGTCAAAAGGAGCAGGGCTTTCATGCTCAGATATCCAAAGACTTCGCAGCCAATTTCACAGGGACAACCTCAAAGGTTGGGGTATTAAATTTCACAGTATCACCTGATATTATCTCTCAAGCTACAAAAATACCCAGAAGAGATGAGGAATGGTTCAAAGGTACAAAATTCAAAATGAAAAGCTGTGAAGAATTTCTCAAATAGGAGCACATAGGGGTTGATATGACAAATGGCATCCCTAGGGGTTATATGAAAGAAAAATATTCAAAGTTTTTGCTTGTGGTTTAGAAGTATTTTACCTGTGAGGGGAGGTTTCACATGGTCTAATCTTATCACTTCAAACTCCTTTTGCATTTCATTGGTAAGAAACCACTCGATTTTCCTTCCTTTTTATTTATAAGTTTGGGGAAGAAGTTAGATAATGTCCAAGCCAAGGCTGAGGGTAGTGAAATATTATTCTTTCACAATGGCCTGATCAAATTATTAGTGTTGGAGGAATTAAAAAAATTAAACAAATATTGGGCATCTTTTCTCTTCTTGAGTGGATATGAGGTAGACTCAGTAACACCTAAAAATATTTCAAAGCCAAATATCACTTCATCTCCAACTTTGATATAAGAAATTAATGATGAAGGATAACAGCCTATTGTGGAACCAATGGATATTGAAGTGGAACCTCTTCCAAATATTGATATCCCACAACCATCACCTGCAAAAAAAAAACATAAAATTAGTAAACACAGCTGCAGGAGGGTAACCAGGAGCCAAACCATTGCCAAGGGAAATCTTGAAGACCTCCTCCAGGCAATAGACATTGAAGAATATAAAATTTATTAGGAAGAAAACATTGAAGGGGATAGAAGGAAGATGCAGAAAGGTAAGTCTGTAAAAAAATTGGATTTTGCAGGAGAAGATGTTGGTTTCATTTTGAAGCCAAGGAAGCCAATGACTAGATCACAACTTGCAAAGGGTTCCATGGAGAGAAAGAGATCAGAAAATATTAATGAAGGTAAGCAACCAGAGAACATCATAGACCTATCTCCAACAGTAGAAGAGGTATTTGTACAAAGGAAATGAAAAGAACAAGTTGAGGAAAAGACTAAAGTGAAAATTTTATAGGAACAATTAAGAGAGGCCAGGGAAGAAGTAATTGAATTCAAATTGGAATTAAAAGAGTCCAAGGTAGACAGACAGCTAATGGCATACTTTGAGAAAGAAATGAAGGATTAGCTAGACAAGTATGACAAAACTTTGTCAAATGCCAAGAAGATGCCGAAGAGAAGTCTTCCTCCGAGGAAAGTGGTGAAAAACACAAGGAAGAGAAATGTGTGGTTGCAGTCTGAGAGAAAAAATCTCAAAGGGAAGGTTAAAGAGTTGGAAGACCAAATGGATATGATCCAAGAAGAACTAAAGAAAAGAGGGCTAAAGATTAGAATGGTAAATGAACTTGAAGAGGTACAACCTGTTGTTGCTAAAGATGAGATACCCAAAGTCTGAGGGGTTGGTCTAAAATATTTTTGATTAAGTTTACAACTTGTAGGAAACACAAATTTTGGTTTATAAACTGAATTTTTGAAGAAAATGTGACAAATTTGCACTTTCAACCAAGTTAGGAAGTTTCGTAGCAAGGTCCAGGCTTAAGGGCCGAAATTCGCTTTGAAATTTCTGTAGGATATTTTTTACTTAAAAAATCAGTTTTGATGGAGATCCAAGGAGGGAAATTGATGGCATTTAGCTCATATGACCTGAAAAAAACATCTTGATTAGTAGAGAAGGTAAAAAAGGAGTTTGAATGGCAGAAGTAAACATGATACTAAATTTCGCTACGAAACTACCTAAGGTCACTCTGTTTTTGCAGCAAAGTGTTTTTACTGAGTTATGAAGGTTTGAAAAGTGTGTTGAAGGACAATCAGCCACTTGGAGACATCCAAGCTGACAGTGGACCATCCTAGCATAGATTCACTACTCGACAAATGTGTCACTTATCCAGATCAGCATGAAGACAAAGACTAAAATGATGTTTACCTTTTCCTAAAAAATAAGACCGTTGTTTCCTAAATATAGGGGGTACATTAATGTCTTAGTGATGGTGAATGGCACTCGAGCATCCCATCCTTATCCATGTAATTTTCCCACTACTGAATAAGTGAATGAAATAAACGCAAAATAGAGTCCTATTAGAAGTGTAAGTATTTAGAGACTAGGTGTCTTTTTCAGTTCCAAAAATGTAGTTTTTAGTTATGATTAGGTGTTAAATTTATGGTTCGATGATCTAGCCAGCTGGGCAGATCTTATGTAAGAAAAAAGGGTATATTTATAGACAAGAAATCGAATGAGAAAGGGTTGGAGAATGCTTTTGACACTACCACTATTGTAAATTTTTATGGTCAGTAATAGACATTGACTGTGTTTCTGCTTCACCTGAGATTCTTGGGATGTTTCAATGATTTTATGTTTTATGTTTCCCTTTATATTGCTTCCAGTGTCTTGATGTTAAATCACTAAGAATTCATGTTATGCATGCTCTGACTTCCTTTTAGCATTGATCTATTGATTATTTCTGTGTGTTAGTATTGTCCTTTAATTGAAACAAAAAAAATCCTCGGTTTCCATAAGAAGATACACTTGTCATTAAATTCCTTCTTGTTGACTCCATGAGCCCAATGGTAGTGAAATTTATCCCATTTTTCACCTGAAAACACATACACTAAGACACTCACAGATTTAGCCATCTGTTTTAAGACCTAATTGTGAAAATCATTAGATAAATTGAGAGAGCTCTCTCAGACTGAAGAGGCTAAGCCTCAGTCAAAACTTGGTTTGAAAGAGTTACTTTAAGTTGTTTGGTGGAGAAACCTATCAGTACCAATTTAGATATAACAGGTTCCTTGCATATCCCTCCAGCTATGGTCGAGGTTATCCCCAAGATCCCCAAAGGCCCATTACGTGGACATGTTGCTTCTTCTAAAGCCACCCATACCTATAGCATAGTAGTTGACTTGGCACAATCTCTTTCTACCATGTCAATGTTGCAATTCCTCTAGATGTTTCCATCCCAACTAAAATATCTACTATATTCTTTGGGCATTGTGGATCCCTCTGACAATTGTATGATTATATTTTATGTTGATAAAGTGGAACACCCCCCCTTCCTTCATATTTTTCCTTTCAAATACCAGTCTCCATAAAAAATTCCATTGTCTAGTGATGTATAATAGATGAAGGCGCCTCCACTTGTGTGATGCCCTCTAATGTTTGGAATCAACTTGGTTCCTCTGACCTGTCACCATCCACTATCACTCTTCATTCTTGGGATGGTTACCCCTCACAACCCCTCAATTTATGTCGCAACTTCCCCATCACTGTTGTTGGCAAGATGGTCTTGATTGATATCGAAGTCATTGATGCCCTCGATTAGATTATAACATCTTATTGGGTCATATTTACACCTAGTCCATGTCCTCTGTCACATCTGTTGTCTTTCTCAAGATGTGTTTTCCTCACAATGGAAATATCATCACTATCAATTAGTTGACTTATTATGACCCTCAGTCTCAAACATCTCCTCAGACCATTATTTCATCAATGACTGGAAACTAGACCACCCCTTCATTTAGTGATGTTTCCATGCTTCTTGGACTTATTATGGCCCACTGCCTACTCCTTTTGAGCCTAGCTCTTCCAGTGTCTACATGCTTCAACCGTCACGGGCCATAGGCAAGCAGTTTGGTATGCCTTCTCAGTAGCCATCTCCTCTGCAACCTCATGCTCAAGACTCAACTCGTCCTCCAGGTATAATTCTTCCAGGCCAGTTTCCTTCTGCTAGTATATCTCCCAATAATTTTCCACCCGTAATCGTTCCCCCGAGTCTCTCTCATATAGGAGCAGTTCCTCCAGGTCATTACCCCTCTGGTCAGATACCTTTCTTATTCCTACCCCTGTAATGGCTATGTTGAGTCTTCCCAACATCACCTTCAGGAACCCAGTCTGGTACATTGATAACCTCGCAAACAATCTTGGCCAACTCAAACATTATACATATTTGACTCTTGTTCAACCTGTTGTAACCACCCCTTCCTTTGCTTCAGTTACACATAGACCTAAATAGGTAGCCACTCTCATTCTGAAAGTGTCTGGTTAGGGGAACAAAGCTCAGAAAAAGGGGAAGAAACACAAGGTACCCCAGGAAACTCCCACTCCTCCTAAGCCTCCAAATCCTTCTCCTTCATGTGATTTGCGTGATGTTGTTGGGCACCCCACCAATAATTTTCCCAAGCTCCCTCATATTAAGAACGTGGTCTCTGATACCTTTCCTGGCCCTAATGTTCCTGAGGTCCATGTTACCTTACTAGAGTGAGCCAAGAAGAACAAAACCTTACGCACTAATCACCCTTGTGCTTCGTGTGATAACTATGGACATTACTCCCATCACTATCCCTATCTCAAATATTTTTGTGATATACTTCAAGTGCTTGTTGAATTATATGCCACTTGTAGTGATTCCACTTCCCCTCTACCTATGGGTCATGGCCTCAATGCATCACCAAGATAGGAGGTCTCTCAACCCACCATCATGATCCCTCCTCTCGATGTCGAGATGACGGATAGTTCAAGACCTATTCTCTACATGTCATCATCCATAGGATCGATATATTCAAACTCTTTAGGATTTTCTTATTTTCCTTCTTTCGAACCTACTTTGGAAGATAGTTTAGTCTCAACATAGGTACATGTCACATCTACTAGTCATTCGTCCCACCTATCTGAACATGCGCATGTGAACCTTGTCTCTCATGAAGATGCTTCTGGTAATTCCTCTTCATCATGTGGTCCCTCTTCCTCCCGTCCCCCCATATTTCATTCTCCTGAAGACATCATGGAATCCATGACCACCTCATATTATCCTTGGTATGATATGCATGATCATACATACTTCCATAGTGGTCCTATTATGATATGCCCAGGCTTGATCCCACCATTGTTGAACACCACATCGACACATGGCCTGATGCCATTCCCGTCTGCAAAAAACAAAGGCCTATCCATCTTTCCAAGTAAGATGCTATTAATTCCGAAATTTATAAGCTCAAGCAGGTTGGTTTCATTTACCCCATTGAATACACCACATGGGTGTCCAATCATGTTCCCATTCTTAAGAAACAAGGCACCATTCGTGTCTGCATGGAATTTCGTGATATGAAAAAAAATTATCCCAAAGAAAATTTCCATACACCTTTCATCTACCAAATAATTTATGCGTGTGCGGTGTTATCACTCCGTAATTTTTTATGTTGCAGAAAAAATCACAAAGGTAACCACAGAACCACTTTGGAAACTAGGAATCTAGCCCTTCCAGTTTCAGAGAGGGATCTCTCTTTATCATTTATCTTTGTTTGTTTAATATATTAGGCTAGCTTTATAGTTCATTGTTTTTTTGTTTTTAAATTGTTTGGTTGATTAATGCCAGAATTTACCATTGGGCTACGGAGTCAATTACTTAAATATGGATATGTTTCAGTTTTTAAAGGTAGATTACATAGGGAAAGGTAGCCAACTCAATTGGATATTGTAAGTTAAATGAGATTGAAAAGAAGAATATTTATAGAATTCATTAAGTAAAGAGAAATTAAGAATGTATTTACTTAATTTCAGTTGAAAACATCAAAATCGTTCAAAGTCAGAATCAGAGTGTGCATTAAAACAAATTATGTTCTTACTTTTCTTTTGAATAAAACAGAATAGAAAACACTGATGAATAACTTTGGAAATACATAAACACAAAATAGAATCACTTCACCAGTAACTTGACACAAGAATCCTTTGAAAGATTTGTCTTTATTACTTAAATGTCCACTGAAGCTTGGTGGAACATATTTACAATAGTCTTCCTTGATGCAAAAAATCAACCTCTACTACTTCGAACTAAGAATTATTTATGAGCTTTGTACAAAAAATATCTTGATCTAAAGATCATGATAAACTTTAGAAATCTCTAATAACTAATGGCATCAATTTCATGAATGATCCCAGCTTAATAATTGAGGGAGACTTAAACTTTTCCGTGGGGCAAGTTGAATCATGGGGGCTGAATGCAATGGTTGAACCCTTCTCTAATTTCTTCAAGCTAAAACCCTTAGAGGGGCATTTAGTAGATATCAACCTTGTAAACCTTTGGCCTACTTTGCGGAACAGAAGGATTGGTCAAGCAAGGGTGGCAAAGTGTCTGGACAGATTAATCCTGAAAGAGGAGCTGGTGGAGAGGCATCAAGCTTTTTTTCAGTGGATAGGAGAGGGGGGGGGACTCTGATCACCACCCTATCCTCCTTGAAATCAAAGGTTGCCTAGACAAACCAGGGGATCCATTCAAATTCAACTCGGGCTGGTTAAAAGAGGACTCGTACATGGAGCTCTTTAAAGCTACTTGGAGACATTGGGGGGCATTTGAACCTCAATCCAAAGCGAGCCACTTTTGGGAAAACCTTAATTCTATGAAGAAGGAAACTATTGGTTGGGCCAAGTTAAGAAGAGAAGAGCAAGAGGAAAGACTGAAGAGGATAGGAGCATAATTGGAAAAACTGGAAATCCTGAAGTTAGATAGCTATGAATCAGGACAGAAGAGGGATGAAATCCTTGCTCTGGAAAGGGAAAGAAGGAAGATCCTGCTGTAAAAAGAAGAACAATGGAGATTAAAAATTCACACGATTTGGTTAAAGGCAGGGGATGAAAACACAAATTTCTTTCACAACTATGCGAAAGGGAGAAGGAACGCTAACATTATTTGGGAGATGAGGAGGGAAGATGAAGGAGTGGAAAAATCATTTTCGGAGCTCGCAAACATCAACAAGGAGCACTTTAGCAGAATTTTTGAGGCCCCTCTGGAAGTGACCATAGTTGAGGTTGTAAGGGTGGCCCAAATCTTTCTGGGCTATGTGGATGCAGAGGATAATCTGGTTTTGACTAGGCAAGTGACCAAGGAAGAAGTGGAAGGGACACTAAAGATCATGCAGAAGGACAAAAGTCTGGGTCCAGATGGATGGGCCATTGAGTTTTTCCTTCACTTTTTCGAATATTTGGGGAGGGAACTCACGGCAGTGGTGGAGGAATCTTGACAGAATGGTGCCATCTTGGAACCTTTGAACTCTACTTTCATTTCTCTTATCCTAAAGAAAGATGAGTCGAACTCCTTCGATGATTTTAGGCCAATCTCTCTTTGTAATAGTGTGTATAAGATTATCTCAAAAGTGATTTTTGTTCGCCTAAAGCCAGTCCTCTCTAAGAATGTCTCAAAGCAGTAGTTTGGGTTTTTAGAAGGGAGGCAGATTCATGAAGCCATTGGGGTGGCCCAGGAAACCCTTCATAGCATCAAAAAAGACAGAAGGAAGGGCATGATTATAAAGATCAATCTAGCTAAAGCCTATGATAAGATCAGCTGGATGTACCTTAGACCACTTTTAACTCATCTTGAGTTTGATATTTGCTTCATCAATTGGGTAATGAGTTGTATTACAAATTTTAGCTTTGTTGTTTTCATTAATGGGGCTGCATCGCCTTTATTTAAGAGTCAAAGGGGTCTAAGACAGGGATGCCCATTATCACCTATGCTTTTCCTCTTAGCAGCAGAAGGTTTGAGTCAGCTGATTGCGGAAGCAAAAAGGAGAGGCGTTTTCAATGGAATAGAGGTAGCCATCAATCTTCAGATTACACACCTCTTGTTCATTGATGATATTCTTGTTTTCAGCAGTGGGTGTAGAATCGAGACCCAGATTCTCAAGCAGATTATTGATCTTTTTCTGAAAGCAACTGGGATGAGTATTAACTATGCAATATCTATTATTATTATTGAAATTATCTCGAGAGAAGAAGCCAAGAATATTGCTGAGGAGCTTCCTTTTCAGGTCAAAAATATCGAAGGAAACCTGAAATACTTGGGGTTTTTTTGTTAAGCCTCACAATTACAAAATAGTGGCTTGGCTTTGGCTAATAACTAAAATTGAAAATCGCATTGCTTGTTGGAGTTTCCGCTGGCTGTCAAGGGCTGGAATATTGGTTTTGGTAAAATCGGTGTTGATGGCTATTCCAATGTATTGGGCTATGCTGGCTTGGGTTCCCGGAATATTTTATCAAGGGTGCAAAATCTATGCAGAAAATTCTTGTGGACAGGATCAAAGGAGGAAAAAGGTCTTGCCGTGGGTGGCTTGGGACAAAATAGCTATACCAAAATATTAGGGAGGGTGGGGTATCAAATATCTTCCGACATTTGTGAACTATTTGGCGGCCAAATGGGTTGGAGGATTCTATATAAAGAATCTCTTTGGTCACAGGTTATAAAGAGGAAATATATAAACCCTATGGAGATTTCGGATTAGCTGCCTGTGGCCAGAAGAAAACCATATAAATCTTTAGTGGTGTAGAAGGTGATCCTTGGATCCATTAATATAATAGATGAGGGGCTTGTCTGGCAGGTGGGGAATGGGGAAAAGGTGAGGATCAGGATTGACCCTTGGGTTGGAAGTAAGGATTTGTTCTTACTACCATTAGATCTGAGGGATATACTAAAGGATAAGGGGATCATGTTCCTGAATCAAATAGTTAAGGAAGAGACCTCTTCGTGTTGGGCATAAGGATGGAATAATGGAGAGGACCTGAATCTCGACCTGGAATGGCATGAAGCTTGGAAAAATTATATTAGGGAGCTGGAACGCACCCATGTTCGGATCAGGGACAGGGAGGATGACTTAAGATGGGCCCCTAGCCCTTCAGGGAAATACACTCCAAAATTCGGATATGCTTTCCTGATGGCTAAAAGAGGATGGGATGCACCATCATGGTGGGGGGAAAAGCTTTGGGAGCTGAAATGCCCGGCTAAAATTTGGATGTTATTTTGGTTCATGCTCAATAATAAAGTGCCTACATGGGATAATTTTCTAAAATGGAATACAGTCGGGCCCGGACGCTATCCTTTGTGCAAATTTGACTCAGAATTGGTCTATCATCTCTTCATTGGTTTTCATTTCAGTCGGGTTGTGTGGGGGGAGGCGATGGCCATTATTGGGAAGCACTAACAATGGGCAGGAAGATCGGTTGGGGATGCCTGGGAGATGTGGTGGAAGGAGAGTTCTGGGGATAATTGGAAATATCTGCCCTTGATTATTTCATGGGGAATTTTTTTGGCGAGGAATTGAGCCATTTTTAAGGAGATAGAACCCAGTTTTCAATTCATTGCAACCGAAAGTATGGCTATTATTGCTAACATGCCCGACCCCAAACCAAACCCCCGTAGAAGGATGGTAGCTCCGGAAGTTATCAATGAAAATATGTCGTGGGCATATTTCGATGGAGCTTCTAGTAGTGAAGACAGGTGTGGGGTAGTTATTGTGACCCATTTCAGCGCAGACAGACTCAAAGAGGCCTCAGTGGGCTTAGGGGTTGGAACAAATAATTATGCAGAAATCAAAGTGCTTCATCTACTTTTGTGTTGGCTTGTTTGGATGGGCATTCACTCTATCCAGATTTTTGGGGATTCCTTAAATATTTTCAAATGGTTTAATAAGGAATACATCTGCAAAAGTTGTATTTTAATGCCTATCCTTGAAGAGATTTGGTTACTTAAAAATCGCTTTACTTATATCTCTGTTTCTCACATCTACATGGAAAGGAACGTTGCAGCAGACCTCCTTTCTAAAGAGGGCCTACAACAAGTTCTGGGTAGCTGGAAAATAAGTGATTCTAATGCCGAGGGACTGGTGGAGTTGGTCCATGCTCCTTATATCTAATTGGTGTTGTGGTCTGTAGAGACTACAGAGTTTATTTCTGTTCCACTGGTTCAGTTTTTTGGTTCCATATGTATTTTTTTCTTTATGTTGTTATAATGATACACTACTCTAAATTTTTGACAAAATTTAGCTATGGTTTTGGGCTGGATGTGGGATCTGTTTGAGCTCATCTCCTCCTAAGAGGGAGCTTGGATTCCACTGGATGGGTCTTTTGTCTCAGTCTCTACCTTGTGGTGTTTTCCTCTCCGGAGGAGCCTCAGAGAGAGTGTAGGACTAAAAAATACTTAATGCTCTATTAAAGCAAGTTTGTGGAAGAGAGGTTACTTTCTGTGATTTTTTTGAGATTTTGGCTGTAATAGGATCAGTTGTATGGATCTGTTCTTTGCACTCTTTAGAGAGACAAAACAGTTAGAATGTGTTCTGCATGTACTTTGTAAACTTTTTATGACTAATAGAAAGTTTTGATTTTTCTTATGGAAAAAAAACTAATGGCATCAATTAATACACAAATATAGGAACGCTAAAACTATTCTGACTGTTGGCACTAACTTTGAGGAAAACTTGTTGATGACTTGGCCCAAAAATGTGTTTCCTTGTTGACTGTCTGTTGGAGATGAAAACATTTTACTCAATGGTGTCACACAATTTATCCCATCTTTCATCACTGGGTATAGAAATATTAATTAACTTTCTATAGACTTCATCTACTTCAGTGTATTTTTAAAAATTTGGCTTGTTGATGAAAATGTGTTTAATTTCATGTTTGATAGTTAAATCAAACTCCAAAGCTTCTGAGAAATCTTTCCCTGTGATATTCCCTTTGATGCCTGCAAATTTGGATTTGTCTGTTGCAGTGGTGTAAAGATTTTGACCATAATCTTCCAAGCTGATTAATATGTCATTCGGTGCTACTAACCCTGGAAATCATCTCTCATCCAACAAATTGAACTTAATATGAAATATCTAGACATCAGTTTCCAGAGTTTGACATTTAGTTTCCAATTGGGTCATTAAATTCCTCTTTTGGGATACCTTTTTAATCTCTAAGATAGTCTATGTCCTGTCTGCATTCTGGGTTTGTTCTAATTATGATTTGGTCTTTGAATTCAATACTTTAATCATGGCTGAGGCCTCCCTTGGTTTTTGACCCAGTGTTTTTCTAACTTGTTCTATTGTTGCCTTTCACCTGTCAATTAACTCTTCTTGCTAAAAAATGATCTAAATGGATGGCCAAATTTCAGTTATGGCTTGATTGATTTCCATCCAAACATTCTCCTTGGCTTGTCACAAGTTTGAGCCATCAATGACTCATTTTCCAGTTGTTCAAATTTCTTGGTAATTTAGTGAGATTTCTTTATCTCAGCTACATATAGGGTGTCATTTTTTAATCTTTTGTCCTTCCAAATTCTTTAGATTATCTTGTAGTTTTTCATTCTCTTGTCTCTCAATAGTCAGGTCCTATATAACTTTTCTAAAATCACTTGATGATGATGTTGAATCTCCGGTTGTTCCTGCAACTGCAATTGGTATAGATGTCACTAGAGCTAGGGCTAATTGTGCAACCTGTTCTTTTTCCTTAAATAATTTTTCTATTTTATCCTCCATCTCCTTAAACTATACATTTTGCTCAATGATCAGTTTGATCATGTATTCTTTGTGTTTCTCATTTTCTTCTATTTCCTTTTCTTATGGATCCTCTGTATATGGTAACTTAATCTATTTCCTAAGTGTTTTTATCCATGAATTTTTCCTCTTCATAATTTCTTCCACTGCTTTGAGATCACTGGGATCATATCCTAGCTTGATCACCACATCCTCCAATGATTTAACCGTTCTCTTTCCAATGAGGAGATTTTATCCATCTTTAACTGTGTCTAGACATTATTGAGTGATTTCCTTAGCTTTGAATCTGCCATAACAGAGTTGTTCATGGTGGAGAAAATAATTTCTACAAACTGTCTATGCATATCCATTTGATCTATAGGATGTATATGTTTTGCATCAAATGAGAAAATGGTTTTCTTGTAATCTGAAGGGGTTTTTGGAAATGGAACTTGAGCTTGCAAGAATGTCATCTGCATTCTTCCTTTCTCACAGTCAAATGTTGTTAATAATCTATTATGGGAAGTAGAGGTACGCTTCCAGAATTGTGCATATGTGTTGACCTTGAGTACTTCATTTTTATGTTTAATTTCCAAAAACTTATTGAATATGTTGGGCTCATCTTGGTTGTCACCCAATTCTATTGACTGCACTATTTTTGAAGGTTCCTGCAAGGTTGAGGAGGATGGAGTATTAGAGAAAAGATCCTATGACCCGGTCGACACCTGTAAACTAACCATGAAAATGATGTCATGTCCTTCTTCGTTCTGAATGATGACTTATTTAGGATTTTTCTTCTGCATTTTCTAATAAATGATAAATTCCTTGGCACTAATTTTTGTAATTGTTGAAGATGTTTATTCCCTTGGTGTTTTGTCCTGCTTATTTTGAGGCACTGGAGTATGGGAGGCGGTTGTTGATATAATATGCTCCTCTGCTTCCTATAATGTATCTTCCTCCCATTAGTCTTGATTCATAAATTTCTTGATCTCTGGTCTGGGAGTATGATTGTAAGGTGTGGTTTTGTGCTCCACCCTTAAATTAGATACTATGTTGAATGGGTCTTATGACCAGGTGAAAACTGGCTGGAATTTCATCTGTTCGAGCACTAAATTTGCCGTGTTTCCTATTGCTCTGGTATTGCATACAAAATATCCCACTTGTGTCTTGATTTTGAACTGTGACTTACTTTTACCTGAAACAAAGTAGATTTCATCCATATTGATCATCTGCCATATATATTCCAAAGAAAAAATACTCATTGGAACATATTTTGGCAACTTGTAAGGAGCCAGTTCACAACCATACACTCTTATTTCTGTATAATTCTAGTATAGGTACCAGTCTCCAGACTTGGTTTGTTCACTTAAGTGTAAAATTATTTTGATCTCTGAACTGATTCTGGGCTCACTTTGATTGTTGAGAAGCCCTGCAACTATATGAATATAAATATCTATGAAGTATGAAAAAATAAACTCTCTTAATGTCTTCTTACTAATGAGGTCCACTGTATCACTGATTGGTTGATTCCTTGATCATTTTGTTTGTGCGGTGTTATGGGAAAGTTTTCCCCTGTGTTGGCTTGAGGGGTCCTGACCCAGGTTCGGAGTTGAGGTTAACCAACAAAACCCTCTTAGTATTGGCCCTTTCGGTAGTGACCTTCTTGTGCAAGTCAAAGTCTCATCCGAAGAAGTATGGGAGGGTGTTGGAACCAGGTTTCCACACCATGAGAGACGTTTGAATGATGTGGGTGTCGTAAGATCCAAAATAACCATGAACATACCTTCACAACAGAAGCCCTAACCATGAAACCTTACAGACATATTTAGGTCACTTATGTAGAATATTTTGCGCGCAAGTTAACAAAAGATTCATAAACCAAGTAATAACTCTTAACAAATGATATCAGAGCTCAATAACATTAGATCCATTCAATATTCATTCATCTAAACCAAGAAAAAATTGCGCAAAATATTTAATTGCAGACAATACAGGAATCGAAAATAATATGTAGAAACATTCATAACATAAACATTAGATGAATTTTAGACTCAGATATATGTTGAAGTTTGAAATAAGAAATAGTGGAAGTGGCATCTAGAAACATCATCCTTGATCCTAGTGAAAAATCAGCACCTAAACTAGGTGGGGCCCACACATGCTATTTTTAGGTGGATGTCTATTTTTATAATGGTGAGCATATTCTAAAATTAGCAGGATGTTGATTCTAGATGGTTGAGAAAATTCTATCTTTCGATGAATTTCTATTTTTAGAAGATGGGCGAAGTCTATTTATAGATCGCTAATCTAAAAATAGAATGCATGTCGATTATTATTAGCCCTTAATAATAATCAGACAATAAATAGTAACTTATTCTCTTGGAGCACTTTATTTCAGTGAACAGATGTGTCACATCAGTGGGCTGAAGGAATTACGCAATTCCTAGGGTGGTTGGTGAGCCATGCATGGAGGAATTAGTTATAACTGATTGTGGCAAGTTGTAACCGAGTTGGAAGAGTAGTTATGTGAGTTGTTATTTAATTTAACTCAGTTAAGTGAGTTAAACTCAGTTGTGCTAGTTGTAACTGATCATACACTAGTGAAATATGAGTGAATTAATTAGTTAATTAATTCACAAGTAGCATCTTACTTGCAACTGAATAAATACAACAGTTAACTACTTGCATGTCATATCCAGTGGAGACCCGGTGGAGAGATAGGTGAAAGGGTGAGATGAACTATCTGTTGTGACTATAGTGGAGCATTCAATGCATCCACACACACATTGGATATTCCTATGAGTATTGCACATTCAAGGCAAGGTAAGGTTGAATTCATTCATGGTTCTTCTTCAGCGGGGATTGCGTAGTGGAGGCAGGTTGTTAGGAGGCAAGAAATTGGTGCATGGAGGTGCAAATTTCTGCAAGACAGTGTGAGACGATTGTATATTGTACTGAGAGCTCTATGAGCTGAGCTTTGTATGAGATATATGAGAATGTTTCATGATCCATTGATATACATAATATATGATAGTTGGGGTTTTTATCTTTAAGATTTCTCGGTAAAACATCTTGTTATGTGTGATTGATTTTTCTTCATGTGTTTGCAATTGGTGATTTACTTTCCGCAAATAATTAAGTAGAAGGATTTTTTTTTAACATAAGGATTAAATTGTTAGATCAGGAGAATCCGGTAATATACATGCATATTTTATAATTTCTACGTGGTATCGTAGCAGTGTTAATCACTGAAGAGATTGCAATAGTGAAGCAATGCTGAGTTTTTATTGGTGGAAACAATTCGAAATTGCTGCAAGAACTTCTTGGTGTGACAGTTGAGTATACATTGAAATGGATTTCAATGGTTTGTAGTTATATTTTGCACTCGAGGGAAGCTTGAAATACATAGAATGGAAGGACAGGATGGAGGCGGTGCTTGAAGATAATGGCTTGATGGAATTCATAGAGAAATATGTTCCTAAGCCCACTTCGACGAATGTTGCAGTACTTTACGCATGGCAAAAGAAAGTAGCAAGGGCAAGGAGGATTCTGTTGGAAGGTGTGAAAGACCATATTATGTCAAGCCTTCATGGGAAAGCCACTCCATATGCTATGTGGAAGGCTTTGACATATCTTTTCCAAAGCAGCAGCGACCATAGGAAATTTGCGCTGAAGGATAAACTTAGAAAAATCAAGATGGAGAAGAACAACACTATTCCGGTATACTTGAAAAAGTTTTTCCAATGCAGGGATGAGCTTGGGAGTGTACGAGTAAGTGTTGAGGATGATGATTTGGTGAGCTTGGCTCTCCTTGGACTTCCGAAGAGTTGGCATAGTCATGAAGACTCTGTCAATGGACGGGAAAAAATTTCGGATTGGGAACGACTGTGGTTGGATCTAGTGTAGGAGGAGATAAGGTGAAACACCAGGGATGGCTCTTCATCAAAGCATGATGATGAAGAGGACTGTGCTTTCGCTGCCAAGGCAAAGAAGAAGAAGGGGAAGAAATTCCATTCTAGATCTGAGGCTGGAGAAGATGGCAAGGAGCACAACATGTACAAAGTGAAGTGTTTTCACTGTTACGAGTTTGGACATATTGCCACAAATTGTCCACATAAGAAGAAGAACAAGATGGCTGCTGGAGCTGCAGCTGGTGAGTCTCTTGCCTCGTAATTTTCACTTGACTTCTCATTGATCGCATGCATGGTTTCTAGTGCATTGGGATCGGGGTGGTACTTTGATAGTGGTGCTTCCTTTCACATGATGGGAGATGAGAACCTTTTCAGTGACTTGGAGGAGAAATATCTCTAGATGCATGTTGAGTTGGGCGATGATGGACGATACAGTGTGACCAGAATTGGTACCATTACCTTTCAAAGGGCGTCAGGTAAAATATTTCATTTAAAAGATGTTGTGCATGTTCCAAGTTTAAAGAATAATTTAATCTTAGTCACAATGTTAGAGGATAGAGACTATGATGTTGTCTTTAGTGAAGGAAAAGTTTTCCTGCGACACAAAGAAACAGGGCAAGCCAAGAAGGTTGGGATTCAAGTTAAGAATCTCTACAAACTTGAAGTAGATGGGATTTCTACGGAGCTTCCTACTGTTGGGAAGTGTGAAAAAGACATGCAATTGAAGCTTGAGAGGGAGCAGGATTTTCATGCAGGTAAGAGTGAACCTCGAGATGTGGAGCAGCCACAAGAGGATCATGGAGTGGGAGCAACCACTCATGTAGAAAAATTTCGTGCCAGATGGGCAAAGGGAGTGCATGTGGCTATACCACCAGGTGAGAGGTGGGGTGACATGCATGAGTAATCCTAAGAAGGAATTTCTGGGCAGGATTCATTGAGATGGTGTGGATCTCATGAATTGAACTTGGCTACGAGGCGCCCACAGAGCAAAAATAGTAGGATCAGTTGGATTGATGCAGTCAAATAAGAGGGACAGTGTTGGATACTAGAGCATAGATCAGAGTTGGTAGCAAGTGCATATTTCATGGGTGCATAGTTCAACATCACATTGGTTCCTGAAGACATGTGCAATAGCTAAGAAGAAGTCAGAAGACTTTGATGACAGATGCATTAGACTGATTGAGTTGTTTAGAGGCTATTCAATTTTGAAAGTGTTGCATGCAAGTGTTGTAGGGTGCGTGCAAAGAAAATCCTTTCTTGTTGAGAGGGAGTGTTGAAGATTGCAACAAGAAATAGTGAAAGTGGCATCTAGAAACATCATCCTTGATCCTAGTGAAAAATCAACACCTAAACTAGGTGGGGCCCACACAGGCTATTTTTAGGTGTATGTCTATTTTTAGAATGGTGAGCATATTCTAAAATTAGCAGGATGCTGACTCTAGATGGTTGAGAAAATTCTATCTTTGGATGAATTTCTATTTTTAGAAGGTGGGCAAAGTCTATTTATAGATTGTTAATCTAAAAATAGAATGCATGTCGATTATTATTAGCCCTTAATAATAATCAGAAAATAAATGGTAACTTATTCTCTTGGAGCACTTTATTTCAGTGAACATATGTGGCACATCAGTGGGCTGAAGGAATTACGCAATTCCTAGGGTGGTTGGTGAGTCATGCATGGAGGACTTAGTTATAACTAATTATGGCAAGTTGTAATAGAGTTGGAAGAGTAGTTATGTGAGTTGTTATTTATTTTAACTCAGTTAAGTGAGTTAAACTCAGTTGTGCTAGTTGTAACTGAACATACACTAGTGAAAGATGAGTGAATTAATTAGTTAATTAATTCACAAGTAGTGTCTTACTTGCAACTGAAGAAATACAACAATTAACTACTTGCATGTCAGATCCAGTGGAGACCCAGTGGAGAGATAGGTGAAAGGGTGAGATGGACTATCTGTTGTGACTATAATGGAGCATTCAATGCATCCACACACACATTGGAGATGCCTATGAGTATTTCGCAGCCAAGGAAAGGTAAGTTTGAATTCATTAAGGGTTCTTCTTCAGCAGGGATTGCGCAGTGGAGGCAGGCTGTCAGGAGGCAAGAAATTGGTGCATGGAGGTGAAAATTTCTGCAAGACAATGTGAGATGATTGTATATTGTACTAAGATCTCTATGAGATGAGCTTTGTATGAGATATATGAGATTTTTTCATGATCCATTGATATACATAATATATTATAGTTGGGGTTTTTAGCTTTAAGCTTTCCCAGTAAAACATCTTGTTATGTGTGATTGATTTTTCTTCATGTGTTTGTAATTGGTGATTTAATTTCCACAAAGAATTAAGTAGAAGGATTTTGTATTTAACATAAGGATTAGATCAGGAGAATCTGGTAATATACATGCATATTGTATAATTTCTACAATATCTGTAATAACAATTATTTATTAATACCAGTTCAGATCCTTCATACAAAAACCCTTCAGTCACCCGCGCACAAAGCCAGCGGAGTCTGCACACAGTAGACTAAGGTCTCCGTACACACAACCAGCAGGAGCCTTCTACCTAGAAAATTCTGCACAAAATATCACAAAACAACCAAATATATCATTCACCATTCATAATTATCCAAAATTTGACTTCTTAGACTCGATCTAGACTTTTATTTATACTTTTAGCCTGCGTTATTCTAGGGTCCGCAAACTATGGTTTGCGGCCCCTTGTTCTACCCTTTTTATCCATTACAACTCATGAGGAGCTTTGACCCACCCCAAAGCCCCTTGAATTGTGTTGTGCATGACTAAAATTACCAAATATATTACAAAAATATATCAAAAATGGTCTTCAGACTTAGGGGACCCCGCTCCAATAGGCCCCCAACACAATCCTTTGACTCATCCCAAGTCACACCGGCACTGAGTTCTTCATCTTGTTCTGGAGCTCCTCGATAGCAACAGAAAAGGGTGCGAAGACACTCACACTCTGGTCCGTTGCTCTCTACACAATCTCCACCAGCTTCTCTGAAGTCAGCTCTTCTATGGCCAAAGTGACGCTCTGTAAAGTCTTGTTAAGATTTTTGACTGCAGCATCAAGGTTCTGAGACAATTTCATTGCCTCGTCCGCCCACAGCTTCATGTGATCGATCAAAATATGTTTCTTGCATCGGAGCTCCTCAACCTCATCTCGCAGCTCCTAGGTAATTTTCCTGACCAGTGGATCTGTTTTCACAAAGGTCCACAATCCCATGGCAGTTTCCAGAAGTTCCGAGCCCTTATCAACATTGGCAGAGATTCTTGCAAAAAAAAAATTCACTAGGATGGCTTGTTGGCATGCACCTCCAGAGGGGTTTCATGTTGTAGGTTAGCCTACAGTGCAACAATTTGTTGCTCAAAATATTCCTTGACTCTATGGATCTCGGACCTAGAAGCCTTGAGCGCGTCGACTAGGCTTTCAATCTTTGCTTGTGGCGTGGCATAGGTAGGGATGACTACATTGGGAATTTTGCCACACAATTTGTCAATGAGGTTCTCTAGCCCCGCGCGCTAAGCTATGACCACCTGCTGCACTGTTTGATCCTGTATAGACTTTTCCGTCTTTGTTGTTGCAGTCTACTCGACTTCACTGGGTTTTTGTTGTGCACATTCCTCTCTTCTCTGCAGTTTAGCGGATATGAAGATGTGGATAGCGTGTATCTTCCCACTTGGAAGCTTTGGAAGGTCAATGCCAACCTCAGGGTAGGTTTTCACCTGCGCGCATAGCTTTGGTTGTTCCATGATCACGACTACACCCTAGAAAGGGCAGATTCTACTTTTTGCTGATGCGATGATCGAAGTGGTTGGCAGGCTCACTTGCACCGGCCTCGCCTAATCCACACTCGCTTGTAGAGTATCTATCTTAAACTGTAAGACCTGCAAACTCGATTGCATGGCCTCCACCACGGCCTTGTACTGTGCTTCCATATAATTCCATCTGTCCTCCGATACTAAAGCAACTGCATCTGCGATCTTGTCGAGTTCCTCTTCCATCAGAGTGACCTCTTCCTCTCCTCTAGCCTTGGACCCTTTCCTCTTTTTACACAGCCCTTTCAATGTTTCTCTGCCCCTATTGGTGCTGCGTGGAGATTTAGCACCATCCCCATTGAGCCCATCCAAACCTCTGAGGTCTACCTCCTCCTATTCTTCTCCCAAATCCTGTTCTTTATCCTTTTCTGCGTCCAGCACCTTCTGTGCGTCGGCCTCAGTGTTTTTTCGACTAGTTTTCTTAGCGCCTGTCTCAGTGCATAGCTTGGTTGTGTCCTTCAGGGCTGTGTCTTTTCTTGAAGTGGATGGCATAATGGGTTGGGTGGAGCCAAGCCCGATCCTCCATGCATTTAGCCAAGTTTCTACGACCTAGTCAAATTCCCCCTCCATGACCATATACGGCAAGGTATACCAGGTACAGTCTTTGCACGCTTTAATCTGCACATTGTGCATGGTCACCTGGAATTACGCAACACTCTTATATCTATCATGCACAGCTGGCAAGATTATGGGGATGGAATGGATGGCAGCAGCCAGTGTGCCTTCAAAAATCACCCAGAATATTTTATTCTCCTCAACACGATGGGGCTCCGATGAATCTCAGAGGTTAGCGTAGCGCGCCCCTTTGTATACGCCTGGCTCAATCTCAGGGAGGACTGCATATGCTGGGGTCTCCCATGCCACTAATGCAATTAACAATACCAGCCACGAGTAGCAGAAATGCTTCCCCAGTTCCTGTGCCTCATGCACATTCTCCAGAACTTCTTCATACAAAAACTGTGACTAGTTAGAGAGGACCCCCTTTTCACATTACCCTGCCAAGGAAATGACATGCGTTGGGACCGCTTTTGGGTGACATTTCCTCATTATCTTACATCCGAGGACTAGGGTGCCCAGGCACACCACTGGGTCAACGATGGTTTGGACCAAAAATCCCCTCATTTCCCTTCCCACCTTGAACTTTGTTTTCACGTCATTCGCCACTTTCATCTCATTTATCTTCCCATATCCCTTCATCGAATGGGGCCCCTTCTTGGGCAGGCCGATGATTCAATGGATCAGCGCGGCGTCAATGGAAATTTGCCCCTGAATCCTATTAGTCATCAATATTTTTTCCTGTTGTGATGACTATATGCCTTGCCTAGGTTTTCTAGAAACCAATTTCAAACAATCAATTTGTCCTCCAGAAAAACCCTTCAGAGAAATTTTTATCTTTTTCCTCTCTTAAAGACTATGTTAGAGGTGGTCATCAAGTTTTCGGTCTTGATAAAACTCCCTTGTCCATAACTGTCATAAGCCTTGTATATATGATATCCAAAATTCTCTATTTTCACATAGCTCTCTGTCAAAGCATAAGACAAGTTGTCTTTTTTCCCTCTCACTATTTGAATGTCCATTTGATGACCTGACTATGTCTAAGAAACCCTTCAGAAGTCATGAAAAAGTGTCTAGTTTTAGGTGATGGTGTTTAGAATAGGTATCTTGAGAAAAATGTCTTTAGTCAAAAACCTGGTTTCAAATATCAGTCAGCCATCCTCTGTCTTATCTGGCAAAACAAAACTTTGTTTACCCCTAGGTCATACACCATCAAAATGATCACTGTATTTTGTCTTAGCAAAAATTGTAAGTTTCAAATTCAAGAAGAAACAAAGTAAGAAGGTCCTATGTCAGAAGAAATTAATCAAGTGGAATTTTCAAGCATTATCATCATGATACCTCAGGAAAGATCTCCAGTCGTCAAAGACATTTTATCCATGTATCTCTGTAGGGGTGCTATGGATAGATGGAAATAAGCAGTTCTGAAACAAATGGACACTTCAAGGAAAGTTTTCAAAGCTGGAACAGTTGACTGTTGGGAAATAAAATAAATGCATATTTCAGAGAGAAAGGAACCTATATGATTCATACCTACAAATTCAAAGCACCAAGAAAGTAAAAAATCATCCATCATGGAAAAATGGGTACAAAGGTTGGGAGTTTTCTGCATCTAGCACTTCATATCAACTCACAATGGAATTTGCACATTCTTCTCGAACATATGGGCACAGCTCTAGAAAACAGACTTATGAGACTAGGTGTATTAGTTCTCTGGAAAAATATTTCCTGTAGTTTTAGGCATAAAAGTGAAAGAATATAAAAAGGGAACAACTGCCTTTTTTATATCTCTACAACCTAGACTCTGAACCATCAAAGACTCTGTCATCACAAGAAAGCTAAAGCTATTGCAAAAGAAAGTTAACCTAAGAGACACAAGTAGATATGTTGGAGTTTGAAATACCCTACCAGCTCACTATCTTCACTATAAATTTATACAAAGAGACCTGTCTCATATAGATTGATAAAGGATAAAGCATTTGGATTGCCTCCTTCATAAAACGTAGATGGAAATCACTTGTTTTTATGAGGTGCCCCCTTCAATGATGATAAGCAGAGGGCACAAGGTTTAGTTTTCAAAGAGAGGTTTCATTCAAATGATGAGAAAAGGGCATGACACAAACACTTTGTGTAGGAGGCTAAAGGCTTCATTTGGAAAATAGAGACTGGGCCTAAAGTTGCTTTGAAATGTCTCCTTCAAATATAAGCAGAGGGAAAAAAACCACATTTTCTTTGAAATGCCTCCTTCAAATATAAGCAGAGGGGAAAAAATTGGTTTAAAAGACCTCCTTCGATATTATAAGCAGAGGGAAAACTATAGTTGGAAAAGATCCTTTTTCATAAAAAGTGGAGGGCACAATTTTATAAGTTAACACCGGGGAGTTTTGTTTTTACACACAAAATGAAAACTTATTGTGATGTTTGCAAAGCACTTTTTCGAAACTGTTTAATAAAAAATAAGGGCAAATGAGTAAAAAGGGCAGAGGTTTGATAAAACCATTTGGAAAAAGTCAAAGGAAGGTTGCATGTTCTAAAAAGCATTGCACAAGGCACAAAGGCCTCAAAGGGCATATTTCAATTTCATATTACCAATTGGAAAAAAGGGAAGGGTTTCTCTGGTTCCTCGGCAAGCCCCGTGCAATTTTTTTCTTGGTCGCGACGCGCCTGTAGCTGAGCACTACGTGCCTGTAGCGGCTCACCGCAGGATTTTACAAAGGACGCGACGCGCCTGTGCACTGGCGCGACGCATTTCCTCGTTCAGTCTCCGCCCGAGCTTCCATTCAGTCTCTGCCCGGCTTCATTCAGTCTTCACCCGGCCTCGTTCAGTCTCTGCTCGACGTTCAAACGCCGTTCAAAAATGCATTTTTTTGAACTAGCTCAGTGCTTTTTCTTCATTAAACCTCCGTTCAGACGCTACGTGTCTGGGTGTAAAGGTGTAGCACCTACTCATTTCTTTCAAAAGGGCCAAATTTTCCAGTGTTTCTCAAAGGTCAGTGTTCATCACTACAAAAGCATTTTTAAGGTATTCATCACTATTTTTACCCCTCAAATTGCCCCGAAACATAAGGGATATTTCGAAAAGCTGAATTAAAGGAGAAAGAAGTGTTCAAGGAAGAAAAGGCTTGTTTTTATTTAAGGGTTGTCTAGTTGATTTTAGAGAAGAACGGAAAGGTAAAAATGCCTCCAAGGAAAAGGGTTAAAAAGGGAGGTCAACACAACATATTTGAGCCCACCACTATTCAAGAAATCACTGCCTCTCCCTCAATCTTGTCCTGTTTTCAAGAGGTAGGTTGTTTTTAATTTTACAGAAAAATACCAGAGGTCACTAGCCACCCTCATCTAACAAAATTATTTGCCCTGAGGTTGAATGAAAATAAAGTCCACATAGCAAGTTTAGATTTTGAACTCACTCCTAGAGCTGTTTCTGAGGCAACCAAAATCCCTAACATAGGAGAAGAGTTGTTCAAAAAATTATACCTTGACCTCAACCACTATCAGCCTTTTCTCAAACCAAATCATCAAGATACATGCAGCTCCATTTTCCCTTTCTCACACTTGCTGGATGACTATGCACCTCTCATGAAAATAGTCATGAAGTTTTTCACTTGTGAAGGTAGATACTCCCAAGTATATGCCTATCACATCAGACTCCTTATGCATTTCACAAAAACTAAATTTCTAAACCTACCTTTCTTCCTGTGCAAGAGTATAGACAAGATGTCTTCCATTTTTAGAAAAAGGCCTCTAGCCCAGTAGAAAGCAATTTTATTTCATCACTCACTCATTAAGATCATTGTCCTTCACCAGCTAAAACAAAAGGGCATCCCTTGGGAAACTTTCATCTCTCACCCTGATTTCACTTCTGCATCTTCTATGCCATTACATATTAGGCCAATTGCATCCTAAAGCCCTCCTCATGCTCATTCCTTTCCCTCCACACCTTATGTTTCCTCTTCTTCTCATGAGTCTATTCCCCAATGAAAATCATCCTCCATAGATAGCAGTGAGAAATAAGAGTGTAGTAAAAGCAAAGAGCAAGGAAGTGATGATGACAAAGATCAGGGAAGCGATGGTGACAAAGAACAAGACAGTGATGAAAGCAGCAGTAGAGGGAAAGGAAAGAATGATGAGGCAGTCAGCCCACAAGGAGAGAATGAAATTAGTAATCATGAAGTTGTCAGCCCACCAGAAGAAAATGAAGATAGTGATGAAGAAAGAGGCTTCCCACAGAGAGACAGTGAAGACACTAGAGGAGAAGGCAGCCCACAACAAGAAAATGAAAACAATAATCATGATGAAGGCAGTTCACATCAGGAAAACATTGAAAACAATGAAAATGATGGAAGCAGTCATGACAGCAAGAAGATAGATGAAGGTAGAGGTAGTTTGGAAAAGGAAAAAATAGTAGACCTAGACATATCCCACCAAACAGAAAAGGGGCATGATATTTCTGAGTTTACTCCTAGTGATGAGTTCATTACAAGTATCAAAATTAATGAACAAGTAAATTCCCCACAGCAAAGTAACCAAGAATTGCAAGCAGAGAATGTTTGTGGAGAAGAGGATAGCCCTGAGGCTGCAGTAGAACAAACTAAACAAGCCCATGTATTAACTCCTCCTTTCAATCATCATCAGCAAGGTCAAGAGCATGTGTTTACTGCCTCTCCAATGCAAGGGGCCATGTTTCCTTCCTCAAAAATAGAAAATGATAAAAACACTAGAACATCAAGGAAGAAAACCACTCAAACAGTGACTATCAATGTCACTAGGGCACTAAGAAGCAGAGGTAAATTGCCAAAATAGAGCAAGGTTGAATTGCCTAAGAAAACCAAAGGAAAGAAGCCCATCAAAGTCAAGGGCAAGGAGAAGATTGAAGAACAAGAAAGCAGTCATGAGCATGAGAGGGATTTTGAGCTAATACAGCTAGACAGTGATGCTGAAGAAGATGAGGCTAGGATTATTAGATTCCTCTTGCAAGATCGATATGCCCAAGTTAAAGACTTGGAAAATGACCTAGAAAGGACAAAGGACCTTATCCACTTTTTGCAAATGTAAAACAGACAGATGAGTGGACAGATGGCTATTTATGAAGCTCGAGCAATCAAATATAAAAGAGATGCGTAAAAGTCACAAATGAGACTAGAAGAATACATGGGTGAGTATGCGGAAGATGATGATGAATAAGGACCAGCAAGGAAGAGACCTAGGATCATGGGTCTTAGAAAAGCATTACAAAAGCAGAAAGAAGAAGAATCAGCTCGTGAACAGTAGTACCCTCTTACGGAGATTCTTGCCAAAGAAACTAAATATAATAGAGAGCCTTGGCTTGAGAGGGAAAAAAAGCATTTGGAATTCAAATTGGAGAAAGCTAACAAGGATTTGGGCCTACAAAGAAAAATGATCAAGCACTACAAAAAGTTAAATCAATTTGCCCGAAGGAAGCTCAAATCTGCCCAAAGGAGGCGCCCGAAGGAAAAAAATGGAAAAGACCTATCCCGGCTTGGAATTATTTCTCAATCTTCATTGCATGTTTCTAAAAAACCTTAAGGGGTTTACTCACCAAATTCGGGAATTTTTGGACACATTCTTGTTTTTTGTGAATTTTAGGCCTAAAAGCATAAAATCATTGGTACCTTAACTTTTTCTTTGAGCATCCCCAGCTGAAGAAAAATATATTTTTGGATTCCTTGACATCAAAGGAACGTGCTTAAAAAATTTCAAATCAATTGAAGCTGTTTTGATCTCTCAAAAAGGCCAAAAACAACCATTTTTCACCTTTCTGCCCCTAATATCAGCAGGTGCTACACTCATGGGATTTTTCACTATTTCTACTTTTTGACTGACTTCAAGGCATTAGTTTGGAAAAAATCATGTATTTTTGGAAATTAGACATTTGTAGCTTTCCAATGAGCCATCACGGACTCATTTCGACATCGGGAGGTCAGCCAAAACTTCACTACAACACAAACCTTTTTCTGGTGCTACGTTCCTGTAGATTTTGCTGAAAAGCAGTTTTTTGAGTGATGACTGGGCCAAATGTGCGTTAAGCAAGTTTATCTTGTGTGTCAAGCCTTGAAAGTAATCATTTTTTTCTATTTTGGTCCGAAAAGATATTTTTGAAAGATATTTTGTGCCTTGGACTTTGTTAAGCCTCAAGGAAAGTTTTAGATATTTGTTTTTGGCCAATGGCCTTCTAGTTGCTCTAGGTGGTTTTCCTCCTCTTTGGCTATATAACCAAGAGTATTCATTGTAACATGGAGGCAGAAATTGATATATTGAGAGCAATACATAGCATTATGAGCTTGGAAGAAATACTTGTTTTATGAAGTGGATGATGTCTTGCTTGGCTTGATGGTGGAGGAGCATTGTGTGCAGGATTCCATGGCTTGGTGAATGGTGATGTTTCTCTGTTTTTGTTTATGTTTCCTTGTTTTCATTAATGTTCCCTATTTCTCATTTGCTGTAGATCAGAAAAGTATATGTTGAGACATGCTCATGGAAGCACCTCAAACATCCTGCATGTTACAACTTTAATGTTTTCCTCTTCTTGATTATTTCTAAAGGATTCTTAACTGCCCTTTAGGTCCATCAAGAAATTTTTATTTGTTTCATTTATGGTCAGTATGTTTTGCTATATTTTATGATTTAAGGCATACCCTGCTTACTTATAGCTTCTCAAAACTCCATTTCTGAAATCTCTCTATGAAATATTGGTTGTTTTAGTTAAGTCAAAGAGGTCTCGTTCGATCTTGCCCTTTTTCCATGCTTGCAAACTTATTTCAGAGTTCCTGATAGCTCAAAATATGATGTTTAGGAGCTCCCTCTTCATAGATTGAGTTGTTTTTTTACCTTATTTGTTTTCCCAAACAACTGAAGGTGATTTTCTAGAGTTAGAGGTTCTTATGCTTCTATGTATCGCCAGATTGTTTATCTTTCATATGTATCAGTTTGAGTTTTATTCATAGAGATTTATGGTTTGCCCTACCTCATGAATACCTGCTTTAAAACTATATATGTTTAAGGTCTCTTTGTCTTTCACAAACTTAATGTTCATTTCACTTCATTTTCACCCAAAGAATCCATTTACCTTGACTAAATCGGCCCTGCAGTAATACCTTGTCCACCATTTATATAGTCCTGACTTTATCTGACCCCATAGCCCTGTTGATTTAATGAAATCTCTTTCTATTTGTTCTTTTTGATCAGTTTACCTCAAAAACCCAAAAAAAAAAACCAAAATATACTTAACAGCTAGCCTAAAATCAAACATACAAAGCGAACAAGTTCACATCCTACGCATAATAGAGAGAGCCCTCTTTGAGTCCAGGAAGGCTAGGTCCTAGGACTCCAAAGTTTGGTCTGATGTTGCCCTGTCATTTGGTTTACCAACCTGCCAAATCACGGGACCACTAACATAATGGCGATCACGGTGGGACACAAAGTAAAAAACAAACTTAGACTTCCCTAAACATTTCAGCAGCCCTTAAGAGAACTATCTTGTGGATTTATCCCATTGCTCTCCAACATAATGGCGATCACAGTGGGACTTTTCTGAGTTCATATTAATCTGAATATCTTTCAAGACTCACGGAAAACCCCTGTCGAACTGAGCATGCTATCCTATTGATCCATCCCACCGCTCTCCAACATAATGGCGATCACGGTGGGACCTCTGAGTACATAGTTTCCTGAATACCTCATACAAGCTTATTTAGACTTAGAAATACCGGTGAATCTGCCTCCTCATCGCCACACTGATCATACTAGCGATTGCGGTAGAAACACTAAGTACATAAACAACCTAACAAGCCTCGGTAGACTCTTTAGTCCTTCTATATTAAAATCAGACAAACAGCCTATAATTTCCATTTAGAGTAGACTCTTTTAGTTTCATCACCTTAGCTAAGTGAAGAATCAAATATAGCACACTCTTAAGAAATAGGCTATATATAAAACTCTGTAAAAAACCTCACAAAAACATCCCTAGATTTGTTTCTATCAGTCATTGGCGGTGGACCATAAAACTTTGTCTTTACAAGACAATAGTATTCACCTGGCAACTCCACTAGCCTCCAGTAGGCCTAGTACTCCATTTAAAAAACCAAAAATTTCCATAAGCATGCTATCCTGTTGACTTACCTTTCCAATCACAAAGATCATGATGCAGCCTCTGAAATCAATGAAAAACTAGGTACTACTTAGGAATTCATAAATTTTCATCAAACATAAAAAATCAGCAGAATAGCCTAAAAACAGAGCTATAAATTTCTCAACATCCTAGCAAATTGTTGATCTAAGTTTTAGAACACTCTTACAAATTTTGCATAAAAAAATTTCTGAAAAAGATTTTCCCTAAAAAACACCTTTGTCAGTATTGGTGGTAGACCATAAAATTGAAAGCATCCACCTGGCGACTCCACTAGCCTTCATTTAGTTTTAAAACTTTACTAGCATCCATAAGACTCTTAGGGAGGACAGCCATCCAAAAAAAACAGTCACAACTATCATCCTCTCTAAATTTTGAATTTTGAAATCTGGCTTCATGAAGAATTAATACCAGATGTCACCCAGACCCAAATCCTCCTATCATAGTTGACGACCCATAAAATATTTTTTGGAAAACTTCTGAAACTGGTAACTTAGCTACCAATAGGACCATTCACAAAGCAAGCTCTGTACCCGAACATCTTACATCCTTGCAATATCCCCAATTTGACTTGTGTTTAGCAAAAAACCTTTTTAGAAACAAGTCACAAAGTAGAATCAACCTTGCTGATCTTGAGCCCTTAGATTTGCAGCAAAGTCCTAGCACAGAAGCCTCACCCACTACACCACCCGATTTCCAGCTTCTCCACCACTTCGGCTCTTTTTGCCCTAAATATGCTCAAAATCAGTCTACAAGACCAAGTAATTCCATCCCACCCATTCAAAACACCACTGTGCAAATCACTTCATCCCATACTACAAATCCCCATACTGTAAATCTACCATCAACTCCCATCATGGCAGCCTGGTATGCGCCCTTAGTGTTACCACAGCCTTTGGTACCTTTGAAAAATGATTACCAATCCAGAATCCCACATTTCACCAGGGCTGAGGCTACTACTGCCTAACAGCATGTAGATAGAATCAGTGATGCTTTTGACTACATGGAACTAGAAGATGAAACCATAAAGATGAGAATTTTTATCCAAAGGCTAGGTAGAGAAGCCAAGAAATGGTTTAAAAACTTGGCTCCTAACAGTATAGATGATCTCCCATCACTCTACCAAACTTTTATAAACAAATGGGAAATTAGGAAAAACCCCATTCAAATCCTTTCCGAATACAACAATCTTAAAAGGAATATGGGGGAAAGTGTTCAAGACTATTGCACCAAGTTCAACAGTGTCTATAATGCCCTTCTACCTCACATGAAACCTCCACTTGGCTTAGCACTAGCAAAATTTCCCAAAGGTTTCGATCTAGATATGACATACAAATTAAGAGAAAGAGACCTGCAACCTTAGAAGAAATGCAAAAGGTAGCTATTAGTGCCGAAGCCAACCTAGCCGAGAAGAGAGCTAGGATGAGATTAGAAAAGAAAGTCACTTACCAAGATGAGACCATACCTTCCATTTCCTCTTCAGATTCCAAAATAGACAACCTGGTTAGAACTATGGAGAGAATGCTGGAAAGAATAAATCTAAATGAAAGGACACCTCCAAGGGACAACCAACCAAATCCTCAAAACAGAAACCGGAATCAAAATCTTAGAAGGGACCCACCTCAAATCAAACCAAGGGAGAATGGTCAACAGATCAAGCCACATTTCCAAGAAAACTATGTTGATGAGGTAGAAAGAGATATTGAACCACTGGATGAAATTCACTTAAACTTGATAGGTTCTGATAGCGAGGGTGAGGTTTTTCTCATAGAAGAAGAACAATTTTTCTTCTCCTCAAACCAAAATGAAACAAATTATGAGGACCCCGAAGATCCTGAAATAGGATTACAAAATGCCATAATGGAAGTTCATAAGCAATATGATCTTGGGAGTAAGAAAAACCAAGACAACTCTAGGAAAGGTAGCCTAGACAATGTTGTTACAAAATCCCCCGATACCATTCTTAAAAGAACAGCAGATAGTAACAAAATCATGGCTAAGAAGACTGATCAAAACAAAGACAAAACTGGCCAGGAAAACCTTGATCCTGACTATCATAGTACCTCTACTAAGATCCCCGAAATAGCTGTATTGAACAAAACCCCAAATCAAAATCAGCAAATTAAGAATATAGAAAAAGTCATGGCTGAGAAAAATAAAGCAAATATGTCTAAAATACAAGTACCTTTTAGTTTTTAAGGGGAAATTGCCAAAATTAAGATTACCATGCCTCTCACTGAACTTATTGCCCAAAGCTCATACAAATCTCAAGTGCTAAAGGTCCTAAACATAGGAAATGATGCAAATACTTTACACCTATCTGATGATACCCCTGAGGTGTTGTTTGGACCAAAAATAGAAGGAAAATATCAAGAAGGAACCACCCCTCCTTTTTACATTAGTCTAAATATACATGACCAAATCCTACATAATTCCATGCTAGATTTCGGGGCCTCTCACAATCTCATGCCGAAAGTAGTAATGGAAAGATTAGGCCTAGAAATAACGAAACCTTATAAAGACTTATATTCGTTTGATTCAAGCAGAGTCAAGTGTCTAGGCCTGATAAAAGATCTTTGTGTCAGTTTGGCACAAGTACCTGCAAAACACCTGGTCATGGACATAGTGATAGCAGACATTCCTCCCAAGTACGGAATGCTTTTATCCAGATTTTGGGGGGCCAAGCTCCAAGGAAATATTCAACTAGATATGTCTTACGCCATCATTCTTGTTTTTAACCAGACAAGGAGGTTGTATCGAGAATCACACATGAAGTATATGGTTAGCAATCAAGAAAGACCAAACAACATACCTCTTTATTCTGTACATTTAGACCTTGATTCTTTCATTTTACATACTGATGAGGACATTGATAAATAGATAGGTAAAGTTGAATAAAATATAGGACCATTGCATCAGGCACACCAACTTCTCTATGATGATCTAGATACTCAAAACTATCATGACCTGGAACAATTGTATCCCGATGAAAAAGAATCTGATGTTCTAGACATAGAAAATAAAACCTCAAAAATAGAAAAAATCTTACACTCTCAAGCAAGTTGCTTAAACCAAGTACAAGCCTCAAAAATACAATCAGAACATTTTCCCAATACAGAGGCGCTAAAGAACTTACATAGAGCAAAAATATTTGGAAATCAAGGCCAAGAAAGCCTTATGTTCTTACCATATCTAAATACCTGGCCATCCCAAGACTTTACCCCCCCCCAAATGAAACTTTAACTATTGCAAATGCTTCTATAGGTCTCGGAAAAATGTCTGATAAAGATAATATGGGGGAATGTGATAAAATCAGTCTTGGAGAACCTGAGATGATTGAACTAGCTAAAATTTTGTCATTACACCAGAAATTGAGAAGTGATAGTATACACAAAATTCTTCAAGATACTAGTACATGTCCAGAGAATAGCTCAAAACACCATGACACAACCATCATTTCCAAAATTCACCCTTACAAAAGGGAACACAAAAATCTTGATCAGGCATTAACACTTCAGAAGAAAACAGTTGGTTACAGGATATGTGTAGATTTTAGAAACACATATAAACACTCCCTAAACAACACTCATATCCTTCCAAAAAAAGGTCATACCACACAGAAGCTAGGAATTTCTAACCATGTGTCCATGCATGATAATATTTCAGGATATCATGAGCTAATTCCTCTTCAAAGCAAACAGCTCAAAGATTTTTTCAAATAGACTGGAAGCAGTTTCAAGTTCAAACCCAGTTTTTCAAAACTGCAAGACACCAGGGACATGTTTCAGAGAACTATGTTTCCAGTGTTGAACTTCTTTACTATAATGTACCTTGATGATGTTATCATATATTTTAAAAATGACAAAGAATATCTGTATTACCTAAAGAAGATGTGCAACAAAGGCAGGAGTGGAAATCAAAGGTATAAGGAAAAATAACAAGCAGACATAGGATTTTTTAAAGATTCTTGCAAGAACCCTTATGTTGTACTTACAAGAGAATTTTTTTCTGATTTTTCTTTTCAAGAACTAAGTGGACCAAGAGCATCAAGCGATCCTTTTGAAGATAAGATGCTCAAATTCCACTGTTATCAAGAGTTCCAGTCGTGAAATTTGTTACTCATTGTACATGTTTTGTTTGAAGAAATAAATTAGAAAGCAGAAAATACAAAAAAAACAAAAAATAGAAAAAGAGGGCAGTCTTAAAGCAGCAGTAAAGCCTGATGTTCAAAAAATAGTCATGCTGAAAGTGTGCAAGTCTAAATGCCACTACTAGTGCTCTAAAGATGTCTTGTTCAGTTATCTAGCCTAATCATAACTGAGCATGTCTTAAATTGATTGCTGATAAGTTAGTAAAGAAGAATGATAGTCAAAATATGCAAGCTTGACTTATCAAAGAAAGTAGATTAGGAAACAAAGATGCAGGTTCCACACGCTCAAAACAGAACCAAAGAGGAAAATATGGATGAAAAGCAAATTATGTATCATTAGCCCTGATTTTTCTAAATCTCATTTTTGTACGGAAATAACATTTGTGTGCAGCTTGTCTTTATGCCACAAACACATGACAAATCAGACTGTCTAATCCTGATTTGATCATTTTTTCAATTTCATGTTCTAGTCTAGCAAATGAAATCCTGTCAAACAGCTTAATCTTGAAGGTCGATCTAGTATAGGTAGAGAAATGAAGGAGTTCATTAGTTTAATCTGAACTCCCGGAAGATATAAGTGTAGAAGTAGATAGTGTTTTCACTTTCAAAAATATCATGTCAAGGGTTTTCCAGTCAAAGTGTACCCCAAAGAAGAAAAAATGTTAGGCAAAGTAACCGGGTAAGTAGAGATGAGGTTGATGTTAATCATGCTGTCAGTTTGTCAGAAAGCATCATTTTCAGGAAAAGCATCAAGAAAAAGAGAAATATACGCCAATGGATGAGGCACTGGTCTTCATAAGCCAAAGATCTGCAATTCTGGACACCTCCCGAAAAGGAGCTGCCCTCCCCAAATGGAGCCACTGTTAGTCATCAGTATTTTTTCCTATTGTGATAACTATATGCCTTGCCTAGGTTTTCTAGAAACCAATTTCAAACAGTCAATTTGTCCTCCAGAAAAACCCTTCAGATAAATTTTTATATTTTTCCTCTGTTAAATACTGTGTTAGAGGTGGTCATCAAGTTTGCGGTCTTGATAAAACTCCGTTGTCCATAACTGTCATAAGCCTTGTATATCTGATATCCAAAATTCTCTATTTTTACACAGCTCTCTGTCAAAGCATAAGACAAGTTGTCTTTTTCCCCTCTCACTATTTGAACGTCCATTTGATGACCTGAATATGTCTAAGAAACCCTTCAGAAGTCATGACAAAGTGTTTATATTTAGGTGATGGTGTTTAGAATAGGTATCTTGAGAAAAATGTCTTTAGTCAAAAACGAAGTTTCAAATATCAGTCAGCCATCCTCTGTCTTATCTGGCAAAACAAAACTTTGTTTACCCCTAGGTCATACACCATCAAAATGATCACTGTATTTTGTCTTAGCAAAACTTGTAAGTTTCGAATTCAAGAAGAAACAGAGTAAGAAGGTCCTATGTCAGAAGAAAGTAATCAAGTGGAATTTTCAAGCATTATCATCATGATACCTCACGAAAGGTCTCCGGTGGTCAAAGAAATTTTATCCATGTCTCTCTGTAGGAGTGCTATGGATAGATGGCAATAAGTAGTTATGAAACAAATGGACACTTCAAGGAAAGTTTTAAAAGCTGGAACAATCGAATGTTGGGAAATAAAAAAAAATGCAGATTTCAAAGAGAAAGGAACCTATATGATTCATACCTACAAATTCAAAGCACCAAGAAAGTAAAAAATCATCCATCATGGAAAAATGGGTACAAAGGTTGGGATTTTTCTGCATCTAGCACTTCATATCAACTCACAATGGCATTTGCACATTCTTCCCGAACATATGGGCATAGCTCAGGAAAACAGACTTATGAGACTAGGTATATTAGTTCTCTGGAAAAATATTTCCTACAGTTTTAGGCATCAAAGTGAAAGAATATAAAAAGGTAACAACTGCCTTTTTTATATCTCTATAGCCTAGACTCTGAACCATCAAAGACTCTGTCATCACAAGAAAGCTAAAGCTATTGCAAAATAAAGTTAACCTAAGAGACACAAGCAGATATGTTGGAGTTTGAAATACCCTACTTGCTCACTATCTTCACTGTAAATTTTTACAAAGAGACCTGTCTCATACAGATTGATAAAGGATAAAGCATTTGGATTGCCTCCTTCATAAAAAGCAGATGGAAATCACTTGTTTTTATGAGGCGCCCCCTTCAATGATGATAAGCAGAGGGCACAAGGTTTAGTTTTGAAAGAGAGGTTTCATTCAAATGATGAGCAAAGGGCATGACACAAACAGTTTGTGTAGGAGGCTAAAAGCTTCATTTGGAAAACAGAGACTGGGCCTAAAGTTTCTTTGAAATGTCTCCCTCAAATATAAGCAGAGGGAAAAAAACCACATTTTCTTTGAAATGCCTCCTTCAAATATAAGCAAAGGGAAAAAAAATGGTTTAAAAGACCTCCTTCAATATTATAAGCAGAGGGAAAACTACAGTTGGCAAAGATCCTTTTTCATAAAAAGTGGAGGGCACAATTTTATAAGTTAACACCGAGGAGTTTTGTTTTTACACACAAAATGAAAACTTATTGTGATGTTTGCAAAGCACTTTTTCGAAACTGCTTTATAAAAAATAAGGGTAAATGAGTAAAAAGGGCAAAGGTTTGATAAAACCATTTGGAAAAAGTCAAAGGAAGGCTGCATGTTTTAAAAATCATTGCACAAGTTACAAAGGCCTCAAAGGGCATATTTCAATTTCATATTACCAATTGGCGAAAAAGCAAGGGTTTCTCTGGTTCCTCGGCAAGCCCCGTGCAATTTTTTTCTTGGTTGTGACGCGCCTGTAGCGGCTCACCGTAGGATTTTACAAAGGACGCGACGCGCCTGTGCATTGGCGTGACACGTTTCCTCTTTCAGTCTCCATCCGGGCTTCCGTTCAGTCTCCGCCCGGCCTCGTTCAGTCTCCGCCCGACGTTCAAACGCCGTTCAAAAACACAGTTTTTTGAACTGGCTCAGTGCTTTTTCTTCGTTCAACCTCCATTCAAACGCTATGTGTTTGGGTGTAAAGGTGTAGCACCTGCTCATTTCTTTCAAAAGGGAAAAATTTTCCAGTGTTGCTCAAAGGTCAGTGTTCATCACTACAAAAGCATTTTTGAGGTATTTGTCACTATTTTTACCCCTCCAATTGCCCCTAAAACATAAGGGATATTTCGAAAAGATGAATTAAAGGAGAAATAAGTGTTCAAGGAAGAAAAGGCCTGTTTTTATTTAAGGTTTGTCTAGTTGATTTTGGAGAAGAAAAGAAAGGTAAAAATGCCTCCAAGGAAAAGGGTTAAAAAGGGAGGTCAACACAACAGATTTGAGCCCACCACTATTCAAG
Source organism: Pinus albicaulis (assembly GCA_034641835.2). Lineage (NCBI taxonomy): Eukaryota > Viridiplantae > Streptophyta > Pinopsida > Pinales > Pinaceae > Pinus > Pinus albicaulis. Next base: position 1,340,069,162 of record CM076578.1, read on the forward strand.
AAATCATTGCCTCTCCCTCAATCTTGTCTGGTTTTCAAGAGGTAGGCTGTTTTGAATTTTGTAGAAAAATACCAGAGGTCACTATCCACCCTCATCTAACAGAATTATTTGCCCTGAGGTTGAATGAAAAGAAAGTCCACATAGCAGGTTTAGATTTTGAACTCACTCCTAGAGATGTTTCTAAGGCAACCAAAATCCCTAACATAGGAGAAGAGTGGTTCAAACAATCATACCTTGACCTCAGCCACTATCAGCCTTTTCTCAAGCCAAATCATAAAGATACATGCATCTCCATTTTCCCTTTCTCACCCTTGATGGATGACTATGCACCTCTCATGAAAATAGTCATGAAGTTTTTCAAATGTGAAGGTAGATACTCCCAAGCATATGCCTATCACATCAGACTCCTTATTCATTTCAAAAAAACTAAATTGCTAAACCTACCTTTCTTCTTGTGCAAGAGTATAGACAAGATGTCTTATATTATTAGAAAAAAGCCTCCAGCCCAGCAGAAAGAAAGTTTATTTCATCGCTGACTCATTAAGATCATTGTCCTTCACCAGCTGAAACAAAAGGGCATCCCTTGGGAAACTTTCATCTCTCACCCTGATTTCACTTCTGCATCTTCTATGCCATTACAGATTAGTCCAATTGCATCCCAAAGCCCTCCTCATGCTCATTCCTTGCGCTCCACACCTTATGTTTCCTCTTCTTCTCATGAGTCTATTCCCCAACGAAAATCATCCTCCACAGATAGCAGTGAGAAATAAGAGTGTAGTAAAAGCAAAGAGCAAGGAAGTGATGATGACAAAGATCAGGGAAGGGATGGTGACAAATAACAAGACAGTGATGAAAGTAGCAGTAGAGGGAAAGGAAAGCATGATGAGGCAGTCAACCCACAAGGAGAGAATGAAAGTAGTAATCATGAAGCTGTCAGCCCACCAGAAGAAAATGAAGACCGTGATGAAGAAAGAGGTTTCCCACAGAGAGACAGTGAAGACACTAGAGGAGAGGCAGCCCATAGCAAGAAAATGAAAACAATAATCATGATGAAGGAAGTTCACATCAGGAAAACATTGAAAACAATGAAAATGATGGAAGCAGTCATGACAACAAGAAGATAGATGAAGGTAGAGGTATTTTGGAAAAGGAAAAAACATTAGACCTAAACATCTCCCACCAAACAAAAAAGGGGCATGATCTTTCTGAGTTTACTCCTGGTGATTAGCTCATTACAAGTATCAAAATTAATGAACAAGAAAATTCCCCACAGCAAAGCAACCAAGAATTGCAAGCAGAGAATGTTTGTGGAGAAGAGGACAGCCCTGAGGCTGTAGGAGAACAAACTAAACAAGCCCATGTATTAACTCCTCCTTTCACTCATCATCAACAAGGTGAAGAGCATGTGTTTATTGCCTCTTCAAGGCAAGGGGCCATGTTTACTTCCTCAAAAATAGCAAAGGCTAAAAACACCAGAACATCAAGGAAGAAAACCACTCAAGCAGTGACTAGCAATATCACTAGGGCACTAAGAAGCAGAGGTAAATTTCCAAATAGAGCAAGGTTTAATTGCCTAAGAAAACCAGAGGAAAGAAGCCCATCAAAGGCAAGGGCAAGGAGAAGATTGAAGAAAAAGAAAGGCATAATGAGCATGAGAGGGAGTTTGAGCTAATACAGCTAAACAGTGATGCTGAAGAAGATGAGGCTAGGATTCTTAGATCCCTCTTGCAAGATCGAGATGCCCAAGTTAAAGACTTGGAAAATGACCTAGAAAGGACAAAGGACCTTATCCACTTTTTGCAAATGCAAAACATATAGATGAGTGGACAGATGGCTATTTATGAAGCTCGGGAAATCAAATATAAAAGAGAAGCGCAAAAGTCACAAGTGAGACTAGAAGAATACATGGGTGAGTATGCAGAAGATGATGAAGAAGAAGGACCAGCAAGGAAGAGACCTAGGACTGTGGGTCTTAGAAGAGAATTACAAAAGCAGAAAGAAGAAGAATCAGCTCATGAATAGCAGTAACCTCTTATGGATCTCCTTGCCAAAGAAATTAAAGATAATATAGAGCCTTGGCTTGAGAGGGAAAATCAGCATTTGGAAGTCAAATTGGAGAAAGCTAACAAGGATTTGGGCCTACAAAGAAGAATGACCGAGCACTACAAAAAGTTAAATCAATTTAACTGAAGGAAGCTCAAATCTGCCCAAAGGAGGCGCCCGGCGGAAAAACATGGAAGAGACCTATCTCGGCTTGGAATTCTTGCTCAAGCTTCATTTCATGTTTCTAAAAACCCTTAAGGGGTTTACCCACCAAATTCGGGCATTTTTGGACACATTCTTGTTTTTTGTGAATTTTAGGCCTAAAAGCATAAAATAATTGGTACCTTAAATTTTTCTCAGAGCATCCTCAGCTGAATAAAAATATATTTTTGGATTCCTTGAAATCAAAGGAACATGCTCAGAAATTTTCAGATCAAATGAAGCTGTTTTGATCTCTCAAAAAGGCCAAAAACAACCATTTTTCACCTTTCTGCCCCTAATATCAACAGGTGCTACACTCCTGGTTTTTTTCACTGTTTCTACTTTTTTACTAACTTCAAGGCATCATTTTGGAAAAAATAAAGTATTTTTTGAAAGTACACATCCGTAGATTTCCAACGAGCCATCATGGGACTCATTTTTGCATCGGAGGTCAACCAAAGCTTCACTACAACACAGACCTTTTTCTAGTGCTACGTTCTTGTAGATTCTGCTGAAAAGCAGTTTTATGAGTGATGACTGGGCCAAATGCGTGTTAAGAAAGTTTATCTTGTGTGTCAATCCTTGAAAGTGATCATTTTTTTCTATTTTGGTTCGAAAATATATTTTGTGCCTTGGACTTTGTTAAGCCTCAAGGAAAGTTTTAGATATTTGTTTTTGGCCAATGGCCTTCTAGTTGCTCTAGGTGGTTTTCCTCCTCTTTGGCTATATAACCAAGAGGATTCATTGTAACATGGAGGCAAAACTTGATATATTGAGATCAATACATAGCATTATGAGCTTGGAAGAAATACTTGTTTTATGAAGTGGATGATGTCTTGCTTGGCTTGATGGTGGAGGAGCATTGTGTTCAGGATTCCATGGCTTGGTGAATGGTGATGTTTCTCTGTTTTTGTTTATGTTTCCTTGTTTTCATTAATGTTCCATATTTCTCGTTTGTTGTAGATTATAAAAGTATATGTAGAGACATGCTCATGGAAGCACCTCAACATCCTGCACATTACAGCTTTAATGTTTTCCTCTTCTTGATCATTTCTAAGGGATTCTTAACTGCCCTTTAGGTCCATCAAGAAATTGTTATTTGTTTCATTTATGGTCAGTATGTTTTGCTATCTTGTATGATTTAAGGCATGCCCTGCTTACTTATAGCTTCTCAAAACTCCATTTCTGAAATCTCTCTATGAAATATTGGTTGTTTTAATTAAGTCAAAGAGGTCTCGTTCGATCTTGCCCTTTGTCCATGCTTGCAAACTTATTTCAGAGTTCTCGATAGCTCAAGATATGCTATTTAGGAGTTCCCTCTTCATAGATTGAGTTATCTGTTTATCTTATTTGTTTTCCCAAACAATTGAAGGTGATTTTCTAGAGTTAGAGGTTCTTATGCTTCTATGTATCGCCGGATTGTTTATCTTTCATATGTATCAGTTTGAGTTTTATTCATAGAGATTTATGGTTTTCCCTACCTCATGAATACCTTCTTTAAAACTATATATGTTTAAGTTATCTTTGTCTTTAACAAACTTAATGTTCATTTCACTTCATTTTCACCCAAAGAATCCATTTACCTTGACTAAATTGGCCCTGCAGTAATACCTTGTCCACCATTTAGACAGTCCTGACTTTATCTAACCCCATAGCCCTGCTGATTTAATGAAATCTCTTTCTATTTGTCCTTTTTGAACATTTTACCTCAAAAACCCAAAAAAGGAACCAAAATATACTTAACAGCTAGCCTAAAATCAAAAATACAAAGTGAACAAGTTCACATCCTACGCATAATAGAGAGAGCCCTCTCTGAGTCTAGGAAGGCTAGGTCCTAGGACTCCAAAGTTTGGTCTAATGTTGCCTTATCATTTGGTTTACCAATCTTCCAAACCACGAGACCCCAACAAATCCATAGGCAGCCCTCATGGACTAATGCCAGAATCTAGCGCACGCAGATGTTGGTGATGGGGTAGCTTCCAACGTGTGGAATCCTTAGCAAATTAAGGACTCCCGAATTGTTCAACCTACACAACCAAGGCATTGGCTCAAAAATTGGCACATCATCATAAAGTACCCATTCCAAGTAATTTTTTGATGCAATCTCAGGGAACGTTTCTTCATTGGCCAACTCATGATCATCAAATTTAATCTGCGGAACCTTGCCGAACATTTCACCAACTAGGGGAACGTCCTGAGGGATCAATGACATCTGCAAGTATTCTCAGACTGTGTCGATGTTCTATGGCTTGCGCATGGTGGGCTTCCGCAACTTGAAATAGGGTGACCACCACGAGATAGGTTCAACAAACATGGCCTCCTCTCTGGTACTCATCAGGTGATTTGATGAATTGTTGATGGGGGACTGATCCTTAGTGGCCTGCCGTGGGGACGTTAAATTTCACGGAGAGGTGCGCGGCTTAGAGTTAGCCCACTTCGACATCTTTCCCTTTCCTTTTTCTTTAGCCGGCGTGGACATGACCTCTTCTACTTCAGGGATTAATTCTCGAACATCATCTGATCCCATCTCAGTTGAGGTAGTGAGGGGTGCAGAGTGCTCCTCCGCAGGGTTGGTGGCCGTCATTCTCGATCAGAATATAAATTCAGGATTACTGATGTCAGATGGAGATTTGCGGCCAAAGATACATGACTTCCAGACAGCAGGGTAGCAGCAATCACAGATAATCACAGAGCGCCAAATATTTAAACAAAAAAGGAACCAATTGAGACCCACACCTGCCCTTTTATAAGCCATCCACGGTAAAAATGGTTGGATTATCATTAATTTCCACTTACCTTCAAGACAACAGTAAAAACTCCTTAAATATCACCTCATTAAATGCGAGAAATCCACTCCATCCAATGGTAAAATCACTTTTTCACCCAGTTTCATTGTTCCAATGGCTAGTTTCCTTTCCTGTGCATCACCCCTGCGCTTCTATCGCACCTGGATGCACCCTCCCTCTTTGTTGCACATAGACCCTTTGATTATGATGCTTTGTCCATATATTCATTTGGTCGGCATCATGTTTTCTCTATATGGCTTCAGACACCTTCCATTGAAGTACCCGAGAAGGTTCTCATCACGCAGTGTGGCCAAGCTCACCGCACTGCCATCAGTGATCTCTTTCACAATATATGGCCCCAACCAATGTTCCCTAAACTTCCCTGGGTGGCGTGCAAACTGACTTTTGTATAGCAAGACCAAGCCTTCCTCCTTGAACACCTTTTTTCCTGATATGCCTGTCATGCCAGGCTTTTTAACGCGCCCTCTGCACTTGCTGGTGGAAGTTAGTGATGAACTGATCTTCTTCTAAGGCAACGAGTTGCGCCAATCATTCCTCCATAATTTCAGGCTTGACCATATTAGTGAAAGTTGCAATGCGTAGGCTTGGGAAAATGTATTCCATTGGCATGATGGCTTCCTGCCCATAGACCATCTTGAAAGGTGTTTTCCTTCTCAACTTCTTGAATGTTGTCCGATAAGCCCATAACACAGAAGGGATGTGCACGTCCCAATCATCTTGCAGGTTGGCATTGCAGATATTTTTGAGCGTTCTCCAAGATCTTGTTGAAATCTTCTACTTCGCCATTTTCTTGTGGGTGATAAGGGGTACTCTTCTTGTGATGGATCTGGAATTCCTCTATCAAAGCTTCAATTGTTTTTTTAACAAAGTGTGTACCTCTATCAATCATCAAAATCTTTGGGCATCCAAACCTAGTCAAAATGTGCTCAAAGATGAAGTGCGCAGCAATATCTACAGTATAGTCCTTAACTTCCTTCGCCTCTGCCCATCTAGTTACATAATCAGTTGCAGGAATGATATAACGTGCTCCAGTCTTCTTCCCCGAAGGGTTGATTGGTCCAAAAAAATCTATAGCCCATTTGTCAAATTCCTGCAAGGATATCTATGGTTGCAGGGGCATTTCATCTCTACGTTAGGGCTTCCCTGTCCTCTGACATGCATCACAGGCTCGAAAGTACGCCTATACATCACTATGTAGCATTGGCCACCATAACCCTGCACGCAACACCTTCTGCGCAGTGACTTTCCCAGCATAGTGGCCTCCTGCCACTCCTCCATCAGCCTCATCCAAGATATCCTGTCTCTCATGTTCCAACACATATCTTCTCAGCACTTCATCTACTCCTTGTTTATACAATTGTACTACTATCAAGGTAAATTCAACTGCCCAAGCAACCAACTCCTTCTTTTGTTGAACTGAATATTCCAGAGGCGTGGTTCCTATGGTCAGGAGATGAATAATATTAGAAAATCTCTCATTAACCACCTTGATAGCAAAGAGTTGCGCATCAAGTAACCTCTCCTCCAGATTGGTTGGTTGTTCCCAATTTTCAATTCATGACATATGTTCCGGTCCAGCATTTAGTCTTTCAGGCTTCATAATAATTTCAAATTCATACTCCTGAAAAAGCAGCAACCATCTGCAGATCTTCCCCCCCAACACAGGCTTATTGACCAGGTATTTCAAAGAAGAATGATAAGTGAACATTTTTAAATGCCCTCCTAGCAGGTAGTGTCTCTATTTTTGCAGCACATATACCATGGCCAATCCTTCCCTTACTGTAGTTGAGTAGTTGCGCTCTGCGCTGGAGAGATTTTTACTAGAAAAAGTGACTGGGTGATCAATGTCTCCTTCTCTTGGCTGCGCTAAAATAGCCCCAAGTGCTATACCAGATGCATCCACATGCACATGAAAAACCTTAGACCAGTCTAGGAATATTAAGATAGGTGTTGTGACCATTTTTTCTTTTAGCATCTCAAAGCTCTTCTGACATTCTTCATCCCAAAAAAACAATACGTCCATATTTAGCAACTTCTCCATTGGCACAGTGATCAGATCATACCCTTTGATAAACTTCTTGTAATAACCAGTGTGTCCTTAGATGGAGCACAGCTGTTTGTCATTAGTAGGAACTTCTAAGTTGATGATAATCACGATCTTGGCTAGGTCTACCATCAATCCTTGCTGACATACAATATGCCCTAATAAAATTCCAAAAGGCACGTAGAATATACATTTATTTAGGTTGAGGGAAATTTGGTGCTTCCTACAGGTGTCAAGCATCATGTGTAGGTTTGACACATGTTTCTTTACCAATCCAAACACTGTCTAGTCATCAAAATATAACTCCAAGAATTTATGCATGAATTCTTTGAACACAGCCACTACCACACGCGAGAAGATTGCAGGTGCATTTTTCAGTCTGAATGACATGACAATGTATTGGAAAGAACCCCACTTAGTGGCAAAGGTGGTCTTGATGCGTTCTTCCAGCACAATTCTGATCTGATGATACCCCGAAAATCCATCAGTAAATGAATAAGATTTTTTTCCTCCTACATTATCCAGGATTTCATCAGAAAATGGAGTATGGAAGGGGTCATGCACACAAGCATCATTCAACTTGCGCAGATCTACACAAATCCTTATTTCTCCTTTCTTATTTTTCTCCTGAACCACCATTGGACTTACCCAATTAGACTGTTCGACTAGTTCAATGATGCCCGTAGCCCCCATATTTTCTAACTCCTCCTTTGCTTTCTGCTTATATCTGGGATTCAATCGATATAGGTGTTTCTTGACAGGGCACGCATCTGCTCTCAATGTGATCTTCATAACACCGAAGTCCCCCACATTTCCCTTGAGCTTAGAGAACTTTGTAGGAAACAGATCTTGATACTCTGTCAACAGCTCTGCAACCTTTCCTATTGTATCATCAACCCATTAATCCCCAATTTTGGCCAACTTTGGCTACTCTTTCGTCCCAATGTTAACTTCCTTCAATTTCAGAGGTTTAGTGACATCCACCATTCCTAATGCGGGCCCTACGACTGCACGCTCTCCTTCAGACTTTTTATCACCCAAAATATTTCAAAGCATCATTACATCATGTTTGTTTTTGGTCATGGTTCAAAATTAGGTTTAGAAGTCAAATTAGGATTTTATCAAGGGTAGGTTAGAATTTTATAAGTTCAAAGCCCATCCTTGGGTTCAAAATAAAGTCTTTTTTAAGGTCCCTTCATGTCAAATATCCATCATTTTCATTTGTGAGTAATTTCATAAAGTTTCGGGTCAAAACTGTGCAATTAGCCAAGAAACATCATTTTCGTAGCGCCACTATTTCAAAAAAGTTGATTTGCGCTATGAAAGCGCTAATAGTTTTGTAGCGCAAACAGGGAAAAATACACTGTCGGCGCTACGAAAGTGCAGTTTCTAAACTGTCCTATCATTTGAGCTTAAATATGTCAAAATCCATTTGGAAATGGTAGGTTAGTAGTATGATGAGTCAATTAATGATGATATTCAGTGTAATTACCCACGTTGCAGTCATCATGGTCATGATAGGGTATGAATGAGGCATCATTCAGTTATGAGATGACATTTTTAAATTCAAAATCTTGCCTAATTGGTCATTCTCGTTTCCTTTTCCTCCATTCGAGTGTCTGAGCTCTGAAGTATCAAACCAAACCTGTGGTTGTCCCGTAAAAAGGTTTTCTACATCTTAATCAAGCAAGGCTAATATAAACTAATCAAGCGAGGCTGTTGTTTCACAAATTCAAGCGAGGTTGATTCAATTTATCAAGTGAGGCTAACAGGTTTTCTGTGAAGCATGGCAGAGGAAAATAAAATCCACAGAGGGGGACACTGCTTGAGACATGATCTTGAAGATATGAAGGACATAATTGAAGACCCAATAGTGATGGAGGCGTTCAAAAGAGTGGGTTGTCTTTGGTTTTGTGAAAATTTGCAGGGTTGCCACACACAGGTTTCCAAATAATTTGCCTTGAACTTCAATGGAACAACTACCAAGGTTGGGATGCTAAGTGTGTCAATTTCACCAGATATTATTGCTGCCATTACAGAGATACCAAGAGGTCAATAAATTTGGTTTAAAGGTTTCAAATTTGATATGGAGAAATGTAAAGAATTTGTGAAACCTGAGTATGCAGATATGGACCTCAATAATGCTATCCCTAGAAGCTGCATCAAAGACACTTATGCAAAGCTGTTGCTCAACATTCAGAGGTATTTTACATGTGAAGGTAGATATCATAAGGTTTACACATATCATTTCAAGCTGCTTCTGCATTTCACTAGTAAGATTTCACTTGATTTTCCCTTTTATCTACATAGGAGTTTTGCAAAAATGGCTGATAAAGTACAAGCCAAATCTGAAGGTTGTGAAACATCCTTGTTTCATCATGGTTTAATGAAGTTATTTATTTTGAATGAAATTTAGAAGATAGGTAGGGATTGGTCATCTTTCTTGTTTATAAATGGTTTTGAGTTGGAAACCCTAACTCATGCTAGAAACCCTAAAACTAAAGGAACTCCATCACCACCACCAGCGGAGTCTAGTCAACATGTGGTTGCAAAACCAAAGGAATTTGAAAAACTGAAGCCAAGGAAACAAGTTGATAAAAGGATCGAGCAGACACAAGTGCTTGATACACCAACTCCATCACCTGCAAAACAGAAACAAGATGTCAGCAAGCAGGAAATCAAAAGAGTAACAAGAAGCCAAGCATTGGCATTAAAGGAAAAAAAAATTGCTACAGATACAAAGGACAGCCCAGCCATGAAGCGAAATTTAGATGAAAACTTCATGCAATTGACATAGAGGAGACACCCATTGTTCAAGCTAAGTTCATTGGAGAAGATGAGCATAAACAAAAAAAGGCTAAGTCTGCAAAAAAGCTTGAGTTTGAAGGGGAGGATGCAACTTTCATCTTTCAAGCAAGAAAGCCTATAACTAGGCATGCTAAGAAACTCAAGGAAGGTAGCAAGGAAGTTCAAGAACCTATTGAGGTAGCTAAATCCCCTGAAGAAGTTGTTGATTTATCAACACCTACAGTGAAGCATACAGCCAGTAGAACAAAGAAGGGAAAAGAAGAAGTGAAGAAGAAAACAGAGCTTCAACATCTTGAAGAGAAATTGAGGTTGGAAAACCAAGAAATTTATGTGATGAGAAAGAGGGCTAGAAAGCACAGTTTCGAGAAAGAAGAGTTTAAAAGAAAGAAGGCACTGTGGGAAGGAAAAAATGGTTCTATTTCTGAAATTCCAAGTAGTGCAGAACAATTTTTCAAATTGACAGTTTCAGCCATCAAAGAAGCCAAATTTGTTAGAGTAATAAATACTCACTTGAGAGCTAATAACAGAAGACTTAAAGATCAAGTGGAGGACTTGGAGTAGCAGCTGAAATTGATTCGGGATGAGTAAAAGAAAAAAGGTGTTAAAATGACAATCATTGAAGAGTCAAAAGCTAAATCAAGTGAAAATGAAGAAGGGACCTCATGAAGGCTGAAATGACTATGTTTTCAGTTCATATGGCTTTTTGATATGATGGAATCAGTTTTATTTTGAGTTTTGGTACATTTTCAATTTTCACTTTGGAAAATTTTGGACAAAATTTCCCACTCAGCAGTTTCGTAGTGCAGACAGTGTAAAAAGGGAGAAAAGCGCTACGAAACTATTGTAGCAGCTTTTCTTGCCCTTTTTCATCAAATTTTGAGGGGTAAAAACATGAATCAAGAACTAAAAATGATGAGGAAGATGTATTTAAAGATAATTAAGTTATTTTTGGAAGAAAAAGGTCAAGATTTTGATGAAAAAAGGGTAAAAGAGTAGCGCTACGAAAGGCGCTATGAAATTGTGTTGTTTTCATAGCGCAGTCTATTACAGCTCATTTGAACAGTTTGAAGATGGTTTTGGACAGCTTGAGCTTAGGGAGGATTTTTGGGAGGTGTTACTTCAATTTCTAACAACAAATGCCCTCGAAATAATGAATTCATGATGGTCAGAATGTTTCAAGAGTGCAAAGGACCCTATGCCTAGAAAACAAGGGATTGTTTCCTACTTTGATGGAGGTCAGTATTATGGTCTTAAAGATTTGAAGCCTATCATCTAGATTCGACCATGTCTTAGTGCACTTGGAAAATGATGTAATTTAATTAAAATAAGGTTGTTATAGATAGGTGATTAAGAGTTTGAATCCTATTTGTAATAGGATTGTTTAGTAGATTAGTTGTCTTTTTGTAATAAATACTATGTCATATGGTTATGCAAGGTGTCAAGAGTTAGGAATTCGATGTATCTAGCTCAAGATAAGATTATCTCATCTTGTAAATGGTCTATAAAGGACCAAGAAGTCGAATGTGCAAGGGGTTGGACATTTTTAGCAAAAGACTGTGCTTATTGTAATTGACTGGTTTACAGCAAATACAGAGATTTCTACTTAGCCAACTTGAGATTCAGAAGGATTCCTAGTATGTTCTTGTTCTAATTGCATATTTTATTATCCTATTGCAGTGGTGTTTGTCTATGTTACTTAGAATTCATCTTTGATGCTCTGACTTCCTATATAAATAAACAGACTGTGTTTTTTACAGTTTCACATGTGTTTATCTCTTGATTGAAACTTTGATATGCCTCAACTTCCATGTTAAGTAGATTGATTGGTTTACTGAAACTATTTTGACTCCATAAGCCCAATGTGTACTTGCTGATGTGATATTCAACCTTCATTATCACTTATCTATTTATTACCCCACATAGAGTTAGCCATCTATAATTTTATCCAAATCATTAACCCTTGAGAGATCCCTCTCAAGTTGAGGAGGCTAAGCCTCAATCAAAAGATTGGTTTGAAACAGTTGCATGAGATTTATTTGATTAGCATCCTATCAGGTCTAATTTTGTGATAACAAGACTCATGGATGTTAACATTCCTTGGTTCATCTTCATTATCCTCAATTGACAAGTTTCTACAGTTAACTATGTCTTTCATCTGCGCATCCCAGGCCAGCGTAGCGCAGTCTTTTCAGGGCCAGGATTCATCAAATACCAAGGCATCTATGTACTTTAGGGCTTCATCCAATTTCTCTAAGCCCCCAATCAAGCCAAAGGTTGCTAGGAAATCCTCAGTCATTGTAAACTAGTTTCAAGTGCCTCGGTGTAGCTCAAATTATAGATACCAGGTGGTGGGTACTAACTCCAACGAGTGAACAAACCTATGAACCCATTCATTCTGGGTCTTTTCATCCCATACCTCCATCCACATGGTTAGGTGCTTGTGCGGATCTCCCTGACCATAAAACAACTCAATTGGTGGGGTGGCTGGAGGTTCAAAGTGCATCGTCATCATTTTTCTACATTCTTCCCAGTCCTAGAAGGCTCCCTTGTGCATCTCCCACCAACGCACTGGAGTTGCGTGCATAGCCAAATCAAGTGCCCAGAACCTTCGTTTCTCTAGGACAGATTTTTCCAATGCTTCCAAAAATTCTTTGACACTACCAGAACCATCAAAGTAGGGTAGTTCTCTTACCTCTAAGGAGATGCACCAGAAGTTATTTGTGATCTTGTGGCAGCACAACACAGATACACCGTGTAATCAATTCAACCATTTCTCCATCTTTCCATCTGAATCGAAAAATCACGAGCTATCCTTCTCCCAGTTCAACATCCCATGAGTTGTAGGGTTGATCCAATGTTCATCCCACATAGTCAGCTTGTATATATGGTCGACATCATCCCATTCACACACCGGTTTTGTGTATCGTTCTCCTTCTGCTGGATCTAGTGAGACTATCACCTGTGTACCATAATTCTCAAAAATCATGCTTCTCCACTATTATCTTCCTGTATTATACAGATTCACTAGGTGACTATGGATTTATTACAGTCAGCTAAAGATAGCATTCTTTTCCTATCAGCTATCTTTATAAATCTCACTACCTTCATTATCTTCATAAAACCTTTTTCAACATCTCTCACTTTGTCTTCTCAAAGTCACCCTGATGCTCTTAAAGAATTCATTTTGGGCTTAATTCCCTCATTGTCATCCACTTTTCCATCCTAAAGCCTCATTTCGTCATTTACCCCACTAAAAACCCACTTTCATTACCAAAAACCCCCATTGACCCCCTTATCTTCATCATTCTTCCTCATTTTGCACTAAAACAATGTAAAAAGTTCCTTTTTACATTGTTTTGAATATTAAAATAGACCTTTCGAACCCTTTATTTTGTATTAAAACTCTTTTTTCAAAATATAAAACCCGCGTTTCAAATATTTTTCACCCTGCCCATTTATAAATATTAAATCCTCCTGCTTTAATGTTTTTTAACCCCCATATACCTTAAACCCCGCTTCTATTTAGCCCGGGCTCCTTTTTAAAGCCCCCGCACCCATATAACCCTTCCCTCCTCTTTGAATAAAGTGCCTCCACTTATTTAATAATCCCGGGCCCCACCATCTATTTCATCCATCGCTTCATATCGCCCGACTACCATAGATCTATCTCCCCCGAGATCTGACGGCTCCCATCGCATATCTCACATTTATATGCGTGCAGGTTAAACAAACCCCGACCCTGCGAAATGGGTGGTATCCCTCCGCCACGCGTCAATTACTGAATGGAATTGCACCCGATCACTCGAACCCACTTACCACCCCTCAACCAATGCGAAAACCACCTTCTCCGCTTGTGAAACCACTCTCTCGCCTTCACACCAAAACTCCATACCGCCATCCAATTCAAACGCTCCAGATCCCTATGGCTCTGTGATGAAGACCAAACCACCATCTACACCTCTGCATCGCTCCAAAAGCTCGAAAAACGTCAAATAAATGTAGAAAGAGAACAGACACAAGTTTTAAGCTAACAATTTTTTTTTTGTGCAGGTGTCATGGAAAAAATGCGAAAATGCATTCCAAAGGTCCAAATTTGTTTAAATCAGCGATATGGGTGACGAAGCAGAGATCTTGTTTTTATTTGAAGGACCAGAGGCATAAAATCAAGCATAATCATCAATAAATCATGATTATTGGTGGTCATAAGGACCCTCCAGCAGTATAAAATGCACCCCCTGCACAGTAAAATACAAACAGAGATGCAAGCGAAGGAGAAAAATAGTCAGAAGACTGTGATAGTGAAGATCAGGGGATTAAGGAAAATCCAAGGGTTTAAGAAGGATAAAAAAAAGTTAAAGGTACAAGCACAGGAAGATCAAAGTCAAAACAAAAGACAAAGATGAGTACAAAGGATTAAAAATATTAAATCAAGGATTAAGGGACAAATAAAAAATATTAGCCACAAAGCAGAGGAAAAGGCAGTGAGGCATACAGTTAAAGGATAAATCCAAGTTTTAATACCCAAATAGTTCTTAAAGGATAAAACAAAGGCAGATAAACATAGAGGCAGATTCGAATGATCAGATCAAAGCATTTACTTCTTCAAAGGACACATTTGGACACCTACAACATGTTTTCTTTCAATAAAGACATCAGTAGTCATTAAGATAGTCAGAGATATTTCTCATCTGCCCAGAATTTATTGAAAAAGTTATTGACAAAGCCTTAAAGTCAAATATTTCCAAAAATTTAGCTCAAACAGTTAAGTTAGGAGTTAATATTGCAGTGAGTTTGTCTTATATATTTTTCCTTGGGCCTTGCAACGTCTTTGTTGGCCACCTATAAAATTTGTTACAATCAAAAGGTGGCCAAAACATTTTTTGAGCCTTCAAGAAACACTTTTATTGCTAAAAAGTGCTATCTCTTGAAGACTTTTGAAGACATCATCTCCTCTGTCCAAATCTTCACTGTTGTTTCCATTTCAAACTCTGAAATCCTGCTGATTTCAAAGAGAAAAGACTGCTGCAAAAACCATTTTCCCCTCCTTCCACTTCACAAACTAACCTCCATTTTTTTACCCTTTTTTCCATAAAATACCTCATTTTCCCCTTTCCCTTCATCGAAATCCCTTTGACAGGGTTAAGAACTCACTTTTTAACCTTACCGAAACCCTCAAATTCCTTTGAAAATCATTGAAAATCTATAAAAAAACATATTTTTGCATAAAGACTTAAGCCCCCTTGGGCTAAGTCTTAAACCACTTCCCCTCCACGTGCCCGCACCCTAGAACTAGGCACTAGACCCACGAAGTGCTTATCGCATCGCAATGTCTGAGTGCGCAAGTCTTTTTTCCATGTTTAAAACGTTCCGATGAGATTAAGCCCATATACATACCCCCCGATCGTATTATCATTTCATGTAACCTGTGGGCCCGCCATCGGGCGCTAAATCAGTGAAATTATTCATTCCTGATGGTCTCTTTCCTTTGTTAAATCATAAAACCCACTTACCCAAAGTTTTGATCTGATGTGCCAAAGTCATGTTTTTAATATAAAAAATGGTTAGATCAAAAAGACTCGAAGCGTAATCGCATCGGAAGAATCTACAATGGGTTGATTGAAAGACCACATCAAAAGTTCTGATGCGATTGGGTCATATATGTAAACTCTGCACCCTCCACTTCATTCATATAACTCATGCCCAAGACCAAAGGTCAAAGACCCAAGGCGCTTATCACATCGGAAACTTCTGCGAAGACTCTTCCGATTGCTCCCCTTTGAAACCCCCGATTGCGATGCCCCGATCGCACCATCGCATTGACCCACCTCTGATTATCGATCCCTGATTAGTTGTCCACCGTTTATCTCCTCTCCGCCTTCCCAGATCCAACAACCCACAATTGCTCCGATCATTAACCTTTACCCCACCAATTGCGACCTCCTAATGCATCTCCCACCGTCGATCTGATCTGCAGATCAACGGTCAACACTCAATCGCATCGCAAGTTTCATCGGGTGCGTTTGTTTGTTCCCCCCGATCGGCCATCCCTCCAATTCATTCCCCACCATTGATCTGATCCTCAGATCAACGGTCATCGCTCAATCACATCGCCCTCCCCGATCACACAATCGCATCGGCAATTTTCATTACACCCTCCTTCTTTCCCCACCGATTGCAATCCCCCAATTGGATCTAGACCATCCACGTGTCTAGATCGGACGGTCCCAGATAATTCCCGCATTACTTCCCATCACTCTCTTTTTGAATATTATACGCAGATCTCCACCATTGGATGCTGCCATCCAACGGCTACGCTCCTCCCCACATCCTCTGTAGCAATTAAACCCACAACGCAGGATTTCTTGATATTTTTTTGTTTTTCAGGATTAATGGTTATCCATTATAATTAAAGAAAGGCCAAAGGCTAGGAAAGACGTTTTTCGTGCCTTTGATTCACCAAAGGAAACCATTCGCGGGGTTCGCAATCCACATTTCGTCGATGCTTCATAGGCATTGATGCCATACGAGCCCTGCGCAGCTTGCACATCAACAAGACACTGTGATATTAAATCCAAATTAAAAGAGTATCAGTTTTGAGGACAGAGCACAGCAGAATAGAATATTGAAGACAGATTTGCGAGGATTACGGCTAAGAATGATTATCAAAATCCTAATCCCCCAAATTAAAACACAATTAAAGGAAAAATCATAAATGTTTATCAGACAGAAAATCCTCCACTGCCACATCTGAGGCAAATTGATTCCTCTCAGCTACCACAGTGCCACATGTACTTCAAAGCATGGAAACAGAGGCTGAAGTTATTGAGAAAAATCAGATATTTTCCTCAACGCAGCAGAAGATTTAATTTTGCTAAGGAATTTAATGCACAAAATATCAGCAGAGTTACTATCACATGACACAGAGCCTTAAAGTCCACAAAATATCCCACTGAGCTTAATCTTAAATATAAATAAATTAATACAGTGTGAATATATGTACGCTTCTCCATTGAGCCCCTCAAAGGCCGAGAAGTCATCACTCTATATTAATTAACCTTAGAGATCTTTTATCAGATCTCACCTCCTCATTCTTCTATAAATACTGTTGTAGAAGATGAGAAATTGTTGGTTGGTTGTTGGTTGATCACTAGTTGTAATACTGAAACTCTCTGAAATAATACATAGTCTGTTGAAGTTGGAGAAGAAACTGAAGTCTTGGAAGCCCTGATGATGTTGTTGCATGCTTGTTACTAAGAAGGCTCTATCATTGGATCCATGAGCTTGGCTATTGGTGAAGTATTCTGAACTATTTAATGTTTTCCCCTATTTTCATTCTGTTCCATGATTTCTTACTACAATAGGTTGAAATTTTTAGGCTAAGAAATGACTCCTGGAAGCACCTTAGACCTGTTCATCCTTCACTGTTTTCTTCTGCTGAAGTATTTTAGATTCTTTGATCTCTCTCTTTAGTATTCATGCTTCTTTATTTCATTAATAGTTCGAATAGTTGGTTTCAGCATGATTTATGGTTCTCCCTGCTTGTCTGCTACCACTTAAAGGCTGTTATTGAAGTCTCCCTTTGAAGTTTCTTTGTTTACAGTGAGCCAAGGAGGTATGTTCTGATCTTGCCCTTTGTCCTTGCTTAAACAGTTGTCTTAAAGGTCTTTGTAGTTGTCATCATAGATGTTTTAGGTGTTCCCTCTTCTATGACTCCAATTATCAGTGAATCTTTTATGTTTTCTAAGTCATTTGAAATAAAATCTTTGAGGAAATAGGGTGTTCCCCGAATCTTAGATTTCATTTTAAAAGTTTTTTTTGAAATCATTGTTTGCTTAAAGGTGTGATTTGTAGAATTCATGGTTAGCCCTGTCTATCAAATGGCTCTTTATTGTTCAAATTGTGTTTTCAAATTCTCTTTGTTGAGAATCAAACTTCTCTTTCCAAATCATTGATGTCCATCTCATTCCAAAAACTAAATGATCATGTGGCCAAGTTAGATTTTCCCTCTGATATCCCATATCCATTGATAAGTTTTTCATGACCTCTTTTTGACTCCATTGCCCAATGAAGCTACTACTTCCTCTTTCTACCTATCTTTCCTAGACCTTTCATATTCTGTTGTATCAATTAAACCAAACAAACAAACAAACACCTACACTTAATAACTAGTCTAAAACTGATACCCAAAGCACACAAGATAAACCTTTGCAAACAAAAATTTGAGAGATCCCTCTCTGAGAGCAGGAGGACTAGATCCTGTAACTCTAAAGATTGGTTATGATGTTGCCTTGTCTTTTGATTTGCCAATCTATAAAAACAGGGGACACCAACATAATGGTGATCACGGTGGGACCACAAAGTTCATAGTTTCCTAGCAAGCTCTTATAAACTCATTATTCTTTCAAAAAACCATAGAAACTCAGAAAAACCCAAAAATATTTCAGATCGGCTTCATAATAAACATGGTGGTGGAACCATAAAACATTTTGTTACACAAAAGCTAAAAATTTTCCACCTGGTGACTCCACTGGCCTCCAGTAGGCCTATTACTTCATTAGTCCTTGTAAGCTCTCCTGGGAATGCATTAAGCAAACCCAATCATGCTGTTGGTGGAAATCAAAGTTCAAAATCTTCCACCTGGCGACTCCACAATCCCAAAAGACCTAATGACTCTACTGTAAGAAGACTCTGAATTGGGTGAAAAGATACAGTGACCTCTTTATTACAAATATGGATCCAAGTATGGACATGGAAGCTAAACTAAACACATTATTGGACCTAATTGGAAAATGAATGTACATACTTGATAAAATATTGGATAGGCATGAGGTTAATTTAGATGTTGATTATCCAGAGCAACCTATGTTTTTCCCAGATAAAACACAAACTCAACCATTACAAGACCTAGACAATGAGCAATGTGTAGATGATGATCAAGACTTTATAGAAGAAGGTGAGAAAGATCATAGAGAAAACAATAAAGAAAAATTACTGATCATGATGGAGAAAATGGTGTACATACTTGGGAAAAGATTTGAAAGGTATGAGGCCAATTTAAATATTGATGATCTAGAGCAGCCCATGCTCCTTTCAAATCAAGAACAAACCCAAAAAATACAAGATATGTATGATGAAAAAGATTACAAAGAAAGCAATGAAGAAGGTTGTCAGGAAATTCCTGATTACCTACCTATATCTTGTACAAGGATATTAGAGAACTTCATGATCAAATTACAAATACTTATAGTGAGCAGTGCCCTGAGGAAAACATAAGCCATCTTGAACTCACAAAATCTGAAATGGGAGAAGAGACAACACAACCAGAGTCTCCGCCTTTATGTTATGACTCATTTCAGATTATTAAAGAAGAATGGCATCCTGAAAATATACTTGAAACAACTCATGAACCTTACAGTCAAAGTGACTACCATGAAAATCATGAGGTGTTGTTTGAAATTGAGATAGATCAGGAAAAGGAAGAGAATCCTCAAATGTCCCCTACAAGCACAAGTAATCATTCCCTAGAAGAGGCTCAAGAAGACACCCAGCCTCAAAACCAGTTAACACAAGAGGGAGAGGACTGTTGTTCTTCTGTCCAAAGCAAAGAGAAAATTCCTTCTCTTTTTACAGAGGAAGAAATTGATCAGATATTAATTAAACAGCCAACCCTCAATTCTTTATTAGAACAAAACACTTCTGCTCATTTACCTACTAAATCTTGTTGTCTTGAAACATAAAATAAACTTGTAGATCAGCTAAAGGAACAAAATGATAACCCAATATGCTTGATTGGTGAAATTTTTTATACTAATGATTTTTTAACTTCTAATCAATCTGATGATGATGATGAGCTCCAAACATAAACTAATCATGCAGGGCAACCAACAGTCGATTGGTGTCATGAATTTCATTATAATCAACTTGAAAGTCGCAATCAGCCAGTCCAATTCATCAGAAATAGATTTCACATAATTGGGAATCAGAAATCTATTAGTTGTAAGGTTGAGATTAAAAAGGAAGAGGAATTTCTCGAGCAGGATGAAGATAAGGAGCCTCCTCCTGAAAGGATTGAGGTAATAAAGGAAACCCCTGCTCAAGAACATGATGATATCTTCACAAAGTAAAGTTCACTGAATCAGAGCATACCAGGACTACAAGAGGACAACACTGCAATATATGATGAGTCCTCCAGTTCAGATAAAAATGAAGATGAAGAAATGGTTCTTTCCCAAAAGAATATTTACCTTGATCCAGTGAAGAAAGAAGAAATGATTCTGGTAGAACCATGTCTTCCAAATACTCTTAACCAAGCACTATTTCAAGATCCCTATGCTCACTTCTTGAAGGCATTTGAAGAAGGGATCAAGGTCATTAGGAGCAGTGTATTACCAAAAGCAAGAAGATTATTCAGCACTGCTGCTAAAAAACAAAAGGAATGGGAGTGGCCCTGTTTGTCCAGCCTGCCCAAGGAGATGAAAAAGCACCAATCCTGGAATCATTTACTGGATTGATTGTACTGGAAAAGAGATTTCATCAGCTAAACATGTAAATACTCCAAGATTAGATTAGGATATATAGGAATGTCAATAAAGCTCAGCTTTGATCATTTAGTTAGTTTTTGATTTTTTGTCTTTGAAAGAAAAAGAAAAATCTAAAAACAATAGAAAAAAGAAAAGAGGGAAGATTGTAAAACAAGAAAGGTACAACCCCATACCAAAAAAGAGAAACAAATCTGAAAGTGTGCAAGCTCAAATGCCACTCCTAAAGAACACACTTCTAGTTAGTCAAACAACCTAATCTTGACTAATTAGTTTTAAATTTTCTGCTGATAGGATAGTGAATTCGATCTGCCAAACTGTTTAATCTTGGCTTATCAGTAGATAGATTAGTATAGAAATTAAAGCTTCAAACATGCTCAAAGTCCGAACCTGAGTTTCCAAGAAAGAGAGATGACTCAAATCTATTTATTTTTTGAGTCAAAACATATGTAAAACTGGTTCTAATCAGCTCAAAATCTAAACCAGATTACGAAGAAACAACTTACACAGTAGTAAAAACAGAGTTGTTAAAAAGATGAAGGAAGTGCTTTAAAGATTCAGATCTTAAACCTTCCATTTTGTTTTGATTTTTTTGCAAAATAATATCTATGTGCAGCTTGTTTTTATGCAATAGATCACAGCAAGCCAAACAGCTTAATCTTGACTTGACTGTTTTTAAATTTCTGTTGTAGAAAATAGCGAATAAAATCTGTTGGACAGTTTAATCCCAACAGATGGTAGATTAGGTAGAGAATCATATGGGCTCAACTGTTTAATCTGAGTCCATGGAAAAATAAGGAATAGAAATAGATCATATTTCCTGCTTTCAAAAAGAATAAAATATTGTAAAAGAGTTTGCCAATCCAAGTGCACTCTAAATGAAGAAAAAATGTTAGATCTGTAGGATTGGGTACGTAGAAAGCTTGAGTTGATGAAATATACATTGTTTTTCATGGCTGCTAATATGTTGCAGAGCAAAGAAGATCATTCAATCAAAGAAATGCAGCCCAATGGATGAGGCACTCATCAGCCTTTCCGAGAATGCAAGTCTGAAGTTCTTGATGCCTTCAAGAAGGCACCATCCCCAAGTGGAGCCACTGTTGGACACCTATAAAATTTGTTACAATCAAAAGGTGGCCAAAACATTTTTTGAGCCTTCAAGAAACACTTTTATTACTAAAAAGTGTTATCTCTTGAAGACTTTTGAAGACATCATCTCCTCTGTCCAAATCTTCACTGTTGTTTCCATTTCAAACTCTGAAATCTTGCTGATTTCAAAGAGAAAAGACTGCTGCAAAAACTGTTTTCCCCTCCTTCCACTTCACAAACTAACCTCCATTTTTTTTTACCCTTTTCTCCATAAAATACCTCATTTTCCCCTTTCCCTTCATCAAAATCCCTTTGACAAGGTTAATAACTCACTTTTTAACCATACCGAAACCCTCAAATTCCTTTGAAAATCATTGAAAATCTATAAAAAACATATTTTTGCATAAAGGCTTAAGCCCCCTTGGGCTAAGTCTTAAAGAATCTACAATGGGTTGATTGAAAGACCGCATCAAAAATTCCGATGCGATTGGGTCATATATGTAAACTCTGCACCCTCCACTTCATTCATATAACTCATGCCCAAGACCAAAGGTCAAAGACCCAAGGCGCTTATCGCATCGGAAACTTCTGCGAAGACTCTTCCGATTGCTCCCCTTTGAAACCCCCGATTGCGATGCCCCGATCGCACCATCGCATCGACCCACCTCCGATTACCGATCCCCGATTAGTTGTCCACCGTTGATCTCCTCTCCGCCTTCCCAGATCCAACGGCCCACAATTTCTCTGATCATTAACCTTTACCCCACCAATTGCAACCTCCCGAAGCATCTCCCACCATCGATCTAATCTACAGATCGAAGGTTAGCGCTCAATCGCATCACAAGTTTCATCGGGTGTGTTTATTTGTTCCCCCCGATCGGCCATCCCTCCGATTCATTCCCCACCGTTGATCTAATCCTCAGATCAATGGTCATCGCTCAATCGCATCGCCCTCCCCGATTGCACAATCTCATCGGAAATTTTCGTTACACCCTCCTTCTTTCCCCGCTGATTGCAATCCCCCAATTGGATCTGGACTGTCCACGTGTCAAGATCGGACGGTCCCAGATCATTCCTGCATTACTTCCCATCACTCTCTTTTCGACTATTATATACAGATCTCCACCATTGGATGCTGCCATCCAACGGCTACGCTCCTCCCCACATCCTCTGTAGCAATTAAACCCACAACGCAGGATTTCTTGATATTTTTTTTGTTTTTCAGGATTAATGGTTATCCATTATAATTAAAGAAAGGCCAAAGGCTAGGAAAGACGTTTTTCGTGCCTTTGATTCACCAAAGGAAACCATTCGCGGGGTTCGCAATC
Source organism: Pinus albicaulis (assembly GCA_034641835.2). Taxonomy (NCBI): domain Eukaryota; kingdom Viridiplantae; phylum Streptophyta; class Pinopsida; order Pinales; family Pinaceae; genus Pinus; species Pinus albicaulis. The sequence continues at coordinate 1,340,092,020 of CM076578.1, forward strand.
CACATTTCGTCGATGCTTCATAGGCATTGATGCCATACGAGCCCTGCGCGGCTTGCACATCAACAAGACACTGTGATATTAAATCCAAATTAAAAGAGTATCAGTTTTGAGGACAGAGCACAGTAGAATAGAATATTGAAGACAGATTTGCGAGGATTACGGCTAAGAATGATTATCAAAATCCTAATCCCCCAAATTAAAACACAATTAAAGGAAAAATCATAAATGTTTATCAGACAGAAAATCCTCCACTGCCACATCTGAGGCAAATTGATTCCTCTCAGCTACCACAGTGCCACATGTACTTCAAAGCATGGAAACAGAGGCCGAAGTTATTGAGAAAAATCAGATATTTGCCTCAACGCAGCCGAAGATTTAATTCTGCTAAGGAATTTAATGCACAAAATATCAGCAGAGTTACTATCACATGACACAGAGCCTTAAAGTCCACAAAAGCTCCCACCTAGCTTAATCTTAAATATAAATCAATTAATACAGTGAGAATATATGTATGCTTCTCCATTGAGCCCCTCAAAGGCCGAGAAGTCATCACTCTGTATTAATTAACCTGAGAGATCTTTTATCAGATCTCACCTCCTCATTCTTCTATAAATACTGTTGTAGAAGATGAGAAATTGTTGGTTGGTTGTTGGCTGATCACTAGTTGTAATACTAAAACTCTCTGAAATAATACATAGTCTGTTGAAGTTGGAGAAGAAACTGAAGTCTTGGAAGCCCTAATGATGTTGTTGCATGCTTGTTACTGAGAAGGCTCTATCATTGGATCCATGAGCTTGGCTATTGGTGAAGTATTCTGAACTGTTTAATTTTTTCCCCTGTTTTCATTCTGTTCCATGATTTCTTACTACAGTAGGTTGAAAGTTTTAGGCTAAGAAATGACTCCTGGAAGCACCTTAGACCTGTTCATCCTTCACTTTTTCATGTTTTCTTCTGCTGAAGTATTTTAGAGTCTTTGAGTATGTGGAAATGCAAACATAGGTAATAGGGATTCCCAAAGGCTAATCTCATCCACCTGGTCTAGATAAGTTTTTTTTAACCATTGGTGTAATTTGAACAAGTTGAATTCACACTTGGTATCAGTAATCTTGTAATACTAGTATTCCAAGGGCATATGGTCGAGGTCTGGGGCGGCAGAAGTCTTAGGGTTATCATCGGTGTCTAGTTTTCCAATGGTGGATTTACCCTTTCCCTTTGGTGCCACGTTTTAAGAGTTTGGTGAAGACAATAGGTGATAGAGCCTCAGTGTGGATGGTACCTAGAGGGGTAATTTGATCTCTGTCAAGAGGTGGTGAGCTCTGAATTTTTTGGAGATGACAGACGCTGGCAGTAGTGTAAGATCACAAGAGCTAACGTTTGTACCTATAATAAAAAATAGTAATAGCATAGTTAGGAGAGTCGTGTGGGGTAATACCAAGTTATTTTATAACAATGGATTGATTACCGTTGTGGTTAGACCCATTACAGAACGAGATTGAGAGGAATTAATGGAAAAATGGTTAATCGACAACAGAAATATTGCAACAAGTTAGTGTGTAATGGGTGAATTAACAATGACAATGGTTAATGAGTAAATGGAGGAAATACAAGTGGCGTAGCATGGTTGGAGGAAGATAAAGTGCGGGAAATGACGTGGAGGTTGACGTGGTGGACCGTTCGCGAGATCGGAGGAGAGAGAGGCAATTTTCGGAGGGGGCGGAGTGGAGGTATGTGGTTTTGAGCGTGGTGGGTATGAATTCATGAGCAACCGCTGCGTAGCGTGGAGCCCGAGTAAAGAAACATCGCTTTTCGAACCACCCCCCCCCCCCCAACCATTAACGAGAAATGGGAGAGGGGGTGTGAAGTCGATCCCCCGTTGTTGATTCGGGCGTTGAAAGATGCACTCACCATACAACAAGCCAACAAACTACTATGTCGTGCAATGAATTTTAGGATACATTTGAGAACTTTAGTGCATAATTACATTTATTCAATCCTACTTAATTAAAAAATTATAATAACATATTTTTTAGCCAAGTTTAAATGGTTTGGCTAACCTTCCTCTAATATAAATAACCATTTCAACAAAGATTAAGCTAGATGGTTGATTTATTTTCCTAACCTAACATATTTGATCAAATTAAAATAATTATTAGCCAATATGATTAAACTAAAATCTATTCCTAAGTGTCATTTAAACAAGATGCACACTTATTTATAAACACTCCTAAATGAATATCTTTGTGGATAATTTTTTTTTCTTTTTTTGGTGGCATTTGGACTTGCTCAACTAGGGGTGTTGAAAAGTCAACAAGAAATGTGTGTCTAATTTAATTTTCCTTTAAATAAATTGGACAATAAATTGTAATCTTATCTCATAATCACTTGTAATAGTTAACTGAGTGTGATAGACTTAGTTAGCTCATGAAATGCGAGTTGAGGGTGGTTGGTGAGGCATGTAGAGTGATTATATTTGTTTTAGAGTCCAATTTGTAGTTAGTGTATTAGTTTAATGCATGAGAAATCAGTTAACTCAATTAAGTGAGTTAAAGTTAGTCTAACTAGTTGTAACTGATTGTTGCACTAGTGAGAGGTCAAGTGAATTAAATCATATTTGATTCACATGCAGTGATCTATCAAGTGATTGATGATTTACTATTAATAGTTGCATGCATGTCAGTTCTGATGAAGACCCAGTTGAGACAAAGTTTAAAGGGATGTTATCTATCAGTTGTATTATTACTAAATTTCCGGCGCGCAATTAGACAACCATAGCATTGCCCATGATGTATTGCGCATTTTTGGAAGGTTGAATTTCCTAATTAATAGGGATCAATTGTTTTTAGAATTGTGCAAGTAAGGAAGGCTTAGCAGAGGCAGGAAATTAGCTAAGTGTTGGTCGATTTTGTCTGGATTAGTGTGAGACAGTTGGTAGAGTGCAGCAGACTCTTGTGAGAAGAGTGTATTGTATTGTTTCATGATTCCTTGGTTGATTATACAATAAAGATAGAGGGGTTTTTAGCAGCAAGCTTTCCCCAAGAAAAATATCTGTGTTGTGTGATTGATTTTCTTCTTTCTCTTACTTAGTGTGATTGTGCGATCATGTTTATTTTCCGCAAATGTTGTAGAGGGATTCAGTGTCTTGCTTTAGTATATTACATGATCGGATTGAATCCATTGGTATACATGTTTTTTGTATAATTTCTACATGGTATCAGAGCACCAGAAATCACTATAGTGGAGAAGAAATTGAGTTCGTGTTGAACAACATTTGAACTTACAAAAATATTCTTTGGTGTGATAGGCAGATCAAGATGGATTTGAATGGATTAAGATTGGAATATGCACTTGAGGGCAGTTCTAATTATATTGCATGGAAAGACAGAATGGAGGCAGTTTTGGAGGACAACGGGTTGAAATAATTTATCGACATTGATATTCCAAGGCCCGCAGCAACAGACGTCACTCTTCATGATGCTTGGAAAAAGAAGGCTGCAAAGGCGAGGAGGATATTATTAGAGGGAGTTTGATATCACATTGTCTCGAGTCTCCATGGAAAGGCAACTCCATAGGCAATGTGGAAAGCCTTGATAGATCTATTTCAGAACAGCAGTGACCACAGAAAATTGGCACTGAAGGACAAGCTCAGGAAAATCAAAATGGAGAAAGAGGACACTATTCCGAAATACTTGACCAATTTCATCCAATGTCGAGATGAGCTTGGAAGTGTCCGGATTACTATAGTGGATGATGACTTGGTGAGCCTAGCATTCCTAGGCCTTCCCAAGAGCTGGCATAGTTATCAGGACTCTGTCAATGGGAGGGAGAAGGTACCAGATTGGGAGCGAGTTTGGTCAGATTTGGTACAAGAAGAATTCAGGTGGAATACCAGGGATGGATCCTCATCCAAGACAGATGATAAGGAAAATTGTGCCTTGGCTGGTAAGGCAAAGAAGGGGAAGGGAAAGAAATCCTATTCCAAATCTGAGACTGGAAAAGAAGGCAAGAAGCATGACATGTCCAGAGTGAAATGTTTTCACTGTCACGAGCATGGACATTATGCCACTAATTTTCCACAGGAGAAGAACAACAACAAAAATGCTTCAAGATATGTAGCGGGTGATGCTTTGGCTTCATAGTTCGAGTTAGACTTCTCACTCATCGCATGCATGGTGTCTAGTGCGATGGGATCAGTGTGGTACTTGGATAGTGGTGCATCTTTCCACATGACGCGAGACAAAGAACTCTTTAGTAGCTTGGAGGAGAAGGACCTTCAGATGCACATCGATATGGATGATGACGGGAGGTATAGTGTTGTCGAGATTGGTACAATTACTTTCCAGAGACAGTCAGGTAAACCTTTCTTATTAAACTATGTCATGCATGTACTAGGCTCGAAAAATAATTTAGTCTCAGTTGCTATGTTGGAGGATAAAGGATATGATGTGGCTTTCAGTGAAGGGAAAGAATTCCTTCATCATAAAGCCACAGGACATCTTAAGAATATTGGGGTTCATGAGAAGAACCTCTAGAAACTTAATGTAGAAGGTTGCACAACATTGATGAGTAAAGCAGATAAAGTGGTGAACCAGGATGAGGATGATTTATGGCATAGGATATTGGGCCATCTACACCACAATGCTTTGAAGGTCATGCAACAGATTTCTACGGGGCTTCCAAAGGGTACTCTTGCGCAGAGAGACACATGCAAGGAATTTACCATGGGGAAGTATACAAAGGCCACTTTTCACTAGAAGGAGGAATGAGCAACGAAAATCCTTGAGAAAGTTCACTCAGATGTGCGTGGAACATTCTCTACAGCGTCTACAGCAAAGCACAGGTATTATGTGATTTTTGTTGATGATTTTTCTAGAAAGTGTTGGATATACTTCATGCAAAATAAATATCAGACGTTCTCAAAATTTTGTGAGTTCAAAGCACTGGTTGAGAAAGATACAAGGAAGAAGGTGAAGGCTCTAAGGAGCGACAATGGTGGTGAGTACATCTCCAATGAATTCAAAAACTTCTGTAGCAAAGAAGGAATTCAGAGAGAGTTGGTTGTGCCTTATAACCCACAATAGAATGGGGTTGCAAAAAGAAAGAATAGAACAATTATGGGTGCGGAACGAGCTATGTTACATTATCAGGGATTATCGCTGCATCTGTGGGAATATGCATGCAACACAACGGTATTCGTGTAGAACCATAGTCCTCATCGGATACTTGGCATGAGTACACTAGAGGAGGCTTTTTCTGGTAAGAAACCTAATGTTTCATATTTTAAAAAATTTGGCTCATCTGTATATTGCCATATGACCAAATATTCTAGAAAGAAGCTAGAATCAACAGTAGAGATTGGGATATTTATGGGGTACACTGATACTCCCCACAACTATCGGGTGTATTTTTCGAACAACAGGATGCCATTTGTCAGACAGGATGTAAAATTATATGAAGAGAAAGCCATGTGATTGTCCCTTGAGAGGGAGCTTGATTTGCATGCAGATGAGGAACTCTTGGTTCCAAAGGATGAACCTCAAGATGTGGAGCAGCCACATGAGGAGGATCATGGAGTGGCAGAAACCACTCATGCAGAGCCATCCACTAGACATGGTAGGAGGCACACCATAGAGGTTGACATATTGAGACTTGATGCAGGAGAACCTACATCACATCGCAGACATAGACAGTCACCAGATAGCTATACTGGATACATGTCTCTTATGAGCAAGTGTATTGTGACAGAACCATCCTCTTTTGAGGAATCAGTGCAGCAACCAACTTGGGTTGACACCATGGTTGAGGAGTATGACTCCATTGCCAGGAACAGTGCTTGGGAAGTGTTGTACTGTACAACAACCCTCCCCATTTTTAAATTTTTAGAATAAATCTCATTTAAAAATATGTCCCCTTTTTATATATCTTTTTTCCTAAATAGAAATAAAATATCAATAGATAAAAGGGTGCATATCACATTTTATTCACAAATTACACAAACTTTAAAAACTTTCCGATCCGATATATTAAAAGACCTTTTAACATATTTTGAACATATTAGAAAAACTTTATACTTAGAAATATGTTAAGATGAACAGTAATCGCAATCAGAAATTTAGAGAAGTTCTTTTAAATAATTGTTATTTCTTTGAGAAGTTCCGATGCGATCGCGCTCAATCGCAATCGCATTTCGGAATAATATTAAGTCTCGCACTTTTCTATTTATAACAATGCGATGCAATTTATCACAATCACTTTTCAGGAAAAAATTAAACATTACATTCCTTTCATTGCAAAATTCCGATGCGATTGCGCTCAATCGCAAATCGCATTTTCGGAGATAGTATTATAATAGTCCACTTCATTTTAAATCTTCGATGCGATCGGGATTTGGTAAAAACGTTTTCACATTCCCTCTCAAACAAATTGCGATGCGATTGTCGCAATCGGAAAATCGGCATGAATCATATTCTATTTATCTTACGCACCATTGAAGACTTGCGATGCAATTGCTATTTCGCCTTTATATTTATTCATCGCATCGCAAAGGATCAAAAGTGAATTTTAATATTTATTACAAGAATACGCCGATCTTCGATTGTACGACAATATTAATTGAAAATCAGGCAGAAGATCATGGGTTACTTTGTTTTCAATACGTGAATGTGACCCCTTGGAGAGCATTTATTTTGAAAATACGGGGAGATTAGATGGTAATTAAATAAACAAATCTTTGTGTAGATATTCTCATTATTGTGTTTTATTTCAGCTGAAAGCATTCATTTGAATTGTAGAACAAAATTTCGAATCCTTTCATTCGCAGAACCAGAGAGAATTTACCCGACACTAAAATTTCAAAGAGAAGCAGAAATTCTAAAGCTGCTTTTGTTGCGAAAGCTCCTGTGTTAAACATGCCACCCAAGGAGAAACCGGCGAAGCTTAAGCTAGTCACAGACACCTCCTGTCAAGGATTGGGGAAGATGACATGGGAAAATGTATACAATTTTCTTGAAAAAGAGAAACCTAGGGTTATTGTGCCCAAGGCAACTGTTCCCGATGAAGACGATTCAGACTCTGACTCTGAAACTCAACTCAATGCATTGGCAAATTCATTTTTACATCAAGTAGTTGCCCGGGCAAACATTTTTCCCTACTATGATGTTATCAGATGGGTCATTGACAATGTGACCATTCAAAACAAGCCTTTGTTTCTGCTTCTGGATCAGTGTTCGGGTCATTCAGGGCAGAAGATATTAAAGCAATGTATCATCTTCCTAACCCGCAAAAGATTTACAACAAAGAATTCCTTAAGGAATATGCTGCAGAAAATCCAAACCAGGCAGAGCCAATCAAAGAATGGAGGAGTAACCCTGAGAAGCATAAGCAGGAGGCATCAGGTATGTACTTTGTGGAGTCTCTTGCACCTCCATATTTTTATGCCGCAACGATGATGTGTAGGTTGTTCGGAAATGATAACTCTGCTAGATTTTCTATTCAAATGGTCCTGTTAATTCATTATGTTGTTAGTTCTGAAATTATGGATTGGGTTGTCATTTTTTCGGATAAGATAGCCAATCGAATTCTAGAGTACAAAAAAGATAAGAATTCAGGGAATTCCACCCCTTTCCATTTTTCTGCTTATATTTTGGATGCCCTCTATTTCAATTCTGAGTTTCCCATGCTAGGTTGGAAATGGACTCCTAAAGAACCTATCCCTATTCATGTGTACCACAATTTCTTATGGAAAGAAAATCTTAAACTTCATGTTTACAGAGTCTGCCATGGTTTTCTAATTCCAATCTACCAAACCATTTTTGGTCATTTTCCCCCTAGACTTTCCAATAAAGGCAAGACTGATTTGTCTTCTATCGGAGATTGGTTTGGGGAAGAAAATTTCACTTATATCAGAATTTTTGGGAGTATTGTTCAGCCACATATCCTTCCCCTATATGTTCCAGATAATCTGTTAGCTCAGGAGATTTCCTATCAACTGATAGTTGAAGGAATGTCTAGAATTTTGAAAAGCAATAAAAAGCTTATGTGGCCTACTTTCCCTTTTAAGTGTGGTGACTATACTCTTAATAGTTTTTCTCATGCTGAGAAAGAAGTTGGTAAGATTTCCAATCTTAAGTTTTCAACAATCCCAGGAACACAATACAACCCAAGAAAAGTGGTGTATGACTTTACTACCTCTGTTTCGATTGCCCGGTTCGAACATGAACCAGACATTTTTGATGATTTATTTGTTTTCGTGGATGATATATCCCAAGTTTTTTATCCAGCCAAGTCCAAGTTGCAACCTGAAGATTTGAAAAAGTTTTTGTTGTATAGAAGCCAGAGGTTACTTAAAGTGCCTCTTGATCAGTTAAGAGCTCCCACACAGGAGAAAGCATCACAACAAGCAGGAAGTACTTCTGGTAAAGAAGTAAAAGGATTTGATCCTGTTCTGGGGAAAAAGGATGACAGCAGCAAAGCTGACACTGCCAAAACAGAAACAACTGCTAAAAAATATACACAGAAACCTTTAGTTCAAACATAAAAATGGAACACGGGTACTGATGCCCATGTACATATTGAGAAAGGAAGCACAGAAAGTAAAAACACTGAACAGGCACCCAAGAATGATACAAACAATAATGTAGGTTCTCAACTTGGAGGACAACTAGATACTGAATTGGTTGTTTCTCCTCATTTGCTAAATCAATATCAACAATTTTCCCAGCAAATAGGTTTGCAAAACACTCCTCAAGTTGATGATCCCAAAGATCAGGATGTTGAAATCATTCCTGAAAATGCCACTGGAGAAATTATGCTAAAGATAGAAGAAATCCCTCCTTTAGATATATTCTACAGTCCTAAGCATAGGGCTGTGGTAAGAAAACAAAGGAAAAGGAGGAAAACAGATCAAGATGCGCTTTTGGCATCACAGGGGGAAATTCTAAATATTGTTTATAAAAATGCTGAGGTGGATCCATCTGAGTATCTCACCAAATTGTCTCAGTATGCTGGTGCCTATAGTGCTGCTACTATAGATAAAGCTTCCGAAGTTTCACCGTTGGTAAAACAAAAGGATATGCAAATTTCTATTTTTGAAGAACAGATTGCAGGTGATCAACAAAATATTATTCAGTTGGAAAAGTGGGTACAGGATGCAGAACTCAGAACTAAACAGCTAGAAGAGCAGCTCAGCCTTGAAAAGAAAAATATTGATGAACAAGCCTTGGGCAAAAAACAACAGTTGACTCAAGAAATAGAAAAGCTACAAAATCTTTTAAATTCAAAGGTTGAACAGGGAAAAATGTTCCAATCAAAATTGGACAAGTTCAAGGAGTATCCTAAGTTAGAAAAATTCATAACTGAAGCTCTTGAAATAAACAAACTACTATATCAACAGTTAAATGAATTTTGTCTACAGTTAACACAAATTGAGCCTTTATGTGAAGTAACATCATCTTTGATGGATAAATCAGTCACTCTTAGGCAAGAAATTGAAGATGCTGATGATAAAATTTCCGAGTTCCTCTCATGGCAGGATACAGAACATGGAAGAAAAGCTAATCTTCCTAGAATTGAAGAAAGACACAAGGAAATTTTATTTATGGAATGGGAACAGCAGTTAATGAAATCAGAAAGAGCCATATCAAGGGCTAAAGGATTAATGAATAATACAATGCAATTGATTAATGACAACATGTACGCTACCAATTTTATCTCAGATTGTACCCCAGGTGAATTACCCAAAGTAAAAGTAGCTGATTCTAGGTGGAAGGAAGAGATAAACAATAAAAATCAACAGATTAGCAAACTTCAAGGAATTTCATGGGATAATATGTGGTCTTATCTGATCAAGCCACACAGCCAACAGATGGCCATCAAATTCCTTTCGAATGCTATTCAATGTATCATTCCTAAATTCTCTGATGCTACATACACTGGGCAGTTACATTCAAAAATGATTCGGCCAACAGAAGTCCAATATATGCTCAATATTTTCCACCTTCACACATCCACTGATGATCAATGAGATAGTCTACCAACAGCTCACATTTTAGTTCCAGATATTTTTATTTTAGATAGATTGTAGGAATAATTTTAGTTATTTTGTTTTTTTAGGTACCTATTTAAACCCCTTTCATGCATTTAGAAAGGGGTCCTTAATTTGTAATATTTTTGACTTGGAGATTACATTTTTGTACTGCATTTACTCCTATATTCTTTTATAAAGGGTCACATCTAGTGATTCTGTGCGAAATTATTTTTAAGAGTTGCGATTGATGAGGACTTGGTGAGCTTGGCTCTCCTTGGGCTTCTGAAGAGTTGGCATTCCTATCAGGACTCTGTCAATGGTCAGGAGAAATTGCCAGGATGGGAGCGACTTTGGTCAGATCTTGTGCAAGAGGAGATAAGGCGGAGTACCAGGGATGGATCTTCATCAAGGAACTCTGATGAAGAGAATTGTGCTTTGGCTACCAAATCAAAGAAGGGGAAGAGCAAGAAAGCTTCTCATTCTGGTGCGAAAGGCAAGAAGCAGGACATGTCCAAGGTGAAGTGCTTTCACTGTCACCAACATGGACATTATGCCACAAATTGTCCGCAGAAGAAGAAAAATAAGCAGGCTGCTGGATCTGCAGCTGGAGAGGCCTTAGCCTCGCAGTTTGAGCTGGATTTTTCACTGATCACATGCTTGGTCTCAAGTGTGATGGGATCAGTATGGTTCTTGGACAGTGGTGCGTCTTTTCACATGACTGGAGATCGAGATTTGTTTTCAGATCTGGATGAGAAAGATCTTGGAGTGCACATCGATATGGGCGATGATGGTAGATACAGTGCGACTGGTATCGGTACCATTTCCTTTGAGAGGGAGTCTGGTAAACCCTTCGTATTGAAGGAAGTGATGCATGTTCCAGGATTGAAGAAGAATCTTATCTCTGTGGAGATGTTAGAAGACAAGGGATATGATGTTGTCTTTAGCGAGGGAAAGGCTTTCCTGCGCAGTAAGGCAACTGGTGAGACCCGGAGGATAGGGGTTTGAGTTAAGAACCTTTATCAATTGTAGGTAGATGGTTGCGCAGTAATGGCAGGCAAGGCAGAAGGAGTGGTGAGCCGAGATGATGGTGAGTTGTGGCACCGGAGATTGGGCCACCTTCACCATGGAGCTTTGAAGATACTGCAGCAGATTTCTACTGGGCTTCCTAAAGGCACTCTTGCGCAGTCAGATCAGTGCAAGGGGTGTACCTTGGGAAAATTTGTGAAAGCCACCTTTCACGAGAAGGATAGTCGTGCCACGACGATCCTTGAGAGAATTCACACAGACGTGTGTGGACCTTTCTCAGTAGCTTCGACAGCAAAGCACAGGTACTATGTGATCTTTGTTGATGATTTTTCTCGGAAGTGTTGGATCTTCTTCATGCAGAATAAGAGCGAGACATACTCAAAGTTCTGTGAGTTCAAGGCACTGGTTGAGAAGGAATCGAGGAAGCATGTGAAGGCTCTTAGGAGCGACAATGGTGGTGAATTCATCTCTGGCGAATTCAAAGACTTTTGCAGCGCAGAAGGAATTCGAAGAGAGCTCATAGCACCTCATAAACCACAGCAGAATGGGGTTGCTGAGCGGAAGAACAGAACGATCGTGGGTGCTGCACGGGCGATGTTGCATGATCAGGGCCTACCCATTCACTTTTGGGCGGAGGCATGCAATACTGTAGTATATGTGCAGAACTATTGTCCTCAGAAGATAATTGGCATGAGTACACCCGAGGAGGCGTTTTCTGGTAAGAAGCCTGATATTTCCCATTTGAGGATTTTTGGTTCACTTGTTTACATTCATGTGACAAAGGATGCCAGGAAGAAGCTGGAGCCGACCGCAAAGGTTGGGATATTTGTGGGGTACACTGATATGCCCCACAACTATCATGTGTATTTTCCAGACAGTCGCAAGACTGTTGTGCGACGGGATATCAAATTTCAGGAGGAGAAAGCCATGAAGTGTTCGCTTGAGAGGGAGCCACACTTGCATGCAGATGAGGAGCTATTAGTTCCTAAGGATGAGTCTCGGGATGTGGATCAGCCACAAGATGAGGTTCATGGAGTGGAAGAGACCACTCATGCAGCGCCAACCATCAGAGGGTGGAAGTGCACTACAGAAGCTGAGCGACTGGCTCAAGATGCAGAGAAGGTTGTAGGAGCACCTACATCACAGCGCAGACAGAGACAGTCACCTGACCGGTATACTGGATACATGGCTCTTATGAGCAAGTGTATCGTGACGGAGCCATCCTCTTTCGAGGAAGCTGTGGAGGACCCCGCATGGGTAGATGCCATGGTGGAAGAGTATGATTCGATTGTCAGAAACAGTGCATGGGAGATTGTCCCAAGACCGGAGGGGAAATCAATGGTGGGTTCGAGATGGATCTACAAAGTGAAGCAGGCGGCTGACGGGAGTGTGGAGAAGTACAAGGCAAGATTTGTTGCCCGAGGCTTCTCACAGATAGAGGGGATCGATTATGAGGAGACCTTTGCACCTGTCACAAGGTATTCTTCCATACGGACGATCCTAGCTCTCTCAGCGCAGATGGGGTGGCACATCCATCAGATGGATGTGAAGACTACGTTCCTCAACGGAGTCATTGAGGAGGAGGTGTACATAGAGCAGCCCGAAGGTTTCGAGATCTTCAGCAGTGAGTCGCATGTGTGCAGGCTCAAAAGAGCGTTGTATGGGTTGAAACAAGCACCTCGTGCTTGGTACACACAGATAGACAATTATTTCACTGGACTTGGATTCTCCAAGAGTGAGGCGGATCCTAACCTATACCAGATTATGGTGGAGGGTAAGTTGCTGATCATTGTACTTTATGTAGATGATTTTATTTTGACAAGTGATGAGTTGTTGATACTCTCATGCAAGGAGGATCTTGCAAAAGAGTTTGAGATGAAGGACTTGGGCCTCCTTCATTATTTCCTGGGATTGGAAATTTGGCAGCGCAGTGGTGGACTGTTTGTTTCTCAGGGTAAGTATGCCCGGGAGATACTGGAGAAGTTCAACATGCATGGCTGCAAGCCTGTTGATACTCCTCTTTCTGGTGGTTGGAGGAAGGAGGATGCTACTTCAGTGGAGGTAGTGGATGCCACTGTTTATCGACAGTTGGTGGGGTTGCTTATGTATCTGGTCAATACACGACCCGATATATGCTATGCTGTTAACCAGCTTTCGCAAGCTATGGTTAAGCCTACCAAGCTCTTCTGGAAGGCAGGCAAGCATGTATTACGTTATCTTAGAGGCACATCGGGATATGGCTTGTGGTACAGACAGGAGGATGGGGTGAAGCTATGTGGCTTCACAGATGCAGATTGGGCAGGGAGCCCAACGGACAGAAAGAGCACATCTGGAGGGATCTTCAGTATCGGTTCAACAGCAGTTTCTTGGTATAGCAGGAAGCAGAGATTCGTGGCACTCATTTCAGCAGAGGCTGAGTATATGGCAGCAAGCTTGGCTGCATGCGAGGCCATATGGATGAGGAAGATCATGGTCGGGTTGTTCGGGTCACACTTGGAGCCTATTGTGATTTATTGTGATAACCAGAGTTGCATTAAACTCTCAGCTAATCCAGTATTTCATGATAGATCCAAACACATCGACATCAGGTACCATCATATCAGAGATTGTGTGCAGTGGAGGATCATGTTACTTTCATACATTCCCACGGAGGATCAGGATGCTGATATCTTGACGAAGGTGCTCACCAGGAGAAAATTCGAATACCACAGAGGCAGGATAGGGGTGGCAGATAATCCTTATCTTATTGAGAGGGAGTGTTGAGATTGCAACAAGATGATGAGCTTAGTGGAAAGAAGTCGCCTTCACTAAGTGGGCCCGCAGGCTATTTTTGGCGCAAAGTCTATTTTTAGACTATGTCTATTTTTAGACATATGGATCATGTTCTATGAGTTGCGGGATGCTATTTATGGATGGTTGGTCAAGTCGGAAAAAATATATGGACTTATATTTTTAGACATATTGGGCGGAATCTATTTTTAGATTGCCAGTCTAAAAATAGATATGTCGAATATTATTAGCTCTTAATAATATTTGGACTCTAAACATTATCTTATCCTCTTGGAGCACTTCAGTTCGAGTCACGGATGTGGCACATGCAGCTGACAGAAGGAATTATGCTATTCCTAGGGTTTAGTGGAGCTATTGCATGGTTGAATTCAGTTAGAACTCATGTGACAGAGTTTGGTGGAGTTGATGAGACAGTTAATGGAGTTGTGTTCAGTTTAACTTAGTTGAGCTAGTTGTATCTAGTCTAACTGATTGATAAAATTAGTGAGAGTGGTGTGAATTAATTATTAATTAATTCACTAATTATTAACTCATAAATCAACTAAAGAATACATCAGTTAACTGCAGTGCATGGACAGTTTCAGTGGAGACCAGTGAAGAGGTAGGTGAAAGAGTAAGTGTGACTATCAGTTGTGACTATACTGGTGCATGAGATTTGCACACACATTGATGGAGAAGCCAATGAGGATTGCGCAGTACATACCAGTGGGATTTGAACCTTGATCTGGTAATTATCCATATTGGATTGCGCAGTAGAGGTTGGCTAACAGGTGGAGCAGATTGGAGCATGTGTTTTGTATGATCTGAGCTTGTGTAGTGTGTAACAATTGGAGATTGTACTGAGAGCTTGTGAGGAGTTTGTACAATGATTGTTACATGATATCTATCATTATAATATATAGATAGTTGGGGGTTTTCAGCTTTAAGCTTTCCCATAAATACTATGTTTATATGTGTGATTTTTTATGGTTTTAATGTGCGCATGCGATTGTTTATATTTCCGCAAATTGATGATCAATAGTAGAAGAGGTTATGTATTATGCATGAAGCTCAAATAGTGTGTGATCAGGATAATCTCGGTGAATAAGTTAACAGTTATTCAAATTTCTACATTATGTACCTTGGAGTTGATTTTTCATCGGAATTGCTGGATTAGAGTATCAGATTTCATTTGAAAGTCTCAAGATGGATATGGTATTTCTATCTATTCACTGTTAATTTATTTTGTTTTATGGTATTCTCTTTTAAATTTGCTATCATTTATATGTACTTTGTTTCATAATATTTATTTATATATATCATTTTTGAGTATATTAGAAATATTTATCTTTCGTAAGTGTATGTAAATGATATACAATGATGAATACAATATGCTAATATAACTCTGTTTAATTTCTTAAACAGAGTTATCTTTATTTTTTGCTGCACATTTAAATTAAACTATAATACATTTTTATGGTTATTGTTCAATTGAAACAGTTTTAAGTGGTATTCACATATGATACCTGGGTTAGTTTTAGAATTTCTTTATCAGTATTTAAATTAGACTAGTTAGTATTTTCATTTCAAGTCATTTAGTCCCATTTCCCCCATCCAATCATTCCATTAACAACCCATTCAAATTATTAGGAAACTGGTCCTATAAATCTAGTCAGAGCCACCATTCCAAATAGAAAAGGAGTTGTCTTAAGGTCCCAACCGAGTGGTTATCCCCGGATGTTTGAAGCAGCGATTTTCGAGGCTTCAACATTTTTAGCGCTAGAAGGAGGGCCATAAGCTATGAATGGCAGATAAATCTAAATCCGAAAGCCATTCTAAGATCACATCACCCTCATCCCATTCAATTTCTTCTACATCTCAAATCACAAGAGAAGAAATTGAGAAAATTATTCAAACACCCACTACCAAAGTCTCAGAACAATCAGATAATCCAACTCCAGAGTCCCCTGAAGTTGAGGCTTTGACCCATAAACTTCAAAGTTTCTCATTATCATTAGAAGAATCAGAATTATCTGAAGGTAGTGTCACTTCGCAATTTGTTTCTTCCAGACCTCTTACTAGATCACAAAGTGAAAAACTTGGAATTTCCCCAAAAGAATTTCCTATTCCTAGTAGGGTCAAATCAAGAAAAACTCCACCGGAAACAGAAATTGGTACGAGTTCATCATCGCATATTCAAAAAACTATTTCCCAATCTCCAAATCAATAAAGTACAGTAGTCTCATCTACATCTGCTCAATCTTCCTCTTCCGCTCAGACTTCATCTACTCAATCTTCATCTCCTCAAACCACATCTACTCAAACGTTAATTGTCTCTTCTGGAACTTCAACAGTTACTACTAATATACCAGTTATCCCTTCTACTTCATCTATTATCGTTACAAGAATGGCACAACCAGCACAAAGACCATGGACCAGACCAGGAGCTATGAATATGGCTGCACCTTTACATGATCTACCTGATCATCCTGAAAAATAGCTCCCAAAGTTTAGTCTAGATAGTGGTGTATCAGCAGAAGAACATATCAATAACTTCATGCTTGCTATAAAATTGAATAAAGTAGTGAATGAAGATGTTGTAGTCCGATTATTTCCCTACACTTTGCAAGGAACAGTAGGATCCTGGTACTTTTCTTTACCTTCATATTCAATTACAAGTTGGGATATGTTTGAGGAACAATTTTTAACTAAATATGGACATGATAGATCAGTTTCTACCCTAATTAACGATCTCTCCAATTTAAAGACTCAATCAAAGGAACACATTAAAGACTTTAACTCACGATTTAATAAACTCTTTAACAAGATCCTTGCAACATCTAAACCAAGTGAAAAAGTTAGAAATGAATGGTACATTAACGCTTTACCCTCAAATATAGCAATCTTCGTAGATAGAGCTGCAAAACCAACTTTAGCTGAAAATATGAAGGAATCTATTTCAGTGGAAAAGCATATGATTTCTCTTGATAAGAAAAACATTTTTTATGAAACAAAATCAAAGAAAGTCACTTTTAAAGATGATTCCAAGAAAAAGACACCAAGAGATCCATATGACATGGAAGGTTTACAGAAAGTTCTTAAGACCATGTCTAATAAGATGGTTGAAATCAAGAAGCAGGTAGCAGAGACTTCTATGAAGATACCATTCAGAAATTTCAAGAGAAATCAAACTGAGTCAAAACCTCCCAATGCAATTTCCAATGCAGAATCAGAAGATGAAGAAGAAGAAGAGAATCCTCTAATATCAGACGAAGAAGATGAAAGAGAAGAAGAAGTTGAACTAAATGGAATGTGGGATTTCATTCTCCCTAATTCAGATAGTGACATAGAACAGGAAGCTATGCCTGTAAGTACTAGGAGAAAATCTACATCGGAACCTGTTCAAACTGCTCCGAAGAAGAAAAATACAACTCCAAGTACCGAAGACAAAACTCCTGCAAAAAATACTTCTTCATTTCCCACTCACAATCAGCCATCGTCTCCCAATCCTCCCACATCATCATCCAAAACTCTGGTAGTATCAGATCCAATGGATTATAATATATTTGAGGACATGAAAAATACTAGAGCGAATATCTCATTACATGAACTTAGCAAACTCAAACATCAACAAAAGCTGTTATTAAAAGAGTTAAACACTACACCCATTGCTCCTCTTCCAAGTGGTGTAGTAGCTAAAGCAGCTAAAGGGACTGGTAAGCCAACAGACAAAGTAGATGCATCTGACATAGTTCTTATTGGAGAAATATCAAGTTCCCAGACACCTCCATTTCTGCTAACCTATGAAATCTACAATAAGAATTTTCATAATTTTTTGATTGATTCGGGAGCATCTTCTAATATAATGCCTTCTTCAGTTTGTGCTAAGTTGAATATCGAACCTTAGAAGTCCGTTGTTCATATTGTACAATTGGATCGCTCTAAGGTTCAAGTTATTGGAGAAATCAATTCAGTCACCATTAGACTAGCCTCTGACCCTAGGATTGTTCAAATAATTGATATTCTAATTGCAGATATTCCAGAATTCTATGGGTTAGTCTTAAGCAGGGACTGGTCTGCTAAACTTAATGGTTATATCTCAACCGATTATTCACATATGTGGCTTCCCTACAAAGGGAAACCTAATCAAATCAAAGTCGAACGAGAGAAACATATGACGCACACTGTAACTCAATTCGAACAACCGAATGAACCTGTAGCTTTCAACAATAATATTCTTGGAGGTTATTCTGCCGAGTCTTTTCTTGGAAATTTTACCGCACCACAATAACCATTCTCTGTAAATACTTTTGTTTCTCAAATTGAAAATTTTTCGCAATTTGATTCTTCCAGAATTGTAAATATTTATGATTCTTTTGTAGATAAACCCATAGATAGAAATTTATTTTGGTCATTATATTTTGATGGATCGAAATCTAATGATGGAGCAGGAGTAAGATGCATCCTAATTGATCCAAAAGGAGAGAAAACTATGTTATCATGTAGATTAGAATTTGAGTGCACTAATAATGTTGTTGAATATGAAGCCTTGATTCAAGGGATTTATAAGGCCATAGGGTTAAATGTAAAATACCTGAAAGTTTATGGAGATTCTGAAATTGTCATAAGACAAGTGAGGAATACCATCCATTGTCTTTCAGGACATCTTAAACACTATCAAACCCTAGTACAAGATATTACCACTCAATTTCTAGAATTTAATATTTCTTCTATTCCCAGGAATGAAAACACATCAGCTGACTTGTTAGCTAATGTTGCATCCAAACTCCTTCCTGCTGAAGATTGCAATCCTGATAGATTTTTAGTAGAGTTAATTTTTCGCCCATCTGTCCGAGATAATATCACTAACTGGAGAGTATTCTACCATGATCAAGATATTTTGAATTTCTTAACTTCTGAGAAATCATACGATGAACAAATTATTGATGAAGATGATCATGATCTGCAAATTACTTCAAGAAATTGTTATACCATTTTTTTGGTCATCTAACCTATTATTATTAGATGAACCCAAGTACACCATGTAAGACCAATTTTACCCCAAGTAAAATTGCTTTCACCACATAAAATAACTTATTTGGTCATTTTTAACCCAAAAAAAAGCAATTAATTAAATAAATCTTTATTTATTTAATTATTTCCTAAGAACAAGTTATTTAAATCATTATTTAAATAATATTCTTAGTTAAATTTGACTAAATCATCCATAAATAATCAAATAAATCATTATTTATTCCCATCATTCCCCTAAAATGATAAATAAATCATTTATTTATTTATTATTTATAAATAAAGGAATTGACCCAAGTCAAGAATCCTTTTCCCTCCAACAAATATAATAAAATATTCCTAAAGGTGCTTCTAGAATTCGATTAATAATATTTTATTCATGCACCGAGTTCTAGACCGCCCCAATATTTTGTTATAAATAGGGGGGTTTTCCCCATTCATTAACCACCTTCATTGCATTAGATCACTCTAGATCTTCTCTTGGTCACCATTTTCCATTTTGCTTTGTGAACTCCCATTGAGTTCTATGTTTGCTTTTCCACATCCATAAGAGAGAGAAATGCTAGATTTGAAACACTGAGGACTTCCAAGAACCCATCCCACTGAGGAGAACCGGAAAACACCTTTCTTGTTTTCCTCTCAGGTGCCCCATTCTTTAATATAATACAAAATTCTTTTATATACATTCTTCTTGTCTTGTTCATTGGATTTATGGAGCTATGTTATTTCTTATCTGCTTAATATCTTTTGTGCTTAGATCTGAATTTGTGCAGCAATCTTAAAGGTATTTTGCAGCCGTAACCGATGTTAGGGCTATTTGTTATGCGTAGCTAAAGTGATATTTTACGACAAAAGAATCATACTAACAATTGGCGACTCCACAAAGGTTTTCTTTTGCGACCACTGTCATTTTATCTATTCTTGCATATCCAGCTGTTTCAGACCCTAGGGTTTCTCTTCCATTTTTTGTTTTTCCTATTTTTATGGTGATTTTCACCCCTAAAACCATTTAAACAGTTAAATTTTTAA
The DNA here is from genome assembly GCA_034641835.2 of Pinus albicaulis. NCBI lineage: Eukaryota > Viridiplantae > Streptophyta > Pinopsida > Pinales > Pinaceae > Pinus > Pinus albicaulis. Next base: position 1,340,111,896 of record CM076578.1, read on the forward strand.
CTTCCGTGTGTTTCTGGCCTTATTGCGCAGGTGACAGACATCAGCCGTAGCTGAGACGACAAAATTTTTATGAAATCTACCGCCGAGACAGCCAGATCTGTAGGTCACACTTATTGGCCAAAAAAGTGCGACCTGAGCCTCAAGACGCACTTTTCTACCCCAAACCTGTGACCTGGACTGAAAACAGGTCAGAACCTGTGACCTGCCCTTTTTCTGCAAATTTTTCAGCACTTTTTCTGGGTTTGTCTGAAGCTTCTGTCAGGGTTTTCCAGCCTCTGTCTCTGCCCGTTTGGACCTGTTTCTGATATGCTTCACTCACCTAAGAGGGAATCTTTCCCTTTAGGGCTCTAGTACCCTCCACTTTTTGTGGACGAGTCTTTACTGTTTCAGAAGTCTAAATTTCCAGAGTTTCAGCCCTCTTTTTCTCAGATCTGATACCTCATTTTCAGATCCCTTTAGATCAGCTCCTCTCCCTCTCAAAACCACCTCATCTCGTTTTTGTTTGGGTTCATTTCTAAGGCCATTGCCTTGTCTCTCCTATCTGTAGCTGATCTCCTCCTTTTTAGCAGCAACCTTGCGTCTGCCTCTTTGCTGTTCTCTGCACCACTTTTCAGCAGATTCACCCTTTGGATCCCAGTCCCTCCGGACCTTCGATCTATTGGCATCTTTTAGCGTGCTTTGCCTGGTTTTTTCCCTCTTGTAGACTAGTTTTAGAGACCCGCCTTTTTGGGTTAGATTGCTACATTATTAGTTGTTAATTTTCTGTTCTTTCAGTCTTATTTACTGCAGATTTCTTTTCCATTACGCAACACACTTTTTCTTTTACTCTCAAAATGTCCGGGTTTAAACAATTAAAATTTACGCATGCCACACATTGACCCTAAGCGAAGAAGCGTCTGGTTAACACTGCCTGGCAAAGACTTTAAAATAAATTGTCACTACACCTCTCTGCCCTTGACCTCAATTGATTTTGTCCCCCCCTTCCCTCGTCGGTTTATCTTCTTCTTGTCATCATTACGCCCCTAAGGCGCCGCTCTTGGAGACTTCTTGGCCTTCATCCTCAGTTTCCGCTTGGACGACTTCCTCCTTCTCGTCTTCATCGAGTCAGTCTTCCCCTGAGTCCGCACTCCGACTCCTCTTCTGATTGTTCGGGTTCTCCCCCTACTTCTGGTTCCCCCTCTTTTCCCTTCACCATGTCTAGTTCCAGACCTAGCCCTAACCCCAGTTCTACCGCCGGGTCCATTTCTAGTGGAACCACTACGGGACCTACCTCGACTGCCCCATTACTCCCTTATATGGCTGGCCTCAGTCTCCCCGACTTCAATCAGCTGATTAATGATCCCATTCGCCACGATGTGAGTTGGCCTGCTATGCCAACCAAGCTCCCCTCCGACATTCCCAAGTTCGAAGGCCTTGCTAGCGAAGATCCCTCTAACCATATCCGATCTTTCCACATGTGGTGCTCCTCTAATTCCATCACCGATGACTCCATCCGTTTTAGATTGTTCCAACGCACGCTTACAGGCGACGCTTCTAAATGGTATGTTGAACAGGCCACCTCCTCCCATACCACTTTTGCGACCATTGCCCAAGCCTTTTTATCCTACTTCTAGCTCCCCCTCCGATACGACACTGGTACCGAGCTTTTAACCTCTTTCCATCAATCCTCTTCGACCCGCCTTTCTGCTCATGTCCAGGAATGGCGGCGAAGACGGAGCTTGTGCCGCGCTCCCCCCTTTGAAGATCGGGTTTACATGGATTGGTTCCTTCGCTCCCTCTTACCTCCCATTGGCAAAGATGTCGCATCCCATTTTCCCCAAACCGAAGAAGCGGCCCTCCAAATAGCCTTGAAGTACGACCTTATCTACGCCCAATCTGGTTATGTTTATACCGTCCTCCCTGACCTTCCAAAACCCAATGGCCCTAATGCCTCGGGGGCATCTCACTCTGCCGACGGTATTTTTGGAGCCCTGTCACATACCTCCGCCCAACCTCTTCCGAGCCATGGTTTTCCCCCAGGGGCCAGCCCCTCCGGCGTTTTCTCCCCTCCCGGTAGCATGTATTCAGGCTATGGCATGCCTCCTCCTTTTTCCCACCCTCCTGCTTACCTTACTACTGCCCACCCTACCCCTTATCCATATCCACAACCTAATGTCCCCGCTCCTCCAGAATTTGGACCTTCCACTCCATTGCCTTTTCCACCCCCACAACCGCACTTATTACCCCCCCCAGAGAAAGTATTTGCACAACAGGGGGCACCTAATGTTCCTCCTTCTCAAAGAAGGAGAAGGGGAAATCAATCCGCTTCTGGTAATTGTGGACCCAATCCTTCCAATATCGACCCTACCACTGCCAACTAGCCACAGGGCTCTCAGCCCAAGCCGGACAGGCCACTTCGCACCAATAAGCCCTATTCGTGTTGCGGTGTTTATGGTCACTACACTCATGATTGTCCCTTATTACCACAAATGTGACAACTTTGGGATTCTCAGGCCACCGTACGGGGACAGCAATCCTCCCCTACTACCCCTCCCACCCCCGTTACTTCTCAACCTGCTATGTTTACCGATCCTTTCCCGCAACAAGGATTTGTGGCCACTCAACCACCTCACACCCCGGTAACCACTCACCCTTCCCCTTCTAGTTCCTTTGATTACCAGATTATCATGATGGCTTCTGACCCACCTCTCACTGTCGACCTCAATCTTCAAACTCGGTCCCGTCAGTATTCCACACCTCCTATTCCGCCTGTCTTTGAGTCTCCATCGTCAGGTCCTACAGAGCCTCTATCGACACCCAATGGTCCCTTGAAACTCCCTCTGCCCAAAGCCGAGGTTCATCCCAAGCCTCCTAAGGGACCATTACGCTGAAATGTTGCCTCTAGTTAGGCTGCCCATTCATACAGCATAGTAGACGATCTGGCCCAATCTCCTGCTGCCATTTCAACACTAGAACTCCTCCAGTCGTGTCCTTCTCAAAAGAGGGCTCTCCTATCTGCCATGGGCGCTGTAGATCCTGCTAATGACCAATTGATTGTTTTCGACACCCGTTTGTCAGACCATCCCCCTCTTCCTCCTTCAATTTCTTTCCAAATCCCAGTCAAAATCCGAAACACCAATGTTTCTCGGTGTATTATTGATGAGGGGGCATCTACCTGCGTAATTTCCGCTTCGGTTTGGAAACAACTCGGCTCCCCTGAACTTGCCCCTTCCACCATCACCCTTCGTGCATGGGATGGCCATGCCTCCCAGCCCATTGGCCTATTTCGTAACTATCCTATCACCCTTGCCGGCAAAACTGTTTGTGTTGACGTTGAATTTATCGACGCCCCTCTTGACTACAACATCCTTTTAGGGCGTAGTTACACCTATTCCATGTCAGTCATCCCGTCCGCAGTACACCGCAAGATTTTTTTCCCTCATAATGGCAAGATTGTCACCATTAACCAATTGACCTACCATGAAACAAAATCTCAGACCTCCCCTGAGTCCACCATCTCTACTGTCACCAATAAACCAACTGTTGATTCGTTGACCAGTGTTTCCCTCGGTGTCTACAAAGACTCCTCTATGCTTGGCACTTTTCCTGGTCCTCCCCCTCCTCCCGTCCCTAACCCCAACTCAGCGAATGTTTGCATGATGCAATCGTCTCAGGCTAGCCTTCCGCAGCCTACTCCAGCTAGTCAGCAACCTCTATCTCACCCACCGCCTCCTGCTCCTAGCCCTTCGCTTCAGTCAACTGAACCTTTTTCACTCAGCCCTCCCCATCACACTCAAGAACCTTCCTACCCTCCCAAGTCGGTTCCCCCTGGTCTCCACCATATGGGAGCCATCCCCCCTGGTCATTACCCCGCCGATCAAATACCTTTCCTTGCCGCGCCCCCCCCCCCCGGCGTCTATTCGGTTCCCATCATGGCCACCCTTTCCCTCCCTAATTCAACCTTGGGAATTCCAGTATGGTATCTTACTCCTCCAGCCAAGACCCCACCAGGCCACCCCAAACCATACATAGCCATGACACCCGTGCAACCGATGCCCTTCGCTCCTTCCACCACCACAGTGCCCCTAGCCCCTTTGCAGAACCCTCCTAAGGCTGCGACAGCTGCAGGAAAGAAACGCAAAACTTGCAAGGGGGCATCCACTGACAAGGCCACCACCCCTGACCTTACCCCGCCCCCACCCGCCAAGCCTTGTGCCTTGTGTGATGGTATAGGTCATCCCACCCATAATTGTCCTGAGTTGCCCCGTATCCAACCCATGGTTAAAGTCGCGTTCCCTAAATCTACAGTCCCTGACACCTCTGTTTCTTCCTCATCCGTAGCCAAGAACCCAAAGACTCTTCGCACCAACAAACCATTATTCCCACCATTGTCCTCACCTCACGCATTACCGAGCCTCTTTAGAGGTCATTCGCGAGTACGAAGTTGAACAAAATCAATCTTCCTCGCCTATCCTTGCTCAGTATGTGTCAAGTTTACTTGAGGATCCCCCGGTTACCATTGAAATCCCTCCCCCTGATGTTGATATGTCTGAATCTGCTGCTCCTCTCTTATACCTATCATCATCCGCACACCCCTCAAAGTACATCCCCTCTGAATCCACTCCGTCTGTTTCACTTGATCCCCCTTCCGCCACTTTTTTGGACTCTTTATGTTTCGACCATCTTTTTTCTTTTTTCATTTCCCCTAATGACCCATATGTGCACTTTTATTCCTCTACTGATGATCTAGGTAGCTTTGCAGCCTCTTGTGGTTTCCACCACCTTTCCTTGCCTTCCCATCATCCCAATACTCCCATCTGTATCTATGATGTACTTCGCACCATGGGTCCCCGATTTTCCTCCCTTTTCTTTTCTTGTGATAATATTCCCTCGACCCTCTCGTCCACTCACTACCTTGGTTACGCCGATGGCGCCAGTCGTTATTCTTGAAACCTTGCCTCAGCCGCCTGGACCATTTTTACCCCCTTGCATACCCTTGTCCTTGCAAATGGGGTCTGCATTGGTCAAGCCACCAATAATCAGGCCGAATATGATGCAATTCGTGGTCTCTTAGTCGATGCTCTCTCTCATCACATCCTCCATCTGCATGTCCATTTAGATTCCCTGCTTATTGTCTTACAACTTAATGGTGTCTATCGTGCACATAACCCTCTCCTGTTTAGACAATATTTACGAGTGCAGCTTTTGATCCGCCAATTTAGATTCATTACATTTAGCTATATACCTAGAGATCAAAATCATTATGTAGATCAACTCGCAAACCATGTTCTAGACTGGCATTTATCACACACAACACAATAACATTTAACACCATCAATCAAATACATCCATCATATATACCATATCACATGTGTTTTTAGAGTCCATCTGCTCTGAAACATACGACATGCCCATAGCATGTTAAACAAAACATAACTACAAAAATGGGGGGCACCGTTTGCCCCTACAAAAACACTGGGGGGGGCACCACCTGCCCTACACCCAATCACTCCCTGGAGGATCCCGAGCCAATGGCTCTACTCCCGCAGCTCATAGATCATGCACAGTCTGACCAGCCATTGCCATGCGTCGCATGATACCTCGCCACTCCGCGGGTAGCCCAATACACAACTCTATGTATCAGTCATCTAAATCCTGCCAACCACACTCCGACACACCAGTCAGCAATCCCTCACATCTACGACGGATGTCCTCCACTAGTGTGGCCATCTCCTCGCTCTGTCCTGTCCTCGATCCACTTGCCCCTGTAGCTCCTTCTGATGCAGGACGTCCCATATATCCGGCCGGTTTTACCGGAGCTATATGTGCATTCCAAAAAGTATAAATATTAGCACCATACAGACTAGTCACAAACTTTAAAATGCACATAACATATTAGTTTCTTGTCACTTACCATCGGGTCGCCATACTTGACCAGGTGGAAGCGGCAAGTCCGGATCTCCCCAATAACTCATCCCACTATAGGGATAGTCGTCTATGTATAATGGCATCTGATCCCAATGGGCGAAGAACTCTGGTCGGCACACCCGTCTGACTGCCCCTCCCCCTCCTCTACTTATTAATCATCCCCACCGACACATCTGAGGCTCTCTCAGACCTCCATTAGGCAACTGTACACGAGGTCGTAAGGTCGGGATCTTCTCAAAGAAGAAAGAGCACAACATCGTCCCATAGGCGCAATCATGATTCACTTGCCGATTGCATAGCGACAACTGTCGTTTCACCAACACCAACATCATATGGGCCCACCCATAGTAGGTTCCACTCAGCACACTCTCCACGATCATCATCTGCCCTCCAGTGATGTGATGGAACGCCTGGCTACCCAAGACCCGTAACACTGCTGCGGCCACCGCCCGGGTCTCCAACCTCTCTAGATCACCAATGGATATTCGAGTCCCCTTGACTCGGACCCCTAGTCGACAATGTCGCTCAACAAACTCCATAATGTTACACCCACGTGGTAACATTGGCTGCGTATTTCCCGCCATCCCTAATGGTGGGAGACCAGTCAAGAAATACAAATCCTAGACCGTCAGCTTGATCCTGTGCCCCTGCACTACAAATGCCTCCTGATCTGGATCCCAGTAACTGATAATACGGGCCAACAAGGGCTCTCCAGCCCTCATCAATGGGTTCTCCAAAAATTTCAGCACCCCATACCTAGCTAGTACACGACGGACACCCTGATCCGCCTGGATCTTCGTCCGTAATGTACCTAAGTCTCTCTCTCTCCATTTGATCACTATATCTGCCATATCTGCACAAAAACATCAATTTGTCAGTCTACAGATCCACACAACTGCATCTATCCACACCAAAACTGAATCTCAACCCAATACAGCACTAAAATCACCTCCCTCTCACAGGTCGCACTTTTCAGCAAAAACCTGGGCCAGGTCGCACTTTTCAGACCCAAAGCTGCGTCCCAGGTCGCAGTTTTTGCACCAAAAAGTGCGACCCGTCCGTGAGGAAGAAATAGGGGCAGTTACTGAGATTTAAAGCCCTAATCTGCAATTTGAATCCATCAAAAACAAAGCTTAAGATTAGGCCTCTCACTTGCAACTGACGGATCACAATTCCAACGGTCGGTTTGTCCGCTACGATCACCGCAAGATTTAGGGCCTTCTCTCCTCTCCACATTCACCACAGCTCCACAAGCAAATAAATGATTTTGGAGGGAAAACACCCTATTAGAAGAAAACCCCTATTTTTTCTTTCGCCCGCTGCGACAAAACCGTAGCCTCGTTTGACACACCGTCCGCACCGTTGGAAAGCTCTCACCAAGCACTCAAATGGGTATCTGTCCATTTTTTATGTTTTGATACTTCACCTAGACACATTTTTTCCATGAAGGGTCTATTCACCTCTTCTCAAAATTGAATTTCTTCACTTACGACACTTGTACTTGGGCACCACTTTGCCTCCTTACTCATATTCGTTCGTGTTGATTTTCGTCATGAGCTACCCTATTGTACTCATGCTTTTATGGTTCCCCATTGGATCCGTACTATGAGGCAGCACCATCGAGTCTCCCTTGTTTAGATCATTCGAGTCGAGTCACCAGCACATTCATGGAGTCTATCCCAAGTCCCTTTGTACCTCGCCATAGTCCTCCATCCTTTCCTGCTTGGCCCCTCCCTCATGACCCACATCATGGCCTTGAATACCCCTGTCCACTCTCCCTCGTGATATTGTGTCAGTCGCTGCCAAGCCATTCATACACTTTATGCTCTAACAAGGGAAGTCGTCCAACCACTCCTCCATTTCTCTCATTCCATCATCATCATTAGTGTCCACTTGGTCGTTTCTCTACTATTTTCCCCGTGCCTTAGGTGGGGTTCCCTTATTGCCTCACCTATGGCAGACCTACTTCTGTCGACATCAGCTCATTTATTTCAGAAGCCAAGTCTAGGGGGTAGTGTCCCTTGGTTCGAGATCCTATCAGCATGATCGTGATCTATACACTTGATGGTCCAGTGATGCAGCAGTAGCTCTTGATGATTCTCGGGTATGTGTGAGATGTCTCAACCCTCGTGAGGGGGTGGCCCTGCAGGTAGCCCCCCACATGCCCGGATGACTTCCTTTCCACCCCTGATGCAGCTCTTCCCATTTGATGATATCAGCCTCCACCGCTTGCAGCGCCTCTTCGATTTACACGTATCAGTCAGATGTTGCGAGCCCTTCCCCGCGTGTAGGGGGCATTTGGGTGTATTTGTATCTCATGTACTACCATATTATTGTATAAGTCCTAACGATTATTCTAGGCATCGCATGTATGTGGGATCCATCATGTTATTTCTCTGGCTCATGTTTCGGCCAGCACATGCTTCATTCTTGCGTTCCGTGGTTTTCCAGGCGCCTTATTCTTTGTACTTATTGTGTTTCGTGGTTTTGCGGGCGCCTTATTCTTTGTACTTTGTCTCGGAGGGCATAGGTATGCCTCCCCTGCCGCCTTTAGCATAGGTACCACTTCATAGAGACTTGTTGCACCTGTAAGTCTCGTCTCCTCAGGGATTAGCCTTTACCACATCAGACACATTACACTTCTCTCTCTTGCTTCCCATTCACTATCTAGTGATTGAGTTCTTACAAAGTACTTCGGTCATACGATTTGCTCCTAACACTCGTACGTTGGGGGGCAATCTGTTATACCATTTTTTTGGTCATCTAACCTATTATTATTAGATGAACCCAAGTACACCATGTAAGACCAATTTTACCCTAAGTAAAATTGCTTTCACCACATAAAATAACTTATTTGGTCATATTTAACCCAAAACAAAGCAATTAATTAAATAAATCTTTATTTATTTAATTCTTTCCTAAGAACAAGTTATTTAAATCATTATTTAAATAATATTCTTAGTTAAATTTGACTAAATCATCCATAAATAATCAAATAAACCATTATTTATTCCCATAATTCCCCTAAAATGATAAATAAATCATTTATTTATTTATTATTTATAAATAAAGGAATTGACCCAAGTCAAGAACCCTTTTCCCTCCAACAAATATAATAAAATATTCCTAAAAGGTGATTCTAGAATTCGATTAATAATATTTTATTCATGCATCGAGTTCTAGACCGCCCCAATATTTTGTTATAAATAGGGGGGTTTTCCCCATTCATTAGTCACCTTCATTGCATTAGATCACTCTGGATCTTCTCTTGGTCACCATTTTCCATTTTTCTTTTTGAACTCCCATTGAGTTCTATGTTTTCTTTTCCACATCCATAAGAGAGAGAAATGCTAGATCTGAAACACTAAGGACTTCCAAGAACCCATCCCACTGAGGAGAATCGGAAAACACCTTTCTTGTTTTCCTCACAGGTGCCCCATTCTTTAATGTAATACAAAATTCTTTCATATACATTCTTCTTGTCTTGTTCATTGGATCTATGGAGCTATGTTATTTCTTATCTGCTTAATATCTTTTATGCTTAGATCTGAATTTGTGCAGCAATCTTAAAGGTATTTTGCAGCCATAATTGATGTTAGGGCTAATTGTTATGCGTAGCTAAAGTGATCTTTTACAACGAAAGATTCATACTAACAGAAATAATGAAAATCTGATTCCCAAATCTGTTGTCAAATTAGAAAATATTTATGATATTAAAGACAGATTCAAGAAAGTTACTAATGCCAAAATTCAAAGTTCAACTTTAAAGTTTGAATTAGTCAATCTTGGCTCTGATTCTAAACCTCAGAATGTTAATTTAGGTCTCACTTTAACTCCAGAAGAACGATCTACTTTCATTAAACTTCTGAGTAAATACAAAAATGTCTTCGCTTGGAATTATGATGATTTAAAGACTTATGATACTTTTGTAATTCAACACACAATTCCAATGTTATCTAATGTTAAGCCTGTGCAACAGAAATTGAGAAAGATTCATCCAAATCTTGAAGATCGAATCAAAACAGAACTCAACAAGCTTCTGAAAGCCAAAATCATTTTTCCCGTAAGGCATTCCAATTGGGTTTCCAATATGGTACCTGTTAGGAAGAAAAATGGAGATATTAGAATCTGTATTGATTTCAGGAATTTTAACAAGGCATGTCAAAAGGAAAATTTCTCATTGCCAACTATGGAGAAAATTCTCCAAAAGGTAGCTGGTTCTGAACTCATGTCCTTCCTTGATGGATTTTCAGGATATAATCAAATTCTAGTACATCCAGATGATAGGTTGAAAACCACTTTCAAAACCAAATGGGGAACTTATGCTTATCAGAAAATGCCTTTTGGTTTAATGACTGCAGGAGCTACTTTCCAGAGATCCATGGACATAACATTTAAGGGTCTGATTAATAGATCAGTTGTCATTTATCTTGATGACATAACAGTTTATTCAAAAAAGAGATCCAATCATCTACAAGATCTGAAAAAAATATTTGAAAGATGTAGAAGATTTGGTATTTCATTAAACCCAAAGAAATCTTTCTTTGCTCTTGATCAAGGAAAAATCTTAGGGTTTTTTGTGTCAAAATATGGTATATATATCAATCCTGATAGAGTTAAAGAAATTTCTGACATTTCTTTACCTCACGATAAAAAGTCCATGCAATCATTTCTAGGTCAGATTAATTTTGTAAAAATATTCATTCCAGATTTTTCCTTAATTGTTTTGCCTATGCAGAATATGATTAGGAAAAGCTCAGTGTTCAAATGGGGCCATAAAGAAAAAGAATCCTTCAATGCAATCAAGAAGGCAATTATTGATGCACCTACATTGAATACTCCCAATTTTTTCAATGATTTTATTCTGTATACTTTGGCACCGAAACTTCTTATGCTGCTGTTTTAACACAACTCAATGATCAAAAAATCGAAGCACCGATTTCTTTCTTCAGCTCAAATCTGCAAGGAGCTGAGCTGAATTATTCTGATGTTGAAAAAAAAACTTTCACTGTATTTAAGTCAATCAAGAATTTTAGGCCTTTTCTCTTAAAAACACACACAAAAGTGATTGTTCCTTTCTCAGCAGTAAGACAATTACTAATTCAAAGAGAAGTTGGAGAAAAAAGGGCTAATTGGGTGACAACCTTGCAAGAATATGATATTGACATTAAACTAGCAAAGATTGTTAGATGACAAGGTTTTTGCAGATTATTAGCAGGAGCTCATAACATACCATAAAATCAAGATCCAGAGAATTCTAATCAAGTAAATCAGATAAGTGTTACAGATTCTGAATCTCAGTATGCTAATCTGATATTTTACTTGAAAAATGGGTATGCTCCTTCTAATCTCAGCTATAAGAATAAACGTGCTTTAAGATTGAAGGCTACTAAATATGAAATCATTGATGATGTGTTATTCAGAAAAAATTATGATTCAATCTTAATAAGATGTCTTGAAAAGACTGAAGCAAAGAAGGTTTTGCAGGAATTACACGATGGACCAGCAGGAGGTCATTTTGGAGGTGATACCACAGCTCATAAAATCATCCATGCTGGATATTATTGGCCTACCCTTTTTAAAGATAATCATGATTATGTGAGGAAGTGCAATATTTGACAAACTACTAGTGGAAGGCAGAGGAAGCCAGCTTTTCCTCTACAGCCAGTAAACATTGAACAACCATTCGAGCAATGGGGGCTTGATATTATTGGTGAGATAAATCCTCATTCTTCCAAGCAGCATAATTACATCCTCACAGCAACAGATTACTTCACAAAATGGGTAGAAGCAATTCCTCTAAAGGTAGCCAACTCTGATGCAATTATTGATTTCATCGATCAATTCATCATTACCAAGTTTGGTGTACCTAACGCTCTAGTCTTTGACAATGCATCTTATTTTTCTGGTAATAGTATAATGGAATTTTCAATTAAGAGAGGTTTTAAATTTAAATATTCAGCTAACTATTATCCACAAAGTAATGGTTTAGCTGAATCCACTAATAAAAATCTCCTCAAAATCATTAAAAGGACTATTGATCAAAGCCAAAAGAATTGGCACAAGTCTTTAATCTTTGCATTATGGGTTGATCGTATTACTCTTAAAGCTTCTATTGGAACTTCACCTTTCAATTTAGTTTATGGTAAAGAAGCTGTAATACCATCAAATCTAGCTCTTCCATCATTAGCCCTGGTGAAATTCATTGAAGAAAATCCTTCCTCGTCCATTCAATTGAGATTTGATCAAATTCTAAAATTAGAAGAGGAAAGAGAGAAAGCAAGAAGTGTTCATGAAAAACATCAACAGCTTGTTAAATCTTATTTTGATTCAAATTCCACCGACTCAAAAAATTTGTCAATTGGTGATCTTGTTCTGAAATGGGATAAAGCACATGAAGAAAAGGGTAAGCATACCAAATTCCAAAATATGTGGCTTGGACCATTTCAGATTTCTAAAAAGATAGGCTCATATACATTCATACTTCAAGATTTAACAGGAAAGAGAGAATCTCTTCCTGTAAATGGGCTTGTCTTAAAGAAATTCTTTTCATAAGGAGGTAACCCCTTCTTACTTGTACATATTCTTTTCTGCAATTTTCATTTGTTTTTGTAAATAAAAGTTGTTAATAGTCTTTAATTGACTTTTTACTATTATAAAATTTCTTAGAAAGAATGTTATAAATACTTATTTTAAGTAAATAAGAATTTTTAGGGAATTGATTACAATTTTTATATAGTTTAAAATAAAATGTTAAACTTTGAAAATTTGTTTAAAACATTTGCATGATCTTATGAAACTTTGAGGAAAATGTAAATCATTATAAGTTTATTAAGCAGAGAAAGGTTATCTTTAAAAATTAAAGACTTTTTCAAGCCTTGGCAAACAAAAACTCTAAAAATTGTCATCCATTTATTCTTAAGGATACAACTATTTCACCCCATCCATTTCGATTGTGATTTTTTAGAATGTAATTCTAAAGAAATTATATGACCAAATTTAGGAGATAAGAGGTCTCATCACGAGCCTGCTTACCATGATCATAGGAAGTAATTAAACTGACATTACCGATACTGCATACCAAAACAGGGTAATGGCTTATAAATTAAGACAAGGAGTCTCATCACGAGCTGGCTTGTTCAGTTTAATTACAACTAGTGAATGGCATTGTTACTAACTGGCTACCAAACCAGAACAATGGCTCTTAAATTAAGAAAAATAAATAAAAGACAAAAAAATAATAAAATATGTCTTATGGATTTATTTTTAAAGAGTCATAATCTTAATTGGATGGGACAATGAATAGTTAATGGTTAAAAGGTAACCCTGTCGAGACTATGAGCGTTTTCTGGCAGCAGAGGCAATGCCTGTGACAATAGAGTATATTACATAAGCTAAACTTGAGAAAATCCACTTACTTTATTATTATCAACCAATCAAAGCTTGAGATAACCCAAAAAATATTTTTATCCTTGAAGAATTAGAAATAAATTGTAAGTGATTTTTATTCTTTTTCATAGTTATATTTTATTTGAATTATCTTAAGAAAAGTTTTCATTATCTTTAGAAATTTTTACTTACTAGAAATATAGTATTCATTTTATTTTTTCAGAGATAACTGTTTCTTCCAGTGAATTTCCAATTGTTGTACTGTACAACAACCCTCCCCATTTTTAAATTTTTAGAATAAATCTCATTTAAAAATAGGTCCCCTTTTTATATTTCTTTTTTCCTAAATAGAAATAAAAGATCAATAGATAAAAGGGTGCATATCACATTTTATTCACAAAGCACACAAACTTTAAAAACTTTCCGATCCGATATATTAAAAGACCTTTTAACATATTTTGAACATATTAGAAAAACTTTATACTTAGAAATATGTTAAGATGAACAGTAATCACAATCGGAAATTTAGAGAAGTTCTTTTAAAGAATTGTTATTGCTTTGAGAAGTTCCGATGCGATCGCGCTCAATCACAATCGCATTTATTAAGTCTTGCACTTTTCTATTTATAACAATGCGATGCGATTTATTGCAATCGTGTTTCGGGAAAAAATTAAACATTGCATTCCTTTCATTGCAAAATTCCGATGAGATTGCGCTCAATCGCAAATCACATTTTCGGAGATAGTATTATAACAGTCCACTTCATTTTAAATCCCCGATGCGATCGGGATTTGGTAAAAACATTTTCACATTCCCTCTCAAACAAATTGTGATGCGATTGTCGCAATCGGAAAATCGGCATGAATCATATTCTATTTATCTTACGCACCATTGAAGACTTGCGATGCAATTTTTATTTCGCCTTTATATTTATTCATCGCATCGCAAAGGATAAAAATTGAATTTTAATATTTATTACAAGAATACGCCGATCTCCGATTGTACGACAATATTAATTGAAAATCAAGTAAAAGATCATGGGTTACTTTGTTTTCAATACGTGAATGTGACCCCTTGGAGAGCATTTATTTTGAAAATACGAGGACATTAGATGGTAATTAAATAAACAAATCTTTGTGTAGTTTTTCTCATTATTGTGTTTTATTTAGGCTGAAAGCATTCATTTGAATTGCAGAACAAAATTTCGAATCCTTTCATTCGCAAAACCAGAGATAATTTACCCGACACTGAAATGTCAAAGAGAAGCAGAAAGTCTAAAGCTACTTTTGTTGCGAAAGCTCCTGTGTTAAACATGCCGTCAAGGAGAAACCGACGAAGCTCAAGCTAGTCACAGACACCTCCTGTAAAGGACTGGGGAAGATGACATGGGAGAATGTATACAAATTTCTTGAAAAAGAGAAACCTAGGGTTATTGTGCCCAAGGCAACTGTTTCCGATTAAGAAGATTCAGACTCTGACTCTGAAACTCAACTCAGTGCATTGGAAAATTCATTTTTACATTGAGTAGCTGCCCGGGAAAACATTTTTCCCTACTATGATGTTATCAGATGAGTCATTGACAATGCGACCATTCAAAACAGGACTTTTTTTCTGCTTCTGGATCAGTGTTCGGGTCATTCAGGGTAGAAGATATTAAAGCAATGTGTCATCTTCCCAACCTGCAAAAGACTTACAAAAAAGAATTCCTTAAGGAATATGCTGCAGAACATCCAAACCAGGCAGAGCCAATCAAAGAATGGAGGAGTAACCCTTAGAAGCATAAGCAGGAGGCATCAGGTATGTACTCTGTGGAGTCTCTCGCATCTCCATATTGTTATGTCGCAGCGATGATGTGTAGGTTGTTCGAAAACGATAACTCTGCTAGATTTTCTATTCAAATGGTCCCGTTAATTCATTATGTTGTTAGTTCTAAAATTATGGATTGGGCTGTCATTTTTTCGGATAAGATAGCCAATCGAATTCTAGAGTACAGAAAAGATAAGAATTCAGGGAATTCCACCCCTTTCCATTTTTTTGCTTATATTTTGGATGCCCTCTGTTTCAATTCTGAGTTTCCCATGCTGGGTGGGAAATGGACTCCTAAATAACCTATCCCTATTCATGTGTACCACAATTTCTTATGGAAATAAAATTTTAAACTTCATGTTTACAGAGTCTGCCATGGTTTTCTAATTCCAATCTACCAAACCATTTTTGGTCATTTCCCCCCTAGACTTTCTAATAAAGCCAAGACTGATTTGTCTTCTATCGGAGATTGGTTTGGGAAAGAAAAATTCACTTATATCAGAATTTTTGGGAGTATTTTTCAGCCACATATCGTTCCCCTATATGTTCCAGATAAGCTGTTAGCTCAAAAGATTTCCTATCAACTGACAGTTGAAGGAATGTCTAGAATTTTGAAAAGCAATAAAAATCTTATGTGGCCTACTTTCCCTTTTAAGTGTGGTGAATATACTCTTAATAGTTTTTCTCATGCTGAGAAAAAAGTTGGTAAGATTTCTGATCTTAAGTTTTCAACAATCCCTGGAAGACAATACGACCCAAGAAAAGTGGCGTATGACTTTACTACCTCTGTTTCGATTGCCCAGTTCGAACATGAACCAGACATTTTTGATGATTTATTTGTTTCCGTGGATGATATATCCCAAGTTTTTGATTCAGCCAAGTCTAATTTGCAACCCGAATATTTGAAAATGTTTTTGTTGTATAAAAGCCAGAGGTTACTTAAAGTGCCTCTTGATCAGTTAAGAGCTCCCACATAGGAGAAAGCATCACAAAAAGAAGCAATTACTTATGGTAAAGAATTAAAAGGAGCTGATCCTGTTCTGGGGAAAAAGGATGACAGCAGCAAAGCTGACACTACCAAAAAGAAACAACTACTCAAAAAGATACACAGAAACCTTTAGTTCAAATAGAAAAAGGGAACACAGGTACTGATGCCCATGTACATATTGAGAAAGGAAGCACAGAAAGTAAAAACACTGAACAGGCACCCAAGAATGATACAAACAATAATGTAGGTTCTCAACTTGGAGGACAAGTAGATACTGAATCAATATCAACAATTTTCCTAGAAAATAGGTTTGCAAAACACTCCTCAAGTTGATGATCCCAAAGATCAGGATGTTGAAATCATTCCTGAAAACCCCACTAGAGAAATTATGCTAAAGATATAAGAAATCCCTCCTTTAGATATATTCTACAGTCCTAAGCATAGGTTTGTGGTAAGAAAACAAAGGAAAAGGAGGAAAACAGATCAAGATGCACTTTTGGCATCACAGGGGGAACTTCTAAATATTGTTTATAAAAATGCTGAGGTGGATCCATCTGAGGATCTCACCAAATTATCTCAGTATGCTGGTGCCTATAGTGCTGCCACTATAGATAAAGCTTCCAAAGTTTCACAGTTGGTAAAACAAAAGGATATGCAAATTGCTATTTTTGAAGAACAGATTGCAGGTGATCAACAAAAGATTATTCAGTTGGAACAATGGGTACAAGATGCAGAACTCAGAACTAAACAGCTAGAAGAGCAGCTCAGCCTTGAAAGGAAAAAGATTGATGAACAAGCCTTGGGAAAACAACAGCAGTTGACTCGAGAAATAGAAAATCTACAAAATCTTTTAAATTCAAAGGTTTAACAGGAAAAAATGTTCCAATCAGAATTGGACAAGTTCAAGAAGTATCCTAAGTTAGACCAATTAACACAAATTGAGCCTTTATGTGAAGTAACATCATCTTTGATGGATAAATCAGTCACTCTTAGGCAAGAAATTGAAGATGTTGATGATAAAATTTCCGAGTTCCTCTCATGGAAGGATACAGAACAAGGAAGAAAAGCTAATCTTCCTAGAATTGAAGAAAGACACAAGGAAATTTTATTTATGGAATGGGAACAACAGTTAATGAAATCAGAAAGAGACATATCAAGGGCTAAAGGATTAATGAATAATACAACACAATTTATTAATGACAGCTTGTACGCTACCAATTTGATCTCAGATTGTACCCCAGGCGAATTACCCAAAGTAAAAGTAGCTGATTCCAAGTGGAAGGAAGAGATCAACAATAAAAATCAACAGATTAGAAAACTTCAAGGAATATCATGGGATAATATGTGGTCTTATCTGATCAAACCACACAACCAATAGATGGCCATCAAATTCCTTTCGAATGCTATTCAATGTATCATTCCTGAATTCTCTGATGCTACATACACTGGGCAGTTACATTCAAAAATGAGTCGGCCAACAGAAGTCCAATATATGCTCAATATTTGCCACCTTCGCACATCGACTAATGATCAATGGGCCAGTCTACCAACGGCTCACATTTCAGTTCCAGATATTTTTATTTTAGATAGATTGCACGAATAATTTTAGTTATTTTGTTTTGTTAGATACCTATTTAAACCCCTTTCATGCATTTAGAAAGGGGTCCTTAATTTGTAATATTTTTGACTTGGAGATTACATTTTTATACTCCATTTACTCCTATATTCTTTTATAAAGGGTCACATCTGGTGATTCTGTGCGAAATTATTTTTAAGAGTTGCATTTCTGTACCTTGGAGTTGATTTTGCATCGGAATTGCTGGATTAGAGTATCAGATTGCATTTGAAAGTATCAAGATGGATATGGTATTTCTATCTATTCACTGTTAATTTCTTTTGCTTTATGATATTCTCTTTTAAATTTGCTATCGTTTATATGTACTTTGTTTCACAATATTTCTTTATATATATCATTTTTTAGTATATTAGAAATATTTATCTTTCGTAAGTGTATGTAAATGATATACAATGATGAATACAATATGTTAATATAACTCTGTTTAATTTCTTAAACAAAGTTATCTTTATTTGTTGCTGCACATTTCAATTAAACTATAATAAATTTTTATGGTTATTGTTCAATTGAAACAATTTTAAGTTGTATTCACGTATGATACCCGGGTTAGTTTTAGAATTTCTTTATCAGTATTTAAATTAGACTAGTTAGTATTTTCATTTCAAGTCATTTAGTCACATTTCCCCCATCCAATCATTCCATTAACAACCCATTCAAATTATTAGGAAACTGGTCCTATAAATCTAGTCGGAGCCACAATTCCAAATGGAAAAGGAGTTGTCTTAAGGTCCCGACCGGGTGGTTATCCCCCGATGATTGAAGCAGCGATTTTCGAGGCTTAAATAGGAAGTTGTCCCAAGACCAATCGGGAAGTCAGTGGTTGGATCTAGATGGATCTATAAGGTGAAGCAGGCAGCAGATGGGAGTGTGGAGAAGGACAAGGCTATATTTATAGCCTGGGTATTCTCACAAGCTGAGGGGATTGACTATGAGGATAATTTTGCAGCAATTGCACGATACTCATCGATTAGATCTATCCTTGCACTCTCAATGCAGATGGGTTGGAAGATACATTAGATGGATGTGAATATGCATTTATTAAAGGATTTATTGAGGAAGAAATGCACATTGAGAAACCATAAGGTTTTGAGACATTTGATAGGGAGTCGCATGTGTGCAGAATCAAGAAAGAATTGTATGGGCTGAAGCAAGCACCTCGTGCTTGGTACAGCAGGATTGATAGCTATTTCATCGGGTTGGGCTTCATGAAGAGTGAATCGGATGCGAACATGTTCCAGATTGTGGTTGATGGTAATATTTTGATTATCATACTTTATGTTGATGATATTATTATGACAGGTGGTGAGCAGCTCTTAACTTCTTGTAAAGAATATATTGCAAGAGAGTTTGAGATGAAGGAAATGGGACTCCTTCACTATTTCCTTGGTTTGGAGATATGGCGGTGGGATGGGGAGCTATTTTTTTCTCAAGGCTAGCATGCCAAAGAAATTATGAGGAAGTTCCACATGGAGAGTTGTAAACCCATGGAGACTCCTCTTACAGGAAACTAGAGGAAGGAGCATGCTACTTCAGGTGAGGTAGTGGATGCTATTGTTTACAGGAAGCTTGTGGGTTCACTCATGTACTTGTTAAACACATGACCATATATATGCTACGCAGTTAAACAACTTAGTCAAGCTATGGCTAAGTCAACCAATCTCTTTTGGAAGGTGGGGAAGCATGTCTTGAGATATCTTGAGGGCACTAGAGAGTATGGATTATGGTAAAGACAGACAGAGGGAGTGAAGCTTCAAGGATTCACCGATGCAGATTGGGTAGGAAATCCATCAGATAGGAAGAGCACATCAGGAGGGATCTTCAGCATAGGATCGACAACAGTTTCTTGGTACAATAGGACACAGAGATCAGTTGCACTCAGTTCAGCCGAGGCAGAGTACATGGCAGCCAGTTAGGCGGCATGTCAGGCCATCTAGATGGGGAAGATACTTGCTGGTTTTTTTGGTCATCAGATCGATCCGACGGTGATACAGTGTGATAATCAGAGTTGCATAAAACTCTCGGTTGATCCAGTATTCCATGAAAGGTCCAAGCATATTTTCTTCTAGTACCACCATCTTAGAGATTGTGTTCATATACGCATTATGTTACTTCAGTGTATTCCCATGGAGGATCAAGATGCAGATATTCTGACGAAGGCGCTCGCCAAGAGAAAATTTGAATACCATAGAGGCAGGATCGGGGTAGATGATAATCCCTTTCTTGTTGAGAGGGAGTTGTTAGGGTCCTGTGATTTGGCTGATTGGAAAGCCAAATGATAGTGTAACATCAAACCAATCTTTGGAGCCCAAGGACCTAGCCTTCTTGGACTCAGAGAGGGCTCTCTCTATTTGTGTAAGGGATATATGTGTGTTTGCTTATTGTGTTCTGATTTTAGGCTAGTTATGAAGTAGGTTTTTTGGTTTTGGTTTTTTGGTTGTGAGGGATGAAACTGATCAAAGATATAAGATATGTAAAAATATTTCAGATCAACTGGGCTATGGGGTTGAAGAGGTCAAAAAAGCTATTATATGGTGATACAAGGTTGTTGAAGGGCCGATTTGATTCGAGGTAAAATGGATCTTTGGGAAAAATGGAGTAAGATGGACATCAAGTTTATGAATAACAAAGGATTCCAAGCATAAATAGTTTAATAGCTGACATAAACATGGTAGGGAAAACCATTAATCATGAGAAATGTAACTATAAGCTAATCAATACATAGAAATAAACATTCCAGCCATGCATAGAGATATATAACTCTATAAATTTGGGAAATGGCTATCAGACTTTGGGAAATACACTTAAGACAGAAAAAAAACTCAAATCACTATGTCAGAACGCCTAAACACAGTACTTCAAGTTATTGGGAACTTTGAAAACAATATTGCATAGTCTTAGGCAAAGGGCAAGATCAGAACAAGACCTCCTTGGTTCAAACAAATGACAATCTAATCAGTCAAAGAGAAATTTCATGGATGGAGCTATGGCTAGCCATGAGTAAGCAGATCATACCGTAAATCATACTTAGCATGCTTAAAACCATCAATGAAACAAGCAGAAATATCCTTAATTTATTAAAGAGCAATCAAGAATTCTTTAATGTGACTAAGAATGAAGAAAACATGGAAGCTATGAAGAAACAAGAAATTTGAGGTGCCTCCAAGGGCATGTCTCAAATTGTTCTCTACTGTCCTATAGAAAGCAAGAGCATGGATTTATGAATGAAAAATAGGAAAAAAAACAAAGAGAGAGACACTATACCATTCTACCAAGTCATGGAATCCAACAACAATCCTCTTTCATCATCCAAGAACATCCAAGAGACTATCCAAAAACATGAGACAAGTATTTGTTCCAAAGATTTTATGACCATATATTGCTTCTATCATCAAGTTCAGCCTTGTTTACAATGAAATCCTTTGGAATAAATAGGCCAAAGTGAGGAAAACCTATTAGTTCAACTTGCAATCTCATTGGCCTATCCAAAATATCTTATTTTTTCCTTGAGGATTTGCAAAGCCCAAGGCACAAAACATCTCATAAAATATCTAAAAAATGCTAAAAGAGGGAAATAAATTGACTTTTCATAACTTCTCATGTGCAAAAATAGCTAAACGTACATGAGGAAAAAACAGTTTCTAAAGGTTCAATTTTTACAAAAATACTCAAAAAATACATCAGCAAAATGTCCCCTGACTTGCCAGCAACTTTTGGCAGCCTTCCTGATGTCGAAATAAGGCTCATGATAGCTCGTTGGAAAGATCTGAGTGTCTAATTTTTGTAACAACATGAATTTTCCCAATATGATTCCTGGAAGTCTTCCAAAAATAGGCCTGTGTGTAAAAAACCAAAAAATAAGCCTTGCTGATAGACTAGGCAGAGTGTAGAAAAAGAGGGCATTTTCCGACATTTCGGGGGAGAAAATGATCTTCAAATTTTCTGAAAATTGCTGAGTATGTGCTCCTGAAATTATGGCATCCAATGATACCATTCTCATCCTTTGATGATCCCCCAAACTGAAATGGAGAAGCCCGTGAGTTTTGGCCAAAAACCCAAAAATGACAAAAAACCAAAATATGTCGAAATTTGCCCAAAATTGGTGAGCATGACCCTCAGGGGTTTTTAGCAACACATTGTGAAGAAGAGGCCAAAATATGAAGTCTGGAGGTGTGTTTCCTCAATTTTTGTGATGGGCGCTTCCCTTTAGCCTCCTTGGGTTTTTCTTGAGCAGCCTTCAACTTGCGCCGGGCAAACTGATTTAACTTTTTATAATGCCCCGTCATTCTCCTTTGAAGGTCTAAATCCCTGCTTGCCTTCTCCAATTTCTTCTCCAAGTGGTCATTGGCTCTCTCAAGCCATGCCTCCCTATTGTTCTCTATCTCTTGTTCGAACAATGCAGTGAAGGAGGTAGATTGGAGAAGGGCATTTTCCTCTTCTTTTTGCTTTTCAAGGGCATTTTTTAGCCCCATGGTTCTTGGCCTCTTTCGCCTAGGTTGATCTTCGCCTTCACTTTCATCAAACTCACCCATGAGTTCCTCCAACCTCACTTGGGATTTGGAGGCCTCCTTCTTGTATTTGATCTCCCGTGTCTCATAAACAGCCATATGGACACTCATTTGCTTATTTTGGATTTGAAAAAATTGATTGAAATTCCTAGCTCTATGAAGATCATCCTTCAAGGCATCAATTTGGCTTTCTCTATGGATCAAGAGGTTTTCTAGAATCCCAGCCTCATTATCACTATCATCACTTTGGATTTGGATGATGTCGAATGCACTCTACTGTTCATGACTGCCTTCTTCCTTACCCTTCGCTTTGCTTTGGGTGGCTATTCTAGTGCTCTTCCTCCTGGGAAAATCAATCATGGGCTTCTTTGGCAATTTTCCCTTACTTCAGAGGGCCCTTGTCACATTTGGAGAGACAACTCTAGGCACTCTTTTCTTTACTATCCGGGGCTTGGCCACTTTCAGAGAAGAGGGCATGGCCCCTTTACCCTTGTCACCTTACCTCTCTTCTTTTTGAGTTCGTTGTTCCTCCTAAGGAGGCTACTGTTCTTGAGGAGGCTGCTGTGTATTATATTTTAGCTGCCCTTGCTCATCACTTTCATGCTGCCCCTGTTCAGTCTCCTTTGGCTGCCCTTGTTCAGTCTCCTTTGGCTGCCCTTGCTGCTCTGTCTCATCCTCATCATAAGTCTACTGTGTATGACCAAAAGTCTGCTCACCCTCACTGTGTTGCTTTTCTTCATCTCCTTGCTACTGCTCATCATCACTGTGATGCTGTTGTTCAGCGCTTTCTTCCTCATCCCCTTGCCGCTGCCCATCATCACTTTCTTCTCTCTTCTCATGTCCTTCTTCCTCCTCATTGTGATGCTACTGTTCAGTCTCTTTTGGCTGTTGTGTGTCATCATAAGGCTGCTCACCCTCATCATAAGTCTATTTTTCTTCATGTTGCTGCCCTTCATCATCTTTCTCATCATCATGGTCATGCTCTTCTCCCTCTTCAGGCCCTTCTGATTGCTCTGTGGTAAACTTGAGTTTTTTAGGAATGGGTTTGCTAGAGGAAGGTGAAGGATGATGAGTAGGAGGTGTAGGGGATGTGTGAACTGGAGGGACAGTGGAGAAATCCGGATGAGTGATGAAAGTATCCCAAGAGACCTCTCTCTTTTCAAGATGATGAAGAATGATGATTTTTGATGAGAGAGTGATGGAAGAGACATGCTATTTGCTATGAAGGAGGATTCTTCTGAATAGTGGAGGCCATTTTCTCAATGCTTTTGTGTAAGAAGAAAGGAGGATTTAGTAGCTTGGTCCTTGTGAAATGCATGAGCAGTCGGATGTGATAAGCATAGATTCAGGAGAATATTCCCTCACAAGTGAAGTATTTCATGATGATCTTCATGAGGGGGGCATAGCTAGTTAAAAGATATGAGAAAGGGAAAATAGAAGGACATGACTCTCTGTGCTCAGGCTTTAGAAAGGGCTTGTAATCTTCTGAGTCCAAATGGCTTTGTTTAAACCATTTCTCACCAATATAGGGGATTTCAGTGGCCTTGGCAATGGACCTTAGAGAAAATTTGAAGTCAAGGTCTGCCAACTGGAAATGCTTGTCTTGAAACCTTAAAGCACAAAGATGTGTCAAAGAAGAAAAACTCTTCACCTCTTGTACCATTTGAAAAAAATCTAAGCACCTGACCTCATGGAAATTGAACAAGACTGATGGGTAGGCATTCACTTCTTCAGTGAAAGTAGGCTCAAATCTCTTATGCAATCCACTCCTACTATCCTGCCTGGGAGGCATCTTGTTTTGGATGCTCTCTACAAAACCAAACTGCCTCAAAAAGGTTTTCAAGAATGTTTTCTCAAACAAAACTCTGTCTTATTTGTCAATCACTGTTTGATCAAAGAAAATTTGCCTCGAATGCTTTGTGAAATGTTTTCTTTGATATTAGGTCTCTACTCCTCCCAAAACACTGTCTTTCCCCTTTGTATGCCAATCAACAAATAATTTTAATAACAAGCACACAGTCAACTAAAATGTATACACAGTCAAGTGATTTCTGTGTTTGGGTAAGGTCACAAGGCTCATGGTGTTTTGGTGACAACAAGACAAACTTGCATTTAGAAAAAGGCAAAAAACTCCTCCCAATCAAACACCCTCTTTGTACTTTATTGTTTTCTCACACAGATTTTGACAAACACCTCCAAATGGCAATGACAGCTTCACACACTAAAGTTTGTTTTATGGACAAAGAGGCAGCCCTGACTTTGCTTTTTACCACACCGAGGAAACTTTTGAAATGACAAAACACTTATACAATGATCACTGTTCTTTGAAAATAGGCCCACTGTTTCACTTTTCAAACCCTTTTTTTCCTCCCTTTAAACATTGCCTCCACCTTTCAACTTGTTTTGGGGGCAGTTTGTCAAGATTTTTGACATCAATAAAAACCCACCACCTTTACTATGTTCACCTTGAGTAATCATAAACCACAAAAAATCTCAAGTTTTTAAACAAAAAGATCAACCCTCCTAGGCATTGTTTTCACCAATGCATCTAGTTGCCAAATTCTAGCTTTGTTTTATCATAGTAGGGTTACTTTCACAATTTGACAAAACCTTCACTACTGTGTATATTTTGACTTGCAGGTTTATGTTTTAGCATTGTTCTGAGGGCAGTGTTTAGGCCTTTGACATAAAAAATGACCACTTCACTTTCAACTAACTGTAACAATATTCTTCAAACCTTTTCGCCCCAACACACCTCGATTTACACCGGAAGCTTCATTTTTTCACCATCATTTAGTCTTTGAAAAACGCAGCATTGATCACTCTTTTAGAAATTTGAACATACCAAGGAGGCACATAAAATACCTTTAAAATCAATGGCAAATGTTGTTTGAGGGGTTTGAGCAATTTTGAGACTTGTTGGAGGTGCTTTGAGCGTTTAAAACGTGCGTGGCACGTTCAACAGGGAAGGCATCGTGCAATAGAAGGTTGTCGGTGCTTACAGGCGCACCGCGCAAGAGTGCAACCCCTTGGTAAACCTTCGCCTGAATGCGCCGCGCAACTCTACAGGCGCGCCGCGCAGTCTTCAAGCCTTAAACTCTGCAACTCTTCATTCAAAAATTCTTTCCTCGACCCAGTGAATAGCAAGGGGAGTTTGTTTTTGTTTTGAAATGCAAAATAGGTATGGGCAACGGTCTCTAACCCTCATATTTGAAAAAGATCAAAACCCTTTGGTGTGCTTAATGAAGGTTTTGAAAACCTTTAAAAGGCCTTTGCATTAAAACCAAAACATGAAGCTCATATATTTTGAAAACATAACTAAGACTCCTTTTTGTTCAAACAAAGACATAGTAGCAACGATCATTTCCTATATAAGCCTGACCCCTTTTGAAGTAAAGCAACCCCTTTTTAAGAATTAAAAACTTTCACGGTTTCTTGCTAAGGAATGGAGAATTGTTTTCTCGTTGATATCTGTATCGTGGAAAAGAAAATTTCACTATGAGCCACATGAATGACTGTAGCTGTGCCTTTTGAGTGCAACTTCCTTTTTACTGGGGAAGAAGCTTAACTGCAATTTCAAAATCCCTTTTCCACCTCTTTTCTTTGTATGGATCATCTGCTGTCACTTTTGATCAGTTGAAAAAAGGTCTTTATGAATAGAAAGAGAAGCACCTCTAAATATCATCATCACCTATTTGTTTTTCTTATTTGAAAAGGACACCTATAGAAAGACACCTTGTGTTATGTGAGGTTTTATTTGACACTTTGAAGGAGGTAGCTTCACCCTTTTGAAACCTAAACTGACATTGTTTGCTCCTGATGCTTTGGAGGTAGTGATACCCTATCATGAAACTGATGTAGCTGGTAGGCGCTGTTTGAGCTTCTTTTTGACTATGGGTAAAAATAAAATAGGGGATGATGTACTTAGAGTTGAAAAGTGAACAAGGGAAGTCTGTCCCTTTTTTCTTCTGTGAAGGAGGTCTGCAAAAACATGAGTTTTCATTCATTTCACCCCTTTTGAGAGCAATCCCTTTAGAATCTTTTCCATATGCCATGATTGCTTTTCAACCCTTATCCTAACCAACTGAAGAATGTTTGGTGAACATACTGACAGTGGTTTCCTTTCTACTTGATGGCGAAGCTAGTTCTAGTCAAATTTGTTTTTGACTAGCAGCCATGTCTGCTTCCTGTTATTTCTCCATTGATGATCAACTCATTAGCTTCTATATTGTAACTCAATAATAAGGGAGCTTATGCAAAATCTTTTGAAAAGCTGCTTGCTTGGCCTCTTCCTTTAATCATCATTTTATTTCAAAAACCCTTGGTTGTTGTATCACTGCGTACTTCAAAAATTGTCTTACCGATCGGTCATGATTCTTAAAACCAAACTTTTCCATTGGCCCTCTTTTGCTTATAGATGAAGGAGGCGCTCTGCCAGCCTCTGTATAAAATGAAGGAGGCGCTCTTAGTCTTCAACCCTCTACTTATAAAATGAAGGAGGTTCTTCAGTCTTCAATCCCTCTATTTATAGATGAAGGATTTTTTTTCAGTCATGCCATTCTATCAGCCTTTAACAGTGTTATTTTTTCTTTCACTATCTGTTCATGCTTTGACTGTGACCGCAGGAGCTTAATGAAAAAACTCTCTGCCCTGTAGCTACATTCCAGGCTCAAAATCACATAAGAAGCAGTTGTATTCTCATGTGGAGAAAAATATTGTCTTATGGGATGCTGGTATACTTCTGTTCTTGAAAGATCCATTAAGACACTGTAAAAACACCTAAAATCAGTTTGACCTATGGTACATGTATTGCTGAGACTTGAGGGTTTATGAGTGGCGCAACCTAGGGTTGTAACCAACTTTATTTGCAGAATGGGAAGGTCTGTTATGACCGGTCTGTAGTAGATAGAGGTTCTTTGGCTTTAGGATAGTTTTCCAAGGGAGAAATTCCTAAAGTGCCACTACCTAACTTAGGGGAGACTTCTTTGGACAGATTTGGATTGTTTTCTTTGGAGCTGATGGACAAACTAGTATGGTTGAGGCTAGATAGGGCTCGATAATGAGGTTTCATCTCATCATGGGTGGACTAAAAGGTAAGAGGGAAAAAATTTTATGGGTGTTTTCCAGTTGGCAAGTTTGACAATTTTTTAGATCAGCTGGTAAAAAACTTGACTGTTACAACTAGTCATCGCCAACAAGTGAAAAATATTGATGACTAACAGTGGCTCCATTTGGGGAGGGCAGCTCCTTTTCAGGAGGTGTCCAGAATCTCGGATCTTTGGCTCATGAAGACCAATGCCTTATCCATTGGCGCAAATTCCATTCTTCCTTGATGTTATTTCTAAAAATTGACAACATGATTAGCATCAATGATATTTCTACCTACCCCACTATATTTCCTAACATTTTTTCTTCCTTTGGGTGCATTTGGACTAGCAACCTTTTGATAATATATATTTTTTTTAAAATGAACCTATCTAGTTCTACACCTATATCTGCCAGGAGTTCAGATTAAATTGATGAACTCCTTTATTACTCTACCTATGCTAGATCACTTGTCAAGGTTAAGCTGTTTGACAGGATTTTGTTCTCTAATCTAAACATGAGATTGAAAAATGATAAAATCAGGGTTAAATAGTCTGATTTGTCATGTACTTGTGGCATGAAAGACAAGCTGCACATAAATATTATTTTGCATAAAATGGAAACTAGGAAAACGGGGCTAGGATGCACAACTTGTTTTTCATTCTCGCTTCCCTCTTTGGTTCTGTTTTGGGCATGTGGAACCAATATCTTTTCCTAATCTAATCTCTTTGATAAGTCAAGCTTACACAATGCTGACCATCTTTTCCACTCACTAACTTATCAGCAAATAAATTTAAAACATGTTCAGCTATTATTATGCTAGATAACTGAACAAGACATTTAAGCACTAGTAGCGGCATTTAGGCTTGCGCGCTTTCTGAATGACTATTTTTTGAACATGGGGCCCTCTTTCTATTTTTCAAACCACCCTCTTTTCTACTTTTCTATTGTTCTTTACTTTTCTCCTTTTCTATTGTTTTTTACTTTTCTTCTTTTTATCTACTTTTCAAACAATGGTATATACAATGATTTAAAATTCTTTAAAACTCCGAAATCTTGGAAATGGCGAAACTTAAGAATATTGTCCTCATAAGGATCTCCTACCACTCTTGGTCCACTCAACTCCTGAAAAGAGAAATTTGGAAAATTTTCTCTTTCAAGCATGACATAAGGATTCATGCAAGAATCTCTGAAAAAACCCGTAACTTCCTGTTGTACCTCTTTATACCTCTGATTTCCGCTCCTTCCTTTACTGTACATATTCTTTAAGTAATTCATATATTCTTTGTAATTTTTGAAATAAATAATGACATCATCAAGGTATGTCAACATGCAGAAATTTAGGACTGGAAACATGGCTTTTAGGAGCATATTTTTGATATCCAGTGGTTTTACAATTATGAGTCTGAAACTGGAACTACTTCCAGCATACTGGAAAAAATCTTTGAGCTATCTACTTTGCAAGGGAATAATTTGGCTATAACCTGAAACATTATCTCGCAAAGACATATGATTAAAAGTACTTATCATCGGTATATCATGGTCTTGGGCAGAAGGATAAAATTTCTGTTATAAGGATGTGTATTAGTGTTTCTAAAATCAAAACAGATCCTATGACCAGCTATTTTATCTTTGATTATTACTGATTGGTTCAGATTCTTGTATTTTCTTTTGTCGAAGTTGTTTCTTGGAGTGATGGCAATGGCATAGTGTTTCTCACTGTTTTCTCTGTATGAGGTAGTATTTTGAATGAGATTACCAATTCTAGCAGTTCTATGTCTTTGGTGGAGTGACAGGATATTAGCCAGTTCAAGTAACTCAGGTGTATTTGGACTGCAGTCATCATCTCCTCTCATAAGAAGTTTATCAGGCATTTTTTTTGGAATTTGAGCTATTATGGCTACAGTCAAGGTTTCATTTGCAGCGGTAGAGTTATGCGATGGTAAATCCTTGAGGTATGGAAAGAACATTAAGCTTCCCTGCTCCTGAGTTCCGAAGAGGTTTGTGATATGTAAGTCTTCTAATGCCTTCATTCTAAAAAAGTTTCCTGATGTTATTGTTGATGTTTGACTAAGGTTTGAGCAATTCGCTTGATAGTACATAATGGTTTGTGCTTCTTTCTCTATTCCTATTTCAAAAGGAACACACTTACTTTCCTCTAGACATAGCTGTTCATGATCATGGTAGTTTTGAGTGTCTAGTTCATCATAGAGAAATAGGGGCAACTGATGTGGTGGGTCTAAGTTTGTTTCAATTTCATCGGACTGTTCTTCAATGTCCTCATCAATGTGCAGAATAAAAGAGTTCAGGTCAGAATGCAAGGAATACATTGGGATGTTATCTGGCCTCTCTTGGCTACTAATCATGTATTTCATGTGTGACTCTCGATAGAGTATTCTTGTTTGGTCAAACACAGGAATAGTGGCATAGGACATATCCAGTTGAATATTTCCTTGGAGCTTGGCTCCCCAAGATCTGAATAGAAGCATTCCATACTTGGGAGGGATCTCTACTACCACTATGTCCATGATCAGATGTTTTGCAGGTATTTGGGCCAAACTAAAACAAAGATCTTTGATCAAGCCTAGACATTTGAGTCTACTAGAGTCAAATGAATATAAGTCTTTGTATGGTCTTATGATTTCTAGGCCTAATCTTTCCATTACAACCTTCGGCATAAGATTATGCGAGGCGCCGGAGTCTAGCATGGCATTGTGAAGGATTTGGTCATGGATATTCAGATTGATGTAAAAGGGGAGAGTGTTTCCCTCTTGGAATTTCCCTTCTATTTTTGGACCAAACAACACTTCAGGAGTGTCATCAGCTAGATTAAGGGTGTTCGCATCATTCCCTAGATTCAGGACCTTTAACACTTGGGATTTATAAGATCCTTGGGCGATGAGCTCGGTAAGAGGCATGGTGATCTTTATTTTGGCGATTTCACCCTCAAAAATAAAAGGTAGCTGTAGTTTAGACATGTTTGTTTCAGATTTTTCACCCATGACCTTCTCTATGTTCTGAGTTTGTTGGCTCTGTTTCAGGATTATTTTTGCCACAGCCACCTCGGGAATCTTTGTGGAAGTACTAGGAGCATCTGAGTCAGGACTAGTTTGGGTAAATCTATATTTGTTTTGGTCATTTTTCCCGACCATGATTTTGTTTTTGTTCATTGCTTTCTTAAGGATGGTATCAAGGGTTTTAGCAGTGTCTGAGCTACCTTTCTTGGAGTTGTCTTGATTTTTTCTGCTTCTAAGGTCATACTTCCTGTGAGCTTCTATTATCGCATTCTGAAAATCTATGGCAGGATCCTCGGGATCTTCATAGTTGGTTTCATCCTTATTCGGAGAGAAGAATGCTTGTTCTTCTTCCGTGAGGTACACCTCACTCTCATTATCAGACCCTATGAGGTTCAAATTATTTTCATCAATGGGTTCTGTATCCCTATCATCTTCTTCCACATAATTTTCATTAAATGGTGGCCTAATTTGTTGGTCATTTTCCCTTGGTTTGTTTTGAGGCTGTTCCCTCCTAAAATTTTGGTTTTGGTTTCTGTTTGGAGGGTTTGGCTAGTTGTCCCTAAGAGGGGTCTTCTCACTTATCTTCTCCCACATTTTGGTGATGGACCTGACTAAGTCATCTATTCTAGGATCTAAGGAAGGAGCTGAAGTGGAGACTTCATCCCGGTAAGTGACTTTCCTTTCTGATCTAGTCCTAGCTCTTTTTTCTGCTAAGTTGGCTTCTGCTCTTATGGCTACTTTTTGCATTTCCTCTAAGGTAAGGGGGTCCTTGTCTCTTAGCTGATAAGTCATGTCTGGGTCAAAACCCTCGGGGAAATTTGCCAAGGCTGAACCAAATGGGGGTTTGAAGTGAGGTGGGAGGGCGTTATACACGCTGTTGAACCTAGTGCAGTATCCCTGGACACTTTCCCCATTTTATCGTTTTAGATTGTTATATTATGACAAGATTTGAATGGGGTTCTTTCGGATTTCCCACTTGTTTATGAAGACTTGGTAGAGTTCTGGGAGGTTGTGGATGTTGTTTGGAGTTAAGCTCTTAAACCGTTTTTTGGGTTCCTCGCCCAGGCTTTGGGCGAACATTCTCATTCTTATGGTCTCGTTTTCTATTTCCATGTATTCAAAGGCATCGCTAATCCTATCTACATGTTGTTGAGTTTTGGTAGTCTCAACTCCGATAAAGTGTGGGATTTTGGCTTGATAGTCATTTTGTAATGGAGCCAAAGGTTGTGGCAACACCAAAGGTGCGTACCAGGCTGCCATGACGGGAGCTAATGGATGATGTACAAGATGAGGGCTTGTGGGATGAGTTGAGGTGGTTTGAAAAATAGTGGTTTGGATGGGTGTGGAGGATGTACTTGGACTAGTGATCTGATTTTGAGTAGATATGGGATGGTAGGAGCCAAAGTGATGGAGAAGCTGAAATTCGGGAGGTGTGGTAGGTGAGGCTTCTCTACTAGGACTCTGTGGAAGATCTAGGGGTTCAAGATCGTCAAAGTCTATCTTACTTTGTGACTTGCTTCTAAAAAGGGTTTTTGCTGATTCTAAGTCAAAGGGGGAATCCGTAAGGCAGTGAGATGTTCAAGTACTGATCTTGTTTTACGAATGGACCTATCGGTAGCTAAATTGCCAGTTTTGGAAGCTTGCCATAGAATATTCTCTGGGTCATCTACTATGATAGGGGGATTTGGATCTGGATGATATCTGGTGTTGATTCTTCGTGAAGCCAGATTTTGGGTCTAGAGTTTAGAGAGGATGGTATTTGCATGTTTCGGATGGATGGCCTCTCTGGGGTTTTACTAATGTGAAGGATGGTCAAAACAAAAAAGATGGACTAATGGAGTCACCAGGTGGATTTCTTATGAGAACTATGGTCCACCACCAACACTATCAAAGATGCTTGGGAAAAAGTTTTATGGCAAACTTTGAGATGGAAACTTGCAAAGAAGAGAGATTCACTTGGTTTCAATAGTTTGCTAGGTTGTATGGACAAGCTAATGGTTCTTTTGGCAAGAAGGCTTCTGCTTATCTCCTATGTTCAGGTGAGGTTTTCTAAATCGCTAATTTATACTTAGTTTGTCACTGATTACAAAGTTTCCACCCTAAGTTTAAGTTTTTGGAAGGATGAGTTAGCAGAAAGGTATGGTTTATGAATTTTTTGGTATTTTATGGAGTTTTTAGGCCTACTGGAGGCTAGTGGAGTCGCCAGGTGGAACTTGGTTTTTTTTGTAAAGATGTAGCTATGGTCCACCACCAGTAACTAGGGAAAACCAATCTGGAAATTTTTTGGGGTTTTTCTGAGTTTTATGTGTAGCCTATGGTTTATTAAAGTATTCTAAACCTGTTTCATCACTTTGCTAGGGTGGTGACAACAAGAATATTTTACTCTAAATGATTCTATGGACTGCCTGCTTGTGAGGTTTGGAAGAGCTTCCTACGACTGAATCATCATTTTTCTAAGATGGTGAGAGAGCTATATTCTACTCTTCTAAGTTTGACTAAGATTTTGAGAGTTCCTAAGGGATACCTAGGATGTTTTGACTCAAGGTCCCACCATGATCGCCATTATGTTAGTGAGGCGATGAGGTGGCTCAATCGGATAGTAGCCTAGAGTTTAGTAAAGTAGTAAGGCCTACTAGAGGCTAGTGGAGTCGCCAGGTGGATTTTTAATTGTTTTGAGGTATATGTGTATGGTCCACCACCAGTACTGACAAAAACCAATTTAAGGGAGTTTTTGGGGTTTTTCTGAGTTCTTTATGTAGTCCTAAGGTTTGTAAGAGTGTCATACAGCTGAGTCATCATTTTGCTAGGATGGCGAGACAACCAGATTCTACTCTTCTAAGTTTGACTGAGAATTTGAGGGTTCCTAAGGGATACCTAGGATTTTTTGACTCAAGGTCCCACCTTGATCGCCATTATGTTAGTGAGCGGTGGGATAAGTCAATCAGATAGTATTCTTAAGGCTACCGAAATGTTTAGGGAATCTAAGTTTGTTTGTTACTCAGAGTCCCACCGTGATCACCATTATGTTAGGGTCCCATGATTTGGCTGATTGGCAAGCCAAATGACAGTGTAACATCAAACCAATCTTTGGAGCCCAAGGACCTAGCCTTCCTGGACTCAGAGAGGGCTCTCTCTATTTTTGTAAGGGATATCTGTGTGTTTGCTTATTGTGTTCTGATTTTAGGCTAGTTATGAAGTAGGTTTTTTGGTTTTGGTTTTTAGGTTGTGAGGGATGAAACTGATCAAAGATATAAGATAGGTAAAAAGATGTCAGATCAACTGGGCTATGGGGTCAAAAAGGTCAAGAAAGCTTTCAGATGGTGATACAAGGCTGTTGAAGGGCCGATTTGATTCGAGGTAGAAAGGATCTTTAGGCAAAATGGAGTAAAATGGACATTAAGTTTGTGAACAACAAAGGATTTCAAGCATAACTAGTTTAATAGCAGACATAAACATGGTAGGGAAAACCATTAAACATGAGAAATGTAACTATAAGCTAATCAATACATAGAAATAAACATTCAATCCATGCATAAATATATATCACTCTCTAACTTTGGGAAATGGCTATCGATCATAGAAAATAATTTGTGAGGGGGGGGTGAATCAAATATTTAGTGTAGACTGAAAACTTTTTACTTTTACTTTCTCTAAAACTCATATGCTACTTTACTGAATACAACTCGCGTATACATGCGGATAAACTTCATAAAACTCGCGTATATACAAAGATCTTATTATGCATTTAGTTCTTTACTTAGATCTATGCATCATTCATTCATCGGATGTTTAGTTAGCAGCAAGCATGTGCAGTAATAACAGAATAAACCATCACACATAAGCAAAACACATGAACACCAGGATTTAAGGTGGAAACCCATGTCGGGAGAAAACCACCACTGTCGTCGTCTCTGTCTTCAATATTTTTATTCTAAAGAAAACATCTGACAACCATGTACTAGCGCAGACTCATACCAGCACGCAGGCACCCACCTACAGAAGGCTACAACCTTCTCTCATTTACCAGCCTCTCCTCGAAGGGAGCTACAACCCCCTGCTCTCGTTTACCAGCCTCTCCTGGAAGGGAGCTACTAACCCCTGCTCTCGTTTACCAGCCTCTCCTAGAAGGGAGCCACTACCCCCTGCACTCGTTTACCAGCTACAACTGGAAGGGAGCTACAACCCCCTCACTGAAGGCTTCGACCCTCAGGATCACCATGGACCACGTTTCATCAATTTTCATACTGGATCCAACAACTTCCATACAACACATCTTGTAGGCCACTTTTCATCATATTTTCAAACTGGACTAACTCTACACATTTAAGCTCAAAATTCATCAAACTGAAACTTATAACCCCATCAATTTATTCATTGAATCATCAACCAATCAACCAATGACTTGATCTTCAATTAACATAATCAGCAGCATATTCATCATTCAAATAACCCAGTTCTGTATAAATACATCATGTTGGGAGAAAAGAAACAAGAAACGTATCGCAGCATTTCCATTCCACTTACTTCAGCAAACCCTAGATTACATACGCGCTTTTACTTCACTTAACCTGCATATGTACGCGCTTTTATGCACACCAACCCGCGTATACTTCTGTGCATTCTTCAGAAAACCCTAACTTCCCATACGCGCTTTTCCTTAAGCAGACCCGCGTATACACGCACTTTTACCGAATCGAAACCACATATACATCCGTAACTTTTCAAAGATCGGGCAAATTTTTGTTAGACCGATAAACAACCTGGGATTTCATTCTTCACTCCTAGAAAGTATTGCGCCTCATCTCGTATTCAAACATTCCATATTTACATTTTGTGATCTAGAGATCCCTCTTCATCATTTTTTTCATAGGTGCATCATAGATTCAGATCTATCAATCAAGAACAGAGTTCATCCAAGCAGATATTACTTAGAGAGATTTATTCATTCACAACCCTTACTCATGCACACCCTTGCACCATGATCTTCTTCTCCTTATATAGATTTAGCCTTTGTCAATACCATGAGTCAAAACCACTCAACTACTAATGGTATTCCTGGATGGTATCAAATAGATATTCCAGCGCTTAATACAATGGGTCAATACCATGGTAACACCCCTTGGTATTCTAAATTTGGAGCGCAAAAGGACATACGCGACATGGCACGTACTTTTCCGCGTGCATACACTACTTCACCTTAACAAACCCGCGTATGCTTTGTAGCATAACTTATTTATCATTATTCTGGCACTTTTTGAATTCCTTTCTTCTGCTACTTCTGAGCTGTTCTATAGATACATCAGATTTACATTATTAACAACTCATCAAGTCAGTTTCCATCACGAACAACTTCATTAAGCAGGTTCCATCAACACATTGTATCACATTGCCAACAATCTCCCCTTTAACTCATCAAGAAGGTTGTCATCAAGGATGCAACTTCATCAAGTATGTTTAACGTTAGTACAATCACGCTTCTCATCAAGAATAAATTCATCAAATAGGTTGCCATCAAGGACAACACATCGCATCATATCGCCAACAGCCTTATTTCATCAAGCAGGTTTCTTCATCAAGGACAACACATTCCAACAATCTCCCCTTTGGACTTGATGGCAACCATGAGTGTTTGATCATTACAGTCGATAGATACATTGATTATAACCATGAGGAAAACAATTCTGCTGATTATTCTCCCTATTCAAACACCATACTACTCTCCCCCTTTTACATCAAGGTAAAGGATTCAAAACTTCAAAAACACGGTTTTTCACCTTCACGGCAAAAAAAAAAGAAGTGCACAAGTAGACCGATGTGCATTTCTTAAACCATGCTCCCCCTGAGTTCATGTTGAATCTTCAAACATATTTTTCAATGAAGTACATTAATCTATGACCTTTCCTATCACCAAGGACTCATACTTACATCAATGATCCAACCAAGTGGATTTCCATATGAGATTCAAGTACCCAACAAAGTGGGTTCACACATTTTGACTCAACTACCCAACTAAGTGGGTTTACAAATTTGACTCAAGTACCCAACCAGGTGAGTTTACACATTTGAACAAGTCCTTACATGACTGAATATTACAATTTTACATCATAGGTCTCAACATGATCTTTTCAACAAATTACAAATATGACTTTTTATAATCAAGATCAAGGAATCTCAATCATGAGATCAGATCACAGTGAATCAAGAGAATGCCAACAATGCATCCTTTCCACATGACCAATGCTCCCCCTTAGCTTGTGCATCCTGAACACTTTCAGCAGCAACTCATCAAGGCATCTTCATCAATAGTACCAGAGAATGAAATAGAATCATGAAAACTGGAACACCACCAGAGATACCAAATAGTACAGCAACTATGATGAAAGAATGCTAACCCAAAAGAATTTTGTCAGCAAATACCCATACGTGGTTTTATGTGTATGAACTCATGTATATACGCGACTGTCTTTCAGGAAATCCACGTATCCAACTTAATCTTTTGAAATTTAACTAGATCTGATCCTCTGCATGGCAGAGACTATTCTCAACTTCTGTCTGAGATATTCGAACTCTTCCCTGGAATATATGAGAAGAGAAAGATAGGAAAATGTAGTTGTTTTTTCAAGTGTCATCCAACAGTTGTAGCATAAGCACATTAGTAACCAAGCGTTGAGACTCTTTACAGCATCAACATATTCTTAAGAGGAATTATCATACCAAAACAACTTCTTCAATAGACAAGATGTGTCAAGCAATCATCCATGTGATCTGTTATCACCAAGATCTTCAAGATTTATCATGATGTAACATTATGTCAATAGTCATCAACAACAAACTCTGCATGATCTATCCTTATCTCTGCATCATAAAACTTTCATCTCATCCATGTGTGAAAACAAAAGATACTAATGCCAACAAAGCAATCATTAGTAGTTAGACTTATGCTCCCCCTGAACCTGTACTCTTGTTCTTGAGCTGAATCACTGTTTTCCTTAACAGAAAAGCATACGCTTTTGTCTCCAAAGGAACTCGCGTGTATACGCAGATTTTGTTCACGAAACCTGTGTATGGAAAGTGAAACACTGAAAATTTCCACAACTTCATCTCCCCCTGAATTTGTACCACCTGTACCTGTCTTCTTCACATCAGATGCACTATCAGAAATAAACATAACCAAAATTACCAAACCAATCATCGGAATCATCATGCATTGCTCTCCATGTGATGATACATTACTAATTCTACTAATGTATCTCACATCACTCCTGCAGTCATTATGAGAAGTAAGCTTTAGAAGCGGATGACTACAGTAGGGTCAATATTCCCTACGTTTCTAACCGGTCCTCCTTCATTTTCTAGCTTTGATTGAAGCTTCTTATTGTGTGCTTAAAATTATCCAATTTTTCATATATATTCATCCTACATTCTTTTTCTACATGTCCATACTTGTTACAAGAATAACATCTTATGTGACCAGAAAAGTAAACATAAGGATCGTGATGTGATTTTCTATTCATTCTTCTATTACAACTCCACTTTATGACCAACCACAAGATGAAAACAACATCCTAAAGAAACCTCGAGTAATCTTCTGTGAATCCATTGCCTGATCGTGACCGAAAGACGTGGCTTCCGTTAAATCGTACGTAACATGCCTAATTATGACGCATTTAAAGACCCAAGACATTTATTGAGAGATGGAATGATTTTGACAGTGTTCATACTGTTCGTTGATATTTTGTTTCTTTCAACACTTCAGATTTTGCATTGTCATCCTTTGAATTTTTAGCACTTCCTTGTGAACTAGATTCTCCTTTAACAGTTTCATGAAAAACAAGGCCAAATTTAATAGAAGGAGACCTTTGACTACTAAGAATATTATCCAGAATCTTAGTACTATCTTGAAACCTCAAGAGTTTATCTTTTTCTTCTAATTTACCTTTGAGAATATTTACCTCAACCTCCAATATTTGGCATTGTTTCTTCATACTTTCTTCAACCCTTCTTCCTTCTTCTACTTGATCATTCAATTTCAAAATCTCTTCTTTCAACCCATTTTCTTGTTCTTCAAATGTTTGTAGAATTTATTCATTCTTCTTGTTTGATTTTTCCAGATCTTCTTTGAGAGAGATGATTTCTGCTTCAAGTCCTTCTTTTTCAAATTCCTCATTCTTCTTATTTGATGTTTCAAGATCTGCTTTTAGACCGATGATTTCTGCTTCAAGTTTTTCACTTCGATTGGTTGCATAAACGTACAACTTTTGATACTTGTCTATCTGTCCATTTTGTATTTCTATCTGTTCATTCATTCTAGAGATCACATCTTTGTAGATAGATTCATTCCTTTTAAATTGATCCCAATAATTACTTTCATCATTGATCTTGAGATTTGTTTCTAGACTTATACTGTTACTTTCACTATCTTCATCATTGCATGCACAAGAAAGTGGATCACAAGAACAACAATCAATACATGTTTCCTCTTCTTCATTTTCTGTTGCACATGATTTCTGAGGTATCTTCTTTCTTTGAGTAGCCTTCTTCTTTTGCTTCCTTGACATGAGTACTGTTGGGGCCCTTTTTTTGAAAAACCTTGTTTTGAATGTTTTTAATTTGAACCAACAGCCAGATTTTGGGGTTGCGGAACGAGGGCACATGGCAGACGCAACTAAGTCGAAACCACATCAAACGGCGGAGCTACCAAGGTTGCGATGGAACCAGAACATAGCAGAGGAAACTAGATGCATAAGTACAGATAAGGAAAAGATACAGCAGAAGAACGCAAGCGGAACACACAGATAATCAGAGAAAAACTAGAAGCAGCTGAAGAAGGACATAAGAAGAACTAACAGTCGCGACAACGGGTGAATAAATAGCAGTCACCCGGATGAAAGAGGAGATGTTTCCACGACAGAAGAGAGAAGAGAGTGACTAAGGAGAGGAAACGCATGCTGCAGTAGGAATCCAAAGCATGGATGAGGTCTCTGTAGTTCCTAGGGTCTATTGATGTAAAATATTTGTTCCGCAAGGCATATGTATCAGATCTGTAAGCCCATTGCAAAGCTATGTAACTGGGATTTGGCCAAGAGCTAATACAATTGCAGGTTACTGTCTATTTGTGTGAT
Organism: Pinus albicaulis; assembly: GCA_034641835.2. NCBI lineage: Eukaryota > Viridiplantae > Streptophyta > Pinopsida > Pinales > Pinaceae > Pinus > Pinus albicaulis. The sequence goes on from CM076578.1 coordinate 1,340,151,351, forward strand.
TCACATGCATGTGTGTTGGTTGAGACACTTTAAAATTTCATTTGCTTAATATCTGTATGCTTCTTGAATGATGTTGCGTATGTGATTCTATCTATGCAATCTAATCACTGATGGAAATGATTTGCAGATCTGTTCCTTGCCACTGGTCTATTCCCTTTCTACATGTGGTCGCGGCATGCCTCGGGTGAGACTCTCTACTCCCCAGAGTAGGGTGATAATGCCATCGTGATCCTAGACTACAGCGGACTCCTTTGTTGGCCATAACTCCTGAACCTGGGTCTTGCCCGCGAGACCTGATCAATCGCCAAAAAATGGTTCCGTTGTCGGGACCCGCATGATATGAGGGGATCTAGACCATGGTATCGCGGATCTTCTAAGGGGAGACACGGTGATGGTGGGATAATCATATAGACCATTTCATTGCTCAGCAAGCGGAGTTGACTAAGAAAGGGGAGGTAGCGATCAAGGAACTCGTCCTTTTCTCAGATTTAGCCGGTGATACGTACGAAATTTTCTGGGAAAAGTTCCCTACCGACCTTTACAATTGGTTGCGGAGGTTACAGACGAAGGTGCCTCGAGATGGCTCGCGGAAGATAAACCGTAGGTGGGCGCACGAAGACTTGGTGGCTCTGCATCGGTTGAACACCGAGTTGACCCGCGCGGTGGATTTTTGGGTGGAGACCACGTTGGAAGGATACATTGTGGAGTTTGCTACTGAGTGCTATCAATCCTTCTCGAAGGTCGAGGCTATCTTCCTCTCCGGGCTCAGGGGGAAGCTGCTCAAGGAGATTCCGCTGTGGATTAAAACTCTGATGGTGGATGAAGGGTTGATAGAATTCCATAAGACGAGTATGGAAGCGTAAACTACCGGTGCTGGGGGAAGGGTTGAAGGGACCGATGCTATGTATAGTGTGACATGGGGAGGGGGGAATGGAAACTGAGGCCACAGGGACGCTGAGGGAGCAACGTGCACATCGGCGGGCACAGATTTCCGATAGGTGGTGGAGAAGGATGATGCGAGATTTGAAAAGACGGGAGATCGAGAGGAAGAATCAGAAGGAGGCGCCTCATATGGTAGGAAGTATGGACGCAGATACCCAGGGACGAGAAGGGACCGCTGTGGGAGTGCGATGGGTGCATGGGAGCCCCGCCAAGCGAGCAAGCTAGACGGTGACTGACAAAGATGATGAAGGTATGCAGCCCGAGGGAAGTTCCGATGGCGAATGGTACGTTGTGATGCAGCAGCTGTTTCAAGAGCGGACGACATTCAGTTCTCCAGGCTGCCATACCCCCCCCAATCTGCATGGCCAGGATCCCTACCTTCCCCTGGTACTTCATCAACCTTTGAGTAATATTTTCGTTAAATTTAAAGCATTGAGTCAATTGCACAGTAGTTCAGTGTTGACGGCGACACCCGTTAGTAGCAACAGTACTAGTAGTATTGCATTCCCAACTGGAACAGTCACGCAACCAGGACCCGGAGGATTTATCCTGGTCAACCCGCTGCAAGTGAACATGGCTGGGTCTTTTACCCGGTATCCTGAGTTCTCGGGCCGGGGTAATGATGATGTAGAGCAACACTGGTATCTGTGCGAAGCCATTTGGAGGGCTCGGCAGACGCCGGACGCAGGGAAACTAATAGAGTTTCAAACCACACTCAGAGAGAGGGCTCTACGATGGTTCATCAAGTGGTCCGAGGCCCACCCGAATCCCGTCATTGCGGACGTGAAGCGGGATTTTTTATGGGAATTTAAGCTTCCCCAGATGGACCAATAGGGTCTGTCCGAGCTCTGGGAAATTAAACAGAAGGAAGGAGAAACCGCATGGGAGCTAATGCGGTGATTCAAGGACGCGATTGGGAAACTCAGTTACCCAATCGATCCGAACCATTAGAGGGACTGGTTCATCAAGGCTTTGCTTCCCTTGACGCGAACCCCCCTCACCCAACAGAAGATTGACAATCTGCAGGACGCTTTGGAGTAGGCCATGAAGATCGAGGCCATGGCAGGCTACCCTCAGGAATATCGGGGAGGGCCAGCCCCACAGGATCCCTCCTTGGTGGGATTGTAGCATCAGATAGCTAGCTTGACTGAAAAGCTCAAGGAGATACAGCCAGTCAGACCAGCCAGGTCGAATGTTTGGTGTACTCACTGCCTGGTCGAAGGCCATGTCGCAACTGAGTGTCCTCGGTTATGTGGCGCGGGGGTGGGACCCTCAGTCGCGGCGATTCAAGGGGGGCCACCCACGGGGGGTGGCGCGGTGCTGAATCCATAGGGGGTATACCAGCCGCAACAGCCATATGCGGGGTTCCCCTCCCAGCTCAACCTAGCCGCCACAGAGTATTGTGAGATTTTCCGGACGGTGGGACATCCACCTCAGATGTTCCCGATCCTACAAAAGTATTCCAACATGCCAAACAACGTATATTGTGATTTTTGCGCTTCCATGACTCACAACATTGAGCAATGCCGGGCTCTCGATGCACTCGCAGACCGGTTGGACTGACCCTCCTATAGGGTGAATGAGGCTCCTAGAGGAAGAGGGGGCGGGGTGCGCGGAGGCCGCGCTGGGGGCCGCAGGGCGGTGAAATGCTATAACTGTGACCAGGAGGGCCATGTGGCTCACGAATGTCCCCTCCCTCGCCGTCCGTGGTGTTCCCAGTGCCGTGTAAACACCCATGCGACAGAAGATTGTTCCGAGCTCATCAAAAAGTGGGAAGAACATGCACGGCAGAGGGGCACGAACTTGGTAAACGCCGAGCCACGGGTGGCCGCGACTCCGGCCATGCAGAACATCGCTATTGTGATGAGGGGCGGTAAGAAAACGGGGGAGGACGCTCATGGAAAGGAGCCGACACCAATTGCCAGGCCAGCCTCCCCGCATCGGGTAATCAGACCCGAGGCACAGAAGAAGTATTTTCAGGAGGCAGTTGAGGCATTTGCTCAGCTGCGTGAAGCGGGAGACCTGGAGGCACCCCTGTCGACAGATCCTGGGCCACAGCACGCCCCAGGAACCCTGATTGAAGAGTGGCTCCAGCTATTCCTCAAGATTGTTGACAGTGTTGCTCTGCACCAGCATCTCAAGTGTACTTTGGAAGGGGCACTGTAGGGGAAGACAGGATTGGGGGAACCAGTGGACACAGCCCCCCAATCGGTGCAGCGCATTAAGCGAAATAAGCGACGAACAGGTAAAGAGTTCCGGCTCAATACGCAGGTTGGGGGATTCCAAATCAGCGACACCGTGCTTGATTTAGAGTCTGACGTCAACATCCTGCCGTGCAAGACGTGGGAGGCTCTCGGAAAGCCACGGCTGGCCTACTCACCCATTCAACTCAGAATGGCGAACCAGTACTGCATTCTGCCGATTGGCTGACTCGAAGGTGTCGAGGTCGAAATTGCGGGGGTAAAGACGTACACCGATTTTGAGGTTATTAATATTATGGGAGACAAGGATCCTCACCCCGCCCTGTTAGGCATTGATTGGGCTTTTGAGAATTATGCTATCATCGACCTCAAAAAGGAGCTAATGATTTTTGAAGATGGGGAGGTTTGGGTCACTCAGCCTCTCGACCCATATCAAGGCCCGAGGTATACCGAGACAGTGGATAACCGGGAGGATGCTCATATGATGGACCACCTCTACAAGATGACTGCAGGGAAGCGGGAAGACTACATTAACCCGACCGCAACTGGCTCTGTCAGTTGGCGGAGTGTCCAGAGCTCGGAGCTGGGATCCAAACTCGCATGGGAAGACTGGCAACAGGGGGGGTATGAGACCAGCACGCGGAGATGTGCTCATGTTGGCTGCGTCAGTTGGATTGGTGCTGAGTTCAGAGAATACCCCACCCTGTCAAACATGCAAGCTATCAACACTTTTATTACCAAAGTTGAGGACATCGTACCGGAACGGAGCAGACTACCCCTTTTGGACGTCGCATTACAGTCTACAGCCGCCCACTAGTGGAAAAATAACCGCAATACCTTGTCGCGGTGGAATAGTGTAGTGGTCGCATTGCGGGCGCGGTTCAAAGAAGACGAAGGCCCTCGAAGCAGGCAGCGGTACTCTGAGACTTCCAATCCGCAGGACCACTTGCGGACCTATGAGGAGCAGTGGCGAAGTATAGGATACCCAGAAAAGCTGTGGGTTCATCGGTTTGTCCACTCTTTAGACACCATTCCCCACGCATGGTACTTGGAGGAAGAACGAAAACGAGGGACTAGTTCTTAGACGGAAGTCGCGGGAAAATTTGCGCGGCGCTTCTCTTTCACGAGAGACACAGAGTTGGAATCTCAGGCATTGCATGCTATCAGGGTGGTACTGTTTTTTCGCGATCCGCAGACTGACAGCTGCACGCTGCCCGCTTGTCTCGAGGCCATGCAAGAGTTGGTTTGCCAAAGGATTGACGACGATCCGGACAACGATGGTCTAAAGGACCTGAGGCACCTGTATTTCGAAGAGAAGGAAGGCGAGCGGAACATTAAGGAAGAGCTGGCCACCGAAGGGATCCATTTACGGCTGCTGAAGACAAAGAAGTTAAACATCGGTACGGAGGAGAAGCCTAATTTGGCTACAGTGGGCGATTACTGGGACGAGGAGATGACCAAGGAGATTTTCAGCCTCCTCCAGGAATATGAGGACTTGTTACGTTCATCGGATCTGAAGGGCATCAAAGGCGACCTTGGCGAAATGCGCATCGTACTGAAACCGGGTGCTAGGCCTGTGAAGCACTGACCCTACCAGCTGAACCCGCGGGTTAAAGAGAAGGTTAAGATGGAAATCGATAAGATGATGACCGCGGGTCTAATCTTTCCCATGGAGGAAGCAAAGTGGGTGAGCCCTATCGTCATCTAGAATAAGAAGGACAAGGCAGAGATACGGGTTTGTGTCGACTATCGCAGTCTGAACAATGCCTACATTCATGATCTGTTTCCTACCCCTTTTAGCGACGAAGTGTTGGACCATGTTGCGGGGAACGAGGCCTACTCTTTCACTGATGGCTTTTCGGGCTACCATCAGGTGCGTATTGCGGAAGAAGATAAGGCTAAGACCACATTCACCACCAAATGGGGGTCGTTTGCATACCACATCATGCCGTTTGGCTTGAAGAACGCTTCGGCCGTGTTTTCCCGGATTGTCATCGCCGCCTTCCAGGAGCACATTCACAAGTTCCTGGAAGTCTACATGGATGACTGTACTGTCTGCAGTTTATTAAAGAAACACGCTACCCTGTTACGGGTCATGTTTGATCGATGTCGCCAGCTGCAGATTTCCTTGAACTTAAAGAAATGTATTTTCGTCGTTTCGTTCGGCACGTTGTTGGGACATGTGGTATGCAAGCAAGGGGTCTGCGTCGACCCCGCCAAGGTTGCGGTGATCGTACACATGGAGGCCCCCGAGACGGTGAAACAGTTGCGGGCATTGCTCGGGCACACGGGATACTACAGGAGGTTTATCCGCAATTATGCCAGGATCACTGCTCCGTTGGAACAGCTTCTGCGGAAGTCCACAGTCTTCCAATGGACGGAGGAGTGTCGGGTAGCCTTGGACACCCTAAAGGAAACGCTGGCGTCGGCGCCTATTCTAGTTCATCCAGACTGGGATAAGCAGTTCCATGTGCATATCGATGCTTCCAGTGTTGCACTTGGGGCTGTCTTGGCCCAACCTGGCGATACAACCATTGACCACCCGGTCTACTTTGCCAGCCGCAAACTATCCAATGCGGAGAAGAATTACACCACGACCGAGAGGGAGGCGCTGGCGATGGTGTACTCTCTTCAGAAGTTCCTCCACTATCTTCTAGGGGGCAAGTTCAAGTTCTTCATGGACCACTCTGCCCTGAAGTACCTGGTCAATAAGCCTGTTCTGGAAGGACGGATTTGTCGTTGGCTTCTGTTATTTCAAGAATTCACATTCGAAGTAATCGTCAAGCCCGGGAGGTTGAATTTCGGGCCCGATCACCTATCCAGGTTGGAGATGGGGGAGAATGATGGCTCCCTTGATGACCAGTTTCCAGACACTGACCTCTTCCGCGTCGAAGCTGTACCAGATTACTTGGCCGACATTTCCGCCTATTTGACCACGGGGCAATGCCCTCAGGATTATACCCCGCTTCAGAAATGGCATTTGGTCGTCCATGCCGCCGACTACCAATTGATCGCAGGGCAGCTATACAAACTGGGCCTTGATGAGGTTTTGCGTAGATGCGTCCTTGACCACGAACGGGAAGCGGTAATGTGGGAATGTCACAGTGGTGTTGCGGGAGGGCATGTGGGTGCGAAACCAACTGCAAGAAAGGTGCTCCAAGCTGGCCTGTGCTGGCCGACAGTACATACTGATTGTAAGGCCTACGTGAAGCGATGTGATGTCTGCCAGAGGACGGGAAGGCCCTCTCACCGGGACGAGCTTCCGTTACACCCAGTGCATGTGTTGCGGCCGTGCGAGAAGTGGGCTGTCGATTTTGTGGGCCCCATAGCCCCGGTTGCTAGACACTCCAAGGTCGGTACATCATTACCGCCATGGATTACCTCACCAGGTGGGCTGAGGCAGCCGCGGTACGCGACTGCACAGCGGATACCGCCGCCCAGTTCATTTTTTAGCACATCATTTGCCGGTTTGGCTGCCCGCAAAGTTTAACTAGTGATTAGGGTACGCACTTCATTAATGACACGGTCAAGACACTACTGGACACCTTCATGGTTCAGCATCACAAGAGTAGCCCATATCACCCGTAGGCTAATGGTACGGTGGAAGCCTTCAATAAGATTCTTGAGAAAGGCTTGACTAAGATTTGCAATGCCCAGCGGGATGATTGGGATGAGCACCTATCAGCGGCCTTATGGGCCTATTGGACTACGGTGAAGCGCTTGACCAACCAAACGTCGTTCCAGCTCATGTACGGCTGGGAGGCTGTGATCCCCGCTGAGTTTATTGTACCAAGCCTGTTGACCACCACGTCTCTGAAGTTTTCGGAAGAGGCCTCTCTCTAGGAGTGCCTCCATGAATTACAGGAACTGGATGAGGCCTGCTTTCTGGCCGAATTCCACCAAAAGGTTCAGAAAGACCGGTAGAAAGCGTGGCACGACCGCCACATTAAGCACAAAATCTTTCAGGTTGGCGGCAAAGTTCTTTTATACGACAGCAGGTTCTAGAAGTTCCCAGGAAAGCTCCAGATGCACTGGTTGGGACACTACTTTGTTATCGAGATTCGCGATTCCGGAGCCGTTCGGTTGGCACAGCTGGATGGTATGGTTCTTCCTGGGTGGGTGAATGGCGCACACCTGAAACCCTACCAGGAGTAAATACCTTTCATTTCTCATCAATGTCTCTCGCACCCGAGAGCACCCGTAGCGTAGCATAGTTGAATAACTCTCCTGCAACCGGGATGAGCATAGGAGGTCTTCTCTGTTCATAGGTCGTGTGTCAATAACCGCTCAGTTGCGGGGAGTGCACCGCAACCGACTGTGGTCGGGGCGGCGCTGGTCCAGCGTGTCATCCCTTTAGGCTCCGTACCAGTCTCCATGTCAGTCCAGCTCAGTCCACCCACGTACTTGTGTCAGTCCGTAGGATTGCCTAGATCTGCATCATTAATTACCATATTTGACAGTAACCGCACCGTCATCATTCGGCCATCACCCGCAGTAACCTCAGCCGTCGCGTCCGCCCATTTCCCCATGCCACCGTCAGCAACTGTCACAGCACTCATTGGCATGTGATTGATCGCACGATTATCGCAGACAGAATGCCAACAGGAATTAATTCGTTAGGGAGTCTCATCAACTCCACTCGTGCTAGGTGCTGACATAACTTGCATGGACACCAAAAGAATGAGAATGTCAGACCCGTTCGAATTAGAAATTGCAGCTACACCAGAGTCGTTGAATTCTCAGAATGCATCGCACCAGGAAAGGCGACCAAGGCAGATTCTACAGGTCTATCAGCGCCGGGCCAAAATGCCGAAGGCCGTCCTAGCCGTTTTTGAACCAGAGCTTGACACTCGGATTCACAAGACCAAGTCCCTTGTGGGAAAATATGATAGTGCAGCCTTGATTGATGCCAACCTCTCAAATGCGGCCGAATTTCCGTCCCTCCAGCGGCAGGCATATATGGAGGACTACTGCACTACAGCCGGCAACCCCGCCAGTCACCTGTTACCAGCGTTCAGGGGCCTTCAGACCTCATCCCTGATGAACTTGAGGCACAGCTCCAACACACAGAGGCTTTCTCGGCGGAGGCCAAACACGTCATTCGTTAGCTCCGGCTGCCCCTTCAATCTAGCACCCAGGCCATACAATAGCTCGCAACGGAAGCCGAGACCCAGATCAGCACAATGTTCCGAGCTGTCCCAACGCCCATTGAGGAGGCTGCTGTCACCAAGCTCGCTGAGGAAATAGACTCGCTCATCCAAGGGTGGCAGCAAGCTGTGTCGACTTTTACTGAGCTCCGAGCTACAGTGTTCCAAAGGGTCCCGGATTTGGGGCCCTTGTTTGAACAGCCGCCTGAAGACGCACAGCAAGGACAGGAACAAGCTGAAGGCGCACAGCAAGAACAAGCACAGGATGAAAGCACACAGGGCGAACAGGGCACGGGGTCAAGCAGGGCAATGGAGGTAGAAACTGTAATTTGTGATTGACTAGGGCACGAGTCAAGGAACTGTGGCCGAGGCCTGTTGGGGCCCTTGTTTTGAAAAACCTTGTTTTGAATGTTTTGAATTTGAACCAACGGCTAGATTTTTGGGTTGCGGAACGAGGGCACATGGCAGCTGCAACCAAGTCGCAACCACATCAAACGGCGGAGCTACCAAGGTTGCGACGGAACCGGCACATAGCGGAGGAAACTAGATGCATAAGTACATATAAGGAAAAGATACAGCAGAAGAACACAAGCGGAACACACAGATAATCAGAGAAAAGGCTAGAAGCAGCTGAAGAAGGACATAAGAAGAACTAACAATCATGACGGCGAGTGAATAAATAGCAGTCACCCGGATGAAAAAGGAGATGATTCCACGGCAGAAGAGAGAAGAGAGCGACTAAGGAGAGGAAACGCATGCTGCAGCAGGAATCCAGAGCATGGATGAGGTCTCTGTAGTTCCTAGGGTATATTGATGTAAAATCTATGTTCCGCAAGGCATATGTATCAGATCTGTAAGCCCATTGCAAAGCTATGTAACTGGGATTTGGCCAAGATCTAATACAATTGCAGGTTACTGTCTATTTGTGTGATTCACATGCATGTGTGTTGGTTGAGACGCTTTAAAATTTCATTTGCTTAATATCTGTATGCTTCTTGAATGTTGTTGCGTATGTGATTCTATCTATGCAATCTAATCACTGATGGAAATGAGTTTTGGATCTGTTCCTTGACACTGGTCTATTCCCTTTCTGCATGTGGTCGCGGCACGCCTCAGGTGAGACTCTCTACTCCCCAGAGTAGGGTGATAATGCCGGTGTGATCCTAGACTACAGCGGACTCCTTTGTTGGCCACAACTCCTGAACCTGGGTCTTGCCCGTGAGCCCTGATCAATCGCCAACAAGTACTTTCAGATCTTGGTCAGACTCTTCTTCATCTTCACTTGACATTCCATTATTATCTTCATTTGTATAATAACTCTTTCCCTTTTCAAATCATTTCCCTTTAGCATGATTTTCTTCATAAGGAAATTTAGCAGCATAATGACCAACTCTTCCACAAGTAAAACACTTGAAGGGAAGCTTACCTTTGAATCTTCCAGTACCTGGTTGAAGTCTTCTCACAAAATTTGCTTCTTCTTCTTCTAATTTATAACTCGATTCCTTGACAACTTCCTTTTCTTTTCCTTTTGCACACGCCTTAAAGGCAACTTCTCTGTTTTGAGAGAGACCTTCTTTTCGCATTTCAAAAGTAGTTAGAATACCATGTAGTTGAACAATAGTAAGAGTTTGCAGATCTTGCCTTTCTTCAATAGCTGATACTTTTGACTCAAATTTTGAAGTCAAATATCTTAAGACTTTTTCCACCAGAGTAGTATCGGTTATGGTTTCACCTAAAATTCTCATACGATTTACAATATCATCTAGACGTAAAAAGAAACTGGCAATACTCTCATCACTATGCATCCTTAAATTTTCATACTCAATTCTAAGAGTTTGGAGTTTTTCACTTTTTACCTTTGTATCTCCTTCATAGCTTAGAATGATTTTGTCCCATATTTCTTTTGTTGAATTTAGCTGCATCACTTTAGCAAATTCTGGTTTAGACATGCTTCCTAATAAAACATTGACTTCTTTGGCATTGATTTCATATTTCTTCCTTTCTATTACATCAGTAGGAATACTTGCCGGATACTGATAACCTTCTTCTACGATTACCCATACTTCTACACCAAGACTTTGCAAATATGCCTTTGTTCGTATCTTCTAGAATAAAAGATTACTTCCATTGAATAGAGGTGGCTTTAGAGACAATACTCCTTCATGACTTCCCATTGCGACGGATATCCTTCAAGCGATCAAGCTTCTGCAAAAGGACCTGCTCTGATACCAATTGTTGGGAAAAATACTGAGAGGGGGGGGGTGAATCAGTATTTAGTGCAGGCTAAAAACTTTTTACTTTTTCTTTCTCTAAAATACATACGCTACTTTCCTGAAACCAACTCGCGTATACACGCGGATATACTTCATAAAACTCGTGTATATACAGAGATCTTATTATGCATTTAGTTCTTTACTTAGATCTATGCATCATTCATTCATCAGATGTTTAGTTAGCAGTAAGCATGTGCAGTAATAACATAATAAACCATCACACATAAGCAACACACATGAACACCCGTGGATTTAAGGTGGAAACCCAAGCCTGGAGAGATAAAACCACCGTTGTCGTTGCCTCAGCCTTTCAATATTTTTATTATAAAGAAAACATCTTACAACCATGTACCGGCGCAGACTCATACCAAGACGTTGTGCACCCACCGCAGTAAGGCTACAACCTTTCTCTCATTTACCAAATTTCTCCGAAGGAGCTACAACCCCCCTCGCTCTCGTTACCAAATTTCTCTCCCTGGAAGGGAGCTACTACCCCCTGCTCTCATTTACCAGCCTCTCCTGGAAGGGAGCTACTACCCCCTGCTCTCGTTTACCAGCTACCACTGGAAGGGAGCTACAACCCCCTCACTGAAGGCTTCGACCTTCAGCACCATTGTGGACCACGTTTCATCAATTTTCATACTAGATCCAATAGCTTCCATACAACACAACTTGTAGGCCACTTTTCATCATATTTTCAGACTGGACCCACTCCACACATTTAAGCTCAACCATTCATCAAACTGAAACTTATAACCCCATAAATTCATTCATTGAATCATCAACCAATCAACCATCAAATTGATCTTCAATTAACATAATCAGCAGCATATTCATCATTCAAACAACCCAGTTCTGTATGAATACATCATAGACAGATAGCAGTAAAACAACAGAACAGATCAGACATTTCATTCCACTTACTTCAGCAAAACCCTAGATTCCATACGCGCTTTTACTTCACTGAACCTGCATATATATGCACTTTCTTAGAAACCAACCTTCGTATACTTCTGTGCATTCTTCAGAAAACCCTATCTTCCCATACGCGCTTTTCCTTAGGCAGACCCGCATATACACGCGCTTTTACTTAATCGAAACTGCGTATACATCTATAACTTTTCAGGACTGTGCAGCTCTTCAGATCAGATAAACAACTCAGATTTCATTCTTCACTTCAGAAAGTATTTCGCCTCATCTCAGATCTAAACATTCCATATACATTTCAGATCTAGAGATCCCTTTTCATCATTTTCTTCATAGGTGCATCATAGATTCAGATCTATCAATCAAGAACAGAGTTCATCCATGCAGATATTCCTTAGAGAGATTTATTCATTCACAACCCTTACTCATGCCCGTACTTGCAAAATGATCTTCTTCTCCTTATATAGATTTAGCCTTTATCAATACCATGAGTCAAAACCACTCAACTACTAATGGTATTCCTGGACGGGATCAAATAGATATTCCAGCGCTCAATACAATGGGTCAATACCATGGTAACACCCCTTGGTATTCTAAATTTGGAGCGCAAAAGGGCATACGCGACTTGGCACGTACTTTTCCGCGTGCATACGCTACTTCACCTTAACAAACCCGCGTATGCTTTGTAGCATAACTTATTTATCATTATTCTGGCACTTTCTGAATTCCTTTCTTCTGTTGCTTCTGAACTGATCTGTAGATACATCAGATTTACATTATTAACAACTCATCAAGTCAGTTTCCATCAAGAACAACTTCATTAAGCAGGTTCCATCAAAGTCAACACATTGTATCACATTGCCAACAATCTCCCCCTTTAATTCATCATGTAGGTTTCCATCAAGGACAACTTCATCAAGTATGTTTCCATCAAGTACAATACGTTTCCATCAAGAATAACTTCATGAAATAGGTTTCCATCAAGGACAACACATTGTATGATATCACCAACAGTCTTATTTCATCAAGTAGGTTGCCATCAAGGACAACACATGCCAACACAGACTTTGGGGAAATACACTTAAGACAGAAAAACAACTCAAATCACTATGCCGGAATGCCTAAACATAGTACTTCAAGTTATTGGGCACTTTGGAAACAAGATTGCATAGTCTTAGGCAAAGGGCAAGATCAAAACAAGACCTCCTTGGTTCAACAAATGACAATCTAATCAGTCAAAGAGAAATTTCTTGGATGGAGCTATGGCTAGCCATGAGTAAGCAGGGCATACTGTAAATCATACTTAGCATGCATAAAACCATAAATGAAACAAGCAACAATATCCTTAAGTTATTAAAGAGAAATCAAGAATTTTTTAATGTGACTAAGAATGAAGAAAACATGGAAGCTATGAAGAAACAGGAAATTTGAGGTGCCTCCAAGGGCATGTCTCAAATTTTTTCTCTACTGTCCTATAGCAAGAAAGAACATGGATTTGTGAATGAAAACTAGGAAACAAAACAAAGAGAGAGACACTATACCATTCTACCAAGTCATGGAATCCAACAACAATCCTCTTTCATCATCCAAGAACATCCAAGAGACTATCCAAAAGCATGAGACAAGTATTTCTTCCAAAGCTTATATGACCATATATTGCTTCTATTCATCAAGTTCAGCCTTGTTTACAATGAAATCCTTTGGAATAAATAGGCCAAAGTGAGAAAAACGTCTTAGTTCAATTTGCAATCTAATTGGCCTATCCAAAATATCTTATCTTGTCCTTGAGGCTTTGCAAAGCCCAAGGCACAAAATATCTCATAAAATATCTAAAAAATGCTAAAAGAGGGAAATAAATTGAATTTTCATAACTTCTCATGTGCAAAAATAGCTAAACGCACATGAGGAAAAAGCAGTTTTTAAAGGTTCAATTTTTACAAAAATACCCAAAAAATACATCAGCAAAAGGTCCCCTGACTTGCCGGCAACTTTTTCCATCCTTCCCGATGTCAAAATAAGGCTCATGATAGCTCATTGGAAAGATCTAAGTGTCTAATTTCTGGAAAAACTGAAATTTTCCAAATCTGATGCCTGGAAGTCTTCCAAAAATAGGTCTGTGTGTAAAAATCCAAAAAATAAGGCTTGCTGATAGACCGGGCAGAGTGTAGAAAAAGCAAGCATTTTTCGCCATTTCGGGGGAGAAAATGATCTTAAAATGTCTTGAAAATCGCTTAGTATGTGCTCCTGAAATTATGGCATCCAATGATACCATTCTCATCCTTTGATGATCCCCCAAACTGAAATGGCGAAGCCCATGAGTTTTGGCCAAAAACCCAAAAATGACAAAAAACCAAAATATGTCGAAATTTGCCCAAAATTGGTGAGCATGACCCTCAAGGGTTCTCAGCAACATGTTGTGAAGCAGAGGCCAAAATATGAAGTCCTAAGGTGTCTTTCCTCAATTTTTGTGTCGGGCGCTTCCCTTTAGCCTCCTTGAGTTTTTCTTGAGCAGCCTTCAACTTGCGCCGGGCAAACTGATTTAACTTTTTATAATGCCCCGTCATTCTCCTTTGAAGGTCTAAATCCCTTTTTGCCTTCTCCAATTTATTTTCCAAGTGTTCATTGACTCTCTCAAGCCATGCCTCCCTATTGTTCTCTATTTCTTGTTCGAACAATGCAGTGAGAGGGGTAGATTAGAGAAGGGCATTTTCCTCTTCTTTCTGCTTCTCAAGGGCCTTTTTAAGCCCCATGGTTCTTGGCCTCTTTCGCCTAGGCTGATCTTCGCCTTCACTTTCATCGAACTCGCCCATGAGTTCTTCCAACCTCACTTGGGCTTTGGAGGCCTCCTTCTTGTATTTGGTCGCCCGTGTCTCATAAACAACCATATGGACACTCAGTTGCTTATTTTGGATTTTCAAAAATTGATTGAAATTCCTAGCTCTATGAAGATCATCCTTCAAGGCATCAATTTGGCTTTCTCTATGGATCAAGAGGTTTTCTAGAATCCAGGCCTCATTATCACTATCATCGCTTTGGATTTGGACGATGTCAAATGCACTCTCCTGTTCATGACTGCCTTCTTCCTTTCCCTTCCCTTTGCTTTGGGTGGCTATTATAGTGCTCTTCTTCCTGGGCAAATCAATCATGGGCTTCTTGGGAAATTTTCCTTTGCTTTGGAGGGCCCTTGTCACATTTGGAGTGACAACTCTAGGCACTCTTTTCTTTGTTGTCTAGGTCTTGGCAACTTTCGGAGAAGAGAGCATGGCCCCTTGCCTCGGAGACGCAGCTAGCACATGCTCCATGGGTTCTTTACCCTTGTCACTTTGCCCTTTTTCTTCTTGAGCTTGATGTTCCTCTTGAGGAGGCTACTGTTCTTGAGGAGGCTGTTGTGTATCATCTTTTGGCTGCCCTTACTCATCACTTTCATGCTGCCTCTGTTCATCATGATGTAGCTGTTGTGTGTCATCTTTTGACTACCCCTGTTCATCACTTTCATGCTGCTCCTGTTCAGCATTATCATGATGTCCCTGTTCAGTCTCCTTTGGCTTCCCTTGCTGCTCAGTCTCACCCTCATCATAAGTTTGTTGTTCTTCATGTTGCTGCCCTTCATCATCAGTCTATTTTTCTTCCTGCTGCTGCCCTTCATCATCTTCCTCATCATCATGGTCATGCTCTTCTCCCTCTTTAGGCTCTTCTGCTTGCTCTGTGGTAAACTTGAGTTTTTTAGGAATGGGTCTGCTAGAGGAAGGTGAAGGGTGATGAGTAGGAGGTGCAGGGGATGTGTGAACTGGAGGGACAGTGGAGAAATCCGGATGGGTGATGAAAGTATCCCAAGATACCTCTCTCTTTTCAAGCTGATGAAGAATGATGATTTTGATGAGAGAGTGATGAAAGAGATAGGCTATTTGCTGTGAAGGAGGCTTCTTCTGAAGAGTGGAGGCCATTTTCTCAATGCTTTTGTGTAAGAATAAAGGAAGATTTAGCAGCTTGGTCCTTGTGAAATGCATGAGCAGTCGAATGTGATAAGCATAGATTCGGGAGAATCTTCCCTCACAATTGAATTACTTCATGATAATCTTCATGAGAGGGGCGTAGCTGGTCAAAAGATATGAGAAAGGGAAAATAGAAGGACATGACTCTCTGTTCTCAGGCTTTAGAAAGGGCTTGTAATCTTCTGAGTCCAAATGGCTTTGTTTAAACCATTTCTCACCAATATATGGGATTTTAGTGGCCTTGGAGATGGACCTTGGAGAAAATTTGAAGTCAAGGCCTGCCACCTGGAAATGCTTGTCTTGAAACCTTAAAGCACAAAGATGTGTCAAAGGAGAAAAACTCTTCAACTCTTGCACCCTTTGACAAAAATCTAAACACCCAACCTCATGGAAATTGAACAAGACTGATGGGTGGGCATTCACTTCTTCAATGGAAGTAGGCTCAAATCTCTTATGAAATCCACTCCTACTATCCTGCCTGGGAGGCATCTTGTTCTAGATGCTCTCTGCAAAACCAAACTGCCTCAAAAAGGTTTTCAAGAATGTTTTCTCAAACAAAACTCTGTCTTCTTTGTCAATCACTATTTGATCAAGGTAAATTTGCCTCAAATGCTGTGTAAAATTTTTTCTTTGATATTTGGTCTCTACTCCTCCCAAAACACTGTCTTTCCCCTTTGTATGCCAATCAACAAATAATTTTAAAAACAAGTACACATTCAACTAAAATGCATACATAGTCAAGTGATTTTCGGTGTTTGGGTAAGATCACAGAGCTCTTGGTGTTTTGGTGACAACAAGACAGCTTTGCATTTAGACAAAGGAAAAAACTCTTCCCAATCAAAACACCCTCTTTGTATTTTACTTTTTCTTACACAGATTTTGACAAACACCTCCAAATGGCAATGACAGCTTCACACACTAAAGCATGTTTCATGGACAAAGATGGCAGCACTGATTTTTTGCTTTTTTTTACCACATAGAGGAGACTTTTGAAATGAAAAAACACTTATACAATGAGCACAGCTGTTTGAAATTAGGCCCACTGTTTCACTTTTCAAACCCTGTCTTTCCTCCCTTTAAACAGTGCCTCCACCTTTAAACATTGTTTTGAGGGCAGTTTATTGGGTCTTTTGTCATCAATAAAAACCCACCACTTTCCCTATGTCAGCTTGAGAAATCATAAACCACAGCAAATATGGAGTTTTAAACACAAGATCAAACCTCCTTATGTTCACTATCTCTTACCCACAGTTAGACAGAAAACCTCTAAATTGTATTAACAGCTTTATTCATTAAAGTCTGCTTCATGGACAAAGATGGCAGCACTGATATTGCTTTTCACCACTACAACAGAGCTGATAGAGTTTATGGTTTTGCCTTATCTTGAGGGTAGCTCTAGGTTCTTCGAAATTAATGAATTACTCCACTAACCCCCACTGCAACAAACTTCTTCAACACATTTAACACATCACCTTGATTCTCGCCGGAAGTTTCATTTTTTCACCATCATTTAGTCTTTGAAAAACGCAGCATTGATCACCCTTTAGAAATTTGAATATACCAAGGAGGCACATAAATACCTTGAAAATCAATGGCAGTCGTTGTTTGAGGGGTTTGAGCAGCTTTCAAAGCATTTTGGAGGCGTTTTGATGGTTTGAAACAAGCGCGGCACGTTTACTATGGAAGGCACTGCGTAAAGAGAAACTATCGGGTCACTGACGGGCAGTCATGACCGGCGCCTACAGGCGCGTCGCGCGTCGCGCAGTAGTTCAACCCTTTGAAAAAACTTCGCCTGAACGCGCCGCGCAATCCTACAGGCACGCCGCGCAGTCTTCAAGCCCGAAAAATTTTTGGATTTCGCTCCAAAACTCTTTCCTCGACCCAGTGAATAGCAAAGGGGAGTTTTTTTTCATTTTGAAATGCAAAATAGGTATGGGCAATGGTCTCTAACCCTCGTATTAAAATATCAAAACCATTTGGTGTACTTAATGATGGTTTTGAAAACGTTAAAAAGGCCTTTGGTTTAAAACCAAAACATGAAGCTCATATCCTTTGAAAACATAACTAAGACTCATTTTTGTTCAAACAAAAAAATAGTGGCAACGATCATTTCCTTTATAAGCCTGACCCCTTTTGAAGAAAGCAACCCCTCTTTTTAAAAATTAAAAACTTTCACTGTTTCTTACCAAGGAATGAAAAATTGTTTTCCTTTTTTAATATCTACACTGTGGAAGGAAAATCTGCTCTGAGCCACATGAAGGATTGTAGAGGTGTCTTTTGAATGCAACTGCCTTTTTACTGGGGAAGAAGCTTAACTACAACTTCCATATCCCTTTTCCACCTCTTGTCTTTGTATGGCTCATCTGTTGTTACTTTCGATCAGTTGAAAAAGGTTTTTATGAAATAGAAAGAGCAGCACCTTTAAATATCAACATCACTTAGTTTTTTTCTTATTTGAAAAAGGACACCTGTAGAAAGACACCTTGCGTTATGTGAGGTTCTCTTTGACACTTTGAAGGAGGTAGCTTCGCCCTTTTGAAACCTAAACTAACAGTGTTTGTTGTTGATGCTTTGGAGGTAGTGATGCCCTATTGTGAAACTGATTGAGGTGGCAGGTGTTGTTTTAGCTTCTTCTTTGACTGTGGGTAAAAATAAAACAGGGATGATGTACTAGAGTTGAAAAGTGAACAAGGGAAAGCTGCCCCTTTGTTCTTCTGTGAAGGAGGTCTGCAAGACACTTGGGTTTTCATTCATTTCACCTTTTTTCTGAGAGCAGTCCCTTTAGAATCTTTACCATATGCCGTGATTGCTTTTCAACCTCTTTCTTAACCAACTGAAGAATGTTTGATGAACATACAGATAGTGATTTCCCTTATACATGATGGCAGAAGCTAGTTTGAGTCCAAGACTATTTGACTCTTTTGACCATCTGCTTCATAATATTTCTCCATTGATGATCAACTCTTTAGCTTCATATTGTAACTCAATAATAAGGGAGCTTATGCAAAAATCTTTGAAAAGCACCACTACTTGGCCTCTGCCTTTAATCATAATTTTATTTCAGAAACCCTTGGTTGCTGTATTACTGTACTTCAAAAATTGTCTTACAGTCAGTTCAATTCTTAAAATCAAACTTTGTCCATTGGCCCTCTTCTTATAGATGAAGGAGGCGCTCTTAACCCTCTACTTATAAAATGAAGGAGGTTCTTCAGTCTTCAATCCCTTTGTTTATAGATGAAGGATGTTTCTTCAGTCTTCAATCCCTCTGTTTATAGATGAAGGATGTTTCTTCAGTCATGCCATTTTATCAGCCTTTAACAATGTTATTTTTCCTTTCATTGTCTTTCCATGCTCTGACTGTGATCGCAGGAGCTTAATGAAAGAATTCCCTGCCCTGTAGCTGCATTCTAGGCTCAAAATCACATTGAGAAGCAGTTATCTTCTCATGTGGAAACAAATACTGTCTTCTGGGAATGCTGGTATACCTTTGTTCTTGAAAGATCCATTAAAAGACTGTAAAACCACCTAAAATCAGTTTGACCTAGGGTACATGTATTGCTGAGACTTGAGGGTTTATGAGTGGCGCGACCTAGGGTTTTAACCAACTTTATTCAAAGAATGGGAAGGTCTATTATGACTGGTCTGTAGCAGATAGAGGTTCTTTGGCTTTAGGATAGTTTTCCAAGGAAGAAAATTCCTAAAGCGCCACTACCTAACTTAGGGGAGACTTATTTGAACAGATTTGGATTGTTTTCTTTGGAGCTTATGGACAAGGTAGTATGGTTGAGGCTAGATTGGGCTTGATAATGAGGTTTCATCTCGTCATGGGTGGACTGAAAGGTAAGAGGGCAAAAAAATTTATGGGTGTTTTCCAGCTGGCAAATTTGACAATTTTTTAGATCAGCTGCTAGAAAACTTGACTGTTACAATTATTCATCACCAACAAGTGAAAAATACTGATGACTAACAGGAGTATTGAAAATTCAATAAGAAATTTGTGTCTAATTTAATTTCCCCTTAATTAAATTTGACAATAAATTGTAATCTTATCTCATAATCACTTGTAATAGTTAACTGAGTGTGATAGACTCAGTTAGGTCATGAAATTCGAGTTGAGAGTGGTTGGTGAGGCATGTAGAGTGATTCTATTTGTTTTAGAGTCCAAGTTGCAGTTAGTGTATTAGTTTAATGCATTAGAAATCAGTTAACTCAATTAAGTGAGTTAAAGTCAATCTAACTGGTTGTAACTGATTGCTGCACTTTTGAGAGGTCAAGTGAATTAAATCAGATTTAATTAACATGCAGTGATATGTCAAGTGACTGATGATTTACTATTAATATCTGCATTCATGTCAGTTCTAATGAAGACCCAGTTGAGACAGAGGTTAAATGGATGTTATCTATCAGTTGTATTATTAGTAAATTTATGGTGAGCAATTACAACCATAGGATTGCCCATGATGTATTGCACAGTTTTGGAAGTTTGAATTTCCTAATCAATAGGCATAAATTGTTCTTATAATTGTGCAAGCAATGCAGGATGAGCAGAGGCAGGAAATTGGCTAAGTGTTGGTCGATTTTGTCCAGATTAGTGTGATACAGTTGGTAGAGTGCAGCGGACTCTTGTGAGAAGAGTGCATTGTATTGTTTCATGATTCCTTGGCTAATTATACAATAAATATAGAGGGGTTTTGAGTTTAAGAAATCTAGCCTTAGACTTGGTCAAAATAGGAGGAGCTTGTAAATGATGTAAGACAAAAATAAGGTTTGCATACCAGGGAGAGGTTGCAAAAGCCGCGGTTACTTGTGGAGTCACCTGCTCTCCTTGTTCATCAAGTGCGGCTACAAAATTTATATCCAAAGCATGAAAAATTGATTCAGCCATTAATTTATCTAATCCTTGACCCTTAATAAGTTTGGTAAGATTGATTTCAATTTCATATTCTAAAATGATAGAAATCCATTTACCTATTTTTCCATCAGTACCATTTTGGGTCAATATGCCTTTTACCATAGTGTTTGGAACAAAAGCAATTATATTTGAATGAAGAATATAAACTCTAATGTCTTTAATTGCTTTCGCTAAAGAAAAGGATTGTTTTTCCATAATGTTGTATTTCAATGCAAAGCCTCTTAATGCTTTCTAAAGAAGGAAATAGGTTGTTCATGTCCCTCATTATTCTTCTACAATAGAACTTCTACAATAGTATGTTCGAATGCAAATGAAAATATCAGAAAATATTTGGTGAAATCGGGACTAATCAGCACAGGATCTTGAGTTAAGGCTTGTTTTACCAGATCAAATTATTTTTTTTCTTCTATATTCCATCTTAACCCAATGTATTTTTTCAACATGTTTGTTATATTCCTTAGAATTTCTGCCAAATTGGGAACAAATCTTCTTAGAAAAAATATTTTTCCAATGAAATATTGTAGCTCTTTTACATTTATAGGAGGACATATTTTCAAAATAGCTTCAATTCTACTAGGATCAATTCTGATTCCATATTTTGAAATGATGTGACCTAGAAATTTTCCTTCTTCCAAACCGAACAATGTTTTCTTTGGGTTTAAGGAAATACCAATTTTTTTGCATTTTTCAAAGACTCTTCTTAGGTGAAGAAAATTTCCCTCATCTATCTTTGAAAATACAATGATGTCATCAAGATAAATGACTGTAAATCTGCCTATCTCAACTGCAAATGTAATGTACATTTCTCTTTGGAATGTAGCATCGACATTCATTAAGCCAAAAGGCATCTTAACATACATGAAAGTTCCCCAAGGCGTAGTAAATGTTGTTTTTTCTTGGTCTTCAGGATGCACTAGATCTTGATTGTAACCATAAAACACATCTAATAAATAAATTATGCTATATCCAACCACCTTCTGCAAAATGTGATCTATTTTGGGCAGAGGGTAGTTGTCTTTCAAAGAAAATTTATTGAGATTCCTAAAATCAACAAATTGTCTAATTTCTCCAGTTTTTTCCTAGTTGGAACTAAGTTTGATACCCATTTTGAATACCTCAATAGTACAATAATATTGGCATCATACATATTTTTGACTTCCTTTTCAACTAGGGGCATCGGCATTGGGTTGATTCTCCTAAGCTTCTCTTTGAAAATATTTTGGTCTTATTTTATAGGAATATTATGTTGTATAATTCTAGTGTCATAAGATTTTAAACCCTCATAACTCCAGGAAAATACATCTATGAATTCTTTGAACAAGTCTATGTATTTCTTATTTTCAACAGGTGTTAAATATTTGGATAGTTTAACCATTTTTTGTTTTTGTTCAGTTCCTATATTGAAATCTTCAACTTCAGCTCCGGTAGGTTCAATTTCAGATTTTTAGCCACATCATTAAAATCAAATAACTCTTATTGGAGCGGGGTCCATTAGGACCAAATTTTGATAAAAATAATATATTTTTTGTAATTTTGTGTAAGTTTAGTCATGCACAACACAATTCAAGTGGCTTTGGGGTGGGTCAAAGCCCCTCATGAGTTGTAATGGGACAAAGGGTAGAAATAGGGGCCGCAAACTATATTTTACGAACCTTAGATGAGCGCAGGCTAAAAGTATAAATAGGAGTCTAGATCAAGTCGATAGGGAGGAGGATGTAAGAGATCTGACTATGTTTTGATGTTTTGAGAAAACTTGTCTTGGTTAGAAGGCTCCTGCTAGTTTTGTGCACAGAGACCTTAGTCCCGTTGCCTGCGGACCCCGCTAGCTATGTGCGCCGGTAGAATGAAGGTGTTCTAAGTAATATCTGACTGTGAATGAACAAAGGAATGTTTTGGATGATATCTGAGTATCAAATGCATCTATTATGATCTATTTCTGCATGTTATTTTCGATTACTGTGTATCTGTGTTTATGGATCTATTTCTATTAAACATTATTTTTATGTATTAAGGACTATTGGAAGGGATTGTGGATTTTTAACTGTGCGCGCACAGGATAACCTGTGTAAATTGACCCATATATGTATGGTTAGGGTTTCTGGTTAGGGCTTTTGTTGTGGAGTTACGCTCACAGTTGTTTTAGATCTGAAGACAGCCACATCATTTAATTCTCTCTCAGGGGTGTGGAAACCTGGTTCCAGCACCCCCCCATACTACTTCGGGTGAGACTTTGACTTGCGCAAGCAGGTCACTATCAGAAGGGCCAGTAGTAAGAGGGTTTTATCGGTTAACCTTAACTCTGAACCAAGGTCAGGACCCCTCAAGCCAACAAATGGTTCCGTTTCCGGGACCAGGATCATTTTGAGAGAGATTGGGTGATGTGGCAGCCATCAAAGCCTGAATTAGAGGACTAATTTGAGAAGAAAATTCAAGAATTTTCCCTTAAAGAAAACAGAAGTAAGAAGTTGTCTGCTGAAGATTGGAAACATAAGTATATTTTCACAAAGGTTCACGAGATCTTCTTTGTGACCTTTGCGCACAAATTAAAGGAGTGTTTTTCAAGACCAGCAGAGTTCCAAACCTGTTGGAAGGACGACAAGGTCACGCAGTGGACACCTAAATTGATCCAAAAGTTGGAGCAGACTAATAATTCCATCACCTGAACTGTAGATCACTGGGTTGACAGCATCGTGGGTGGGTTTGTGAAGGAATTTATAGTAGATCATTTTGTATCATATTCTGAAGCTGAAAGGATATTTTTCAAGGGATTGAGAGGTAAATTTATATGGTCTCTGCCTCTGTTGATTAAGATGCTATTGTGTGAAAAGGGTGTTTTGTGCAGCCACACTGAGTGAATGGCCCTTCATAATATCGAAAGCACTACGTGCATTGGAAAATATTATCAAGTAAATTAGAGAGGGGAAAAATCTGTATACAACCCTATGAGAAATTCACCTAATATAGAGAGTAGTGAGGCTATGCGCACTGAATATATCCCTCTTGCTACGCCACAGTCAAACTCGCACATGGGTAAGACATCTCCTACCCCACCACCACCACCACCTGTAGAATATATGGTCACGCATATGAATATACCCACCTTTAAGGGTGTGGGAGATGAGGACATGGATAGGCTTTGGTTTGTGGCTGATGCAGTGTGGACTGCACAAAATGTTAATATTGATGCTGTGAAGAGAGTGCAACTAGCTATGGAATTTGAAGGCCGTGTGTTAGATTGGTTTATGGGATAACTAGTTCAGAACGTTGATCCCACTGTTGTGCAGATTAAGGATGCTCTGAAAAAACAATTCAGGAAGCCAAAGTCCTACTCACAGTTTGTGATAGAATTAAAATATTTCAAACAAGGGTCGAAGGAATCGGTCTGGGAAGTTGATCAATGACTGAAGTGCACCATCAGCGAAGGAGGATTTTTTTACGATGATAAGCAACATAAGGAATAGTTCATTATCATGCTCTTGCCACATCTACATGGGCCTATGGGTAAACAGAAGATTGATTCTCGGGCCGAAGCTCTGGAAATTGCTATGAAATTGGAAGTTGCACCCAGAGAAGATGCTCAATTTGGAACGCTACAAATTCAAAGTCAATTGGAGGATATGCACCTAGAAATTTAGAACCTACATAGAGATCGGGGTAAAAAATTTGGCGTCGATGTCTGGTGCATAAGTTGTAAGGGTTCAGGCCACACCAAAGATCAATGCACTCTATTCTCGGATTACATGAAAGTAGGGGGACCAAATCCACTACACCCCAAGGATGCTTCTGGGCCAAGTGGTACCCCCAAACTATGGTGCTGATGGACATGATACAGACCAGTGTCCTCGATTAGGGTACTATTTGCCAAATCTGAAGCAGCAGTGGTGCAATTTTTTCTCTTCAGTTGGTCATGATGAGCACCACTTCCGGACGTTCGACGTAATGATAGACAGTTCTAACCTCTATAGAGTGCAAGCCAACTCTTATTCACCAGCATCTCCCTCTAGGCGTGGAGGATCTCCAGCAAGAGGAAGGGGAGGGGGAAGATGTGGAAGCGTAGGTCGGGGAAGAGGGAAATTAATATGCTATAACTGTGGAGACTTTGGACACTATGTGTGTGACTTCCCAAACCCTGCGTGACAATATTGCATGTACTGTAGGCAATTCGATCATGTAATTGAATATTGTCCTATGTTAATTGCTATAATGCAGGAAAAGAAATAATAGACACCTACGCAAAATATACAAATGGTTAAATCCGAGCCACATGACGATGGTCCAACTGTAAACGTAATTACACGTAGTGGTGCTACCACCAGAGGAGATGAGGAAAAAAGGGCTGATGCAAAACCACTGATCAGAAGGGCATCTGACAAGAAAGAAGGACTCAACCTACAGAAGGAAAATGAGACTTTCATTGAAGCCATGAAGGATTTTGTTGTTGCAAGAGCATCCACATCAAATTCTATCATGGAATCAAATACTAATGATGAAGCCAAACCATTCCTACAAGCCTGTATTAAGTTATTGCGAAATCAGAATGCAATAGATAATCTTTAGGCCCTGATAGACAGCTGCGCGGAAAAAGAAGTACCTCGAACGAAGACTAAGGCTATGAAAAAGATTTATAAAAACAAGAAGAGACATTATGATAATTTTGAGGTCTAAAATGGGCCTCCTAAGGAAATTATAAAATAATAGTGCAAATAATAAAATAAGATTAGATTACATCATCAAATTTTAGAGGGAAAAAAGAAAAAACTTTTTTCAGCTCGTATTTTCAAATTATCTCCCTATGGGTTTAATAAAATTTCGAGTAGAAACACTCATTGGATGCAAAATTTGATTCCTCATCCAAGGAGTACCCATGTTGCATACTTTCAATGGACCTTGCAACATGAAAAATGAGAAATACATGAAAAACGTGATTGCAATCACGTTTTTTCATGTATTTCTAATTTTCCATGTAGCAGGGTTCATCAAAATTATGCAACATGGGTACTCCCTAGATGAGGAATTAAATTTTTCATCCAACAAGTACTCCTACTCGAAATTTGAGTAAAACCTTAGGAATATAAGTTGAAAATACGAGTTGAAAAAGTAGTTTTATTATTTTATTATTTTTTAATCTTTTTACTTTTTTACTCCAAAAATGGTGAATCATCCTCCATGGTTGACATCATCATCTTGAATCCTATTGATTCTTATAAATTATATTTTGGTTATACATTTTTCCTAGGTGGCCCATTTTAGACCTCAAAATTTCCCTAATGACTAGTCGGGAGATGTGCATGGTTGTGCAGATTGGAGAGTATGAGATGGATCAAGTCATCATGGACCTAGGGTCTGATGCAAATTTTCTACCTAAGAAAACCTGGCAGAATATGGGAGAACCAAAGCTATAATGGTCCACCATTCAATTATGCATGGCCAATTAGCATAAGATCATTCTGCTTGGAAGGCTTCCATAAGTTCTGGTAGACATTGCTGGAGTAAAGGTACACGTGGATTTCAAAGTGATACAAATTGTGGATGATGCAGACCCCTACCCTTTTTTTGTTGGGATTGGATTGGGCCATCGATATGGGAGGCATCATCAACCTAAAGCATAGAGGAATGATCTTCGAGAATGATGGTACGCAGGTAATAGTACAACTGGACCTGGCAAAAGGAGAAAGATATATAGAGCCAATGCATGAAGGAGATGATGTCGGCCATATTTACAAGCTGAATATGTGGGATGAGGATTGGATCAACCCTACAGTTGATGGAATGTTGAATTGGGAGAAGGATAGTTCGTGTTTCTCAGATTCGGATGGGGAGATGGAGAACTGGAAAAATCGGTTGCATGATGTTTATGTGTTGCGCTGCCTAAATATCACTAAGAACTTCCAATGAATCTCCTCAGAGGTAAGATAACTACCCTATTTTGATGGCTCTAGTAGTGTCATAGTATTTATGGAAGAATTGGAAAAGGTTGTCCTAGAAGAACGAAGGTTTTGGGCGCTTGACCTCACCATGCGCGCAACCCCAGTGCATTGGTGGGATACGCACAAGGGAGTTTTTAAGAACTGAGAGGAATGTAGCAAAATGATGAAGTTGAGCTTTGAGCCTCATGCTACTACACCAACTGAGCTTTTCTGTGGTCAGGGAGACCCGCGCAAGTGCCTGGCCATGTGGGTGGAATTTTGGAATGAAAAGACTTGGAACGAGTGGTTTCATATGTTTATTCATTCGTTGCGACCGATACCTACCACTTGGTATTTGGAAACGGAGCTGCACCAAGGAACTCGCCATTGGATCACAATTAATGATGATTTCCTATCAACCTTTTTCTTGGTTAGGGGATCAGAAGAATTGGATGAAGCTCTGCAGGATATAGATTCTCTTGTCTTTGATGACTTCCATCCTCGAAGGGAATGTGTTGCGTTAGCATGGGACGCGCAGATGAAAGACATCGTCAATTGAAGGTACCTATCAATAGAGGATAATGAAGATGATCCAAGAAATGTCAACATCTAGGAGTCTAAAGGGGAGTGCACAGTTGCAAGGCCCTCATTGGGAATGGTATATGTAACTAAACCTTTAAATTTAAAGGAAGTCAACATTTGTTAATCAAGGTTGTCATTGATGTCAATATGGCATTATTGGATGGAAAATATTCTTATGATGTCATAACCTCATGTATCCTTGCTCTTGATAAATATGCCATAGAAATCATGATGATGTCCTTACTCTTGATAAATGAGTCCTTCTTATTGATGCTCATAGTGACTCTTGATGAAGAAGCTCTCCTTGTGATGATCTAGCCCGTACTCTAACAAATTGATGCATGTTGCATATGGTTAATGACATATCATTGCACAATATTGATGATATGGTGACATTGATGGCACACATGATAAAATATATGGTGATGACATGGACAATGAAGGAATTGGATATCACTTGATGACATATGATGATTAAATAACAAGTGGAGAGCTTACTTAATGCCCTGATGACCTCATTTTGTCCCAAACACCTTATACATAAAAAATTTAGAATATTCATAAAGAAAATAATTGTTTGTCACCTTAGAGACATCCTATCAACTTGGATCCTTCACCATGTTAAAGAGGAATATTTATTCTTTCCAACAAGCCCTCACTCAGCCCATAACTCCAAATAGTTTAAGAGAAATCAATTTTTTAAGACAGCATATCAAATTATTTTACCCTAGCTGACCTACACTCAGTCACTCATGTCAGCGTCCATCCATAAGATGTGTCCATTCACTTTAAAGCCAAAATTTGTATAAATAAAAGGCTAGACTATTCATTTTGAAAGATCAATCCGGTGATTAATTTAGAGAAAAACATAGAACTCGGATCTGAGGTAATAGAAGACAATTCAGGACATCAAAGATGGTTTGAAGGATTATTGTATGGGTTAAAAATCTGTGACAAGGAGCTGTAACATCATAAAAAAATACTTGGGCCTATTATAGCCTAGAATTAGGGCTTAGATCCTATTACAGCCCAGAATTAGGGCTCGGATCTGTGTTGCAGCCCAGAATTAGGGCTTGGATCTGTGTTGCAGCCCGGAATTAGGGCTCAGATCCCTGTTGCAGCCCAGAATTAGGGGTCGGATCTCTATTGCATTCCAGAATTAGGGCTCAGATCCCTATTGCAGTCCGAATTAGAGCTCATATCTCTGTTGCAGTCCAAAATTAGGGCTAGAGCCTGTTGGTTACACCCTCGGACCTATTTTTTACATCTTGGATTGGGACAGTCACTTGATAGCTACTGTGGAGGAGTTGTAATTCAACTGTGGCTCAGATTTGTTGGATTGTTGGAAAGGCATCTGAACCTTGGTCCAGTAACTTTAGAAATGTGGTGTTACATCTTGAGACTGTGATAATAATACAACCATAGTTTGGAATATTGAA
Organism: Pinus albicaulis; assembly: GCA_034641835.2. Lineage (NCBI taxonomy): Eukaryota > Viridiplantae > Streptophyta > Pinopsida > Pinales > Pinaceae > Pinus > Pinus albicaulis. Next base: position 1,340,179,672 of record CM076578.1, read on the forward strand.
GGGTATTTATGTGGTAATACAACAGTGGAGGATTGATGAAACAATAAATCTGTGGAGCTTGTATCAAAGATAGAAGTTACACTTTGAAGAGTGTGAACAGTTAATTTGTGAGAAACTTCAGATCTATGATCTAACACACTTGTTTATGGCTTAGTGGAGGAAACCATTTCCTGTGGAAAGACCAGTTGAAGGATCTGGTACCTACATATGCACACAGTGACTTGAACACATTATGACAGTTTTCTAATATTTTGTGATAACGTGTGATGGAGTCATAAGGTTATAAGAATAACACTTATATACATTCCAGCACATAGAATAAACAGTGGAGGCATCATTTAGGCATGCGCAGTCAATGATGGAGACCTGAAATTTGAAGAAGATTGCACTGGGAAGCACTTAATATTTTTGGAGCAAATTGAAGCATTGAACAGTGCAAAATTTGGAAATTCATTGAATACACCTTGAGGTATCATTAAATACATTTTGGAGTTTTCTTGACACATCACCATGCATTGTTGAAGACTCTTTGAATTTTGGAGAGCGGATCTATTGAGGATAGTGGTTTGTGGAGCTTATCTTTTTGGATCTGTTTGGTGGGAATCATATTTGGAGCAGTGATTGAAAACCTTGTAGACCTCTTTGAAGGATTTTTTAAGTATTGTTGAAATATCATTGATGACTTAATAAGTTTGGAGCATCCCTAGTATTGTTGAAGATCCCTTAAAATCTAGTGTGCGGACCTTGTGAATATTTGTTGATTTGTGAATACATTTGGAAGACTTGTAGATTATGGAGGTTTTCTTAAATACTATGATGTCATCATGATGTGACTTGAAGAATTTGATTGGGTACCATGAATGATAGCAGAGACACCTTCATGAGAAGAGATGAAGGTTGTCATTGATGACGTGACAAGAAGACTAAGTGAATGGATAGCTGAAGATCATTGACAAGATCATTGAATAAAACATTAGGAGCCTTGAAGAGCCGTTGAATTCATATTGAATATTTGAAGCGGTGGGTTGGAGCCCTAGAGGATCGGTGTCCTCGAGAATACATGTTGGAGCCTGAACCAGAGAAGGGTTGGTGCCCTTGTGGTTGGAGCCTCTAAACGCAATGTTGGTGCCTTGGATAGATAGGGTTTAAGACCTATAGGTTGGAGCCTCACAATAGTCCAAGTTGGTGCTTGGAAATAGGTTGGAGCCTAGAAGATTGAATATCGGTGTCTTCGTCTAAGGTTGGAGCCCTACACCTCTTGTACATATTTTATTGTATCTATATTTATTGAAGAATATAATAAAATAATTTATTCTTATTGTTCATTTTTTTTTCTAAATATAAGTGATCTAACTGGTAAAAATAAAAATTGGAAAGAAATATTGATTCACCCCCACCCCCCCTCTAAGTATTTCCAAGAATTGGTATCAGAGCCAGTACCTTCATTCAAAGCCTAACATCTTGAAGGTGGATCATTAGAACACAAATGGAAAAGCCATGGAATAAATGCTCCAAAGCATGTGAAAATGTCTCTTCCTCAGTTAAGAATTCAGATGTAAACCAGGTCAACAAATATCCATTGTTCAATGGAAATTTTGATATATGGGAGGCAAGAACAAGGAATTTCTTGAAGACTCAAGGAATTGAAGTTTGGAAATCAGTGATTACTGATGATACGAAGGATGAAGAATCCAAGGAGTACAATACAAGAGCAATGAAGGAAATTTTGAATGGGTTACCAAATTTTGTGAAGGCCAATTTTGAGAAATGTTCTTCAGCAAAATTCATATGGGAAAAAATTCATGATCTTCACTCAAAAGGAGCGTTGACAATGATCTATAGTCTAGAAGATGATGGAAAACAAGAAATAAGTCCATAATCAATCAAGGAATCTTAAGATAAGAGAGATGACAATAAGGCTAAAGAAGACCTAGAAGATGAAGAGAACAAAGAAGACTTTGAAGAAGATCTCCTGAATAAAATTATGGCTTCCATGGAAGAGATTAACATTTTGAAAAAGGAAAATGAGGAACTTAAGAAGAAAGCACAAGATGGTAACCAAGACAAGACAAGGAAGGAGGTTGAATTTTTCAATATTCAAGTACAAGAAAGAGATGAGGAGCTCATCAAACTTAAAGAGGAATTTCATCAAAACAAAATAAAGCATCATGAAGAAGTCATATCTATGACAAATCAATTGGATAAGGCAAAGAAAGGGGAAGAAACTTTTTCAAGCCACCATGAACAAAGACTTAAGATCTTGAACAATCTTGAAGCAGATATTGGTCAATACAAGGAAGAGGTCTCCTCTCTTAAATCTCAACTAGAAGAAAAGGATGAAGAAATATTCAAACTGAAATTAGACATCAATCTTCTCAAGGCCAAAGAATGTGAAGCTACAAGAATAAACAAAAAATGGAGAGTAGTCTAGCAAAGGAGAATGAAGAAATCTTCATAATGAAATCAAATATCATCTCCCTTAAAATCAAAGCACATGAAGCAACAAGGATGATGGAAGAAATGAAGAAGCAACTAGTCATGAAAGATGAATATTGTGAAAAATTGAAAGGATAAATTGTTTCTCTTAAAAAGGAAGTTTAATTGCTAAATAATAACTTGAAGAGTTCTCAAACCCTAGAGGACATCCTAAGTCATCAAACACCCCCCCTTGATAAATCAGGTCTTGGCTATGCAGGTGAATCCTTAAGAAATAATTATAATGCTTCAAACAACAAGGATGTGAGGAAGACAGGAAGAAATGATACACTCAGTTCCAGCAAAGGCAAGATTCAAGATGACATTAGAAGAAACCCTACTCCAAGGATATTTACAGATGATGTTAAGAATACAAAACGAAATCATCAAATAATTCTAAGGAAAAAATAATTCAGAATTACTTCAAGGAACTCTTCATCTCCCAAGTACCAAAATATATTTATTGGTTATTGTTATTCTTGTACAAACTTTGGGCACATGGAAAAATATTGTAGGGCATATCACAAAGAAAAATATAATGGTCCCCGTCAATCTTTTAGAAGAAATTTTTTAAGAAGAAGTCATGATTTCTTATTCATGAACAAGATAGAGTGCTTCAATTTCCATAACATTGGACATATGGCACGTGATTGTAACTTGAATTGGGCCCCTATACAAGCTAGAACCATGCCAGAGATTAAATTTACACAAGTATGGCGAAGGAAGAAAATTGGCTCTAGTAGTCTCTTGAACACTCCATCCAACAACTCATGTTGTTGACTTGATGAAGTCATCCTTGATATTTCAATATTTGATGATGAGACTCTGCCAAAAAGGAGACCATGCATATTTTTAGGAGGAGCTTATGATTAGGGAGACCATGCATTACTATTGATGAAGAAAATAAGTAGCTTGACAGGGGGAGTACTTGAGCACCCTGTTTTCCATTGATCTCAAAGGGGGAGAAAATGTTGGAAGGACAGGAATATTTCCATCAATGACAAAGGGGGAGATTGTTAATCAAGGTTTTCATTGATGTCAATATGGCATTATTGGATGGAAAATATTCTTGTCATGTCATAACCTCATGTATCCTTGAATTTGATGAATATTCCCTAAAAATCATGATGATGTCCTTACTCTTGATAAAGGAGCCCTTCTTATTGATGCTCATAGTGACTCTTGATGAAGAAGCTCTCCTTGTGATGATATAGCCTGTACTCTAACAAATTGAAGCATGTTTCATATGGTTAATGACATATCACTACACAATCTTGATGACATGGTGACATTGATGGCACACATGATAGAATATATGGTGATGACATGGACAATGAAGGAATTGGAGATCACTTGATAACATATGATGATTAAATAACAAGTGGAGAACTTACTTAATGCCCTAATGACCTCATTATGTCCCAAACACCTTATACATAAAAAATTCAGAAAAATCATAAAGAAAATCATTTTTTGTCACCTTAGAGGCATCATATAAACTTGGCTCCTTCACCATCTTAAAGAGGAATCTTTCCTCTTTCCAACGAGCCCTCACTCAGCCCCTAACTCCAAATAGTTTAAGAGAAATTAATTTTTTAAGGTAACATATCAAATTATTCTACCCTAGCCAACCTACAGTCAGTCACTCCTATCGGTCTCCATCCATAAGACGTGTCCACTCACTTTAAAGCAAAAATTTGTATAAAGACAAGGCTAAATTTTTCATTTTGAAAGATCAATCTGGTGATTAATTTAGAAAAAAACACAGAACTCAGATCTGAGGTAATAGAAGACAATTCAAGACATCGAAGGTGGATTGAGGGATTATTGTATGGGTTAAAAACCTATGACAAGGAGTTGTAACATCATAAAAAAACCCTCCGGCCTATTGCAGCCCAGAATTAGGGCTCTGATCTGTGTTGCAGCCTAGAATTATGGCTCAGATCTCTGTTGTGGCCCAGAGCTAGGGCTCAGATCCCTGTTGCAGCCCAGAATTAGGGCTCAGATCCCTATTGCAGCCCAGAATTAGGGGTTGGATCTCTATTGCATCCCAGAATTAGGGCTCAGATCCCTATTGCAGTCTGAATTAGAGCTCATATCTATATTGCAGTCCAAAATTAGGGCTAGAGCCTGTTGGTTACACCCTCGGACCTATTGTTTACATCTTGGATTGGGACAGTCACTTGATAGCTACTGTGGAGGAGTTGTAATTCAACTGTGGCTCAGATTTGTTGGATTGTTGGAAAGGCATCTGAACCTTGGTCCAGTAACTTCAGAAATGTGGTGTTACATCTTGAGACTGTGATAATAATACAACCATAGTTTGGAATATTGAAGGGTATTTATGTGGTAATACAACAGTGGAGGATTGATGAAACAATAAATCTGTGGAGCTTGTATCAAAGATAGAAGTTACACTTTGAAGAGTGTGAACAGTTAATTGGTGAGCAACTTCAGATCTGTGATCTAACACACTTGTTTATGGCTTAGTGGAGGAAAACCTTTCATGTGGAAAGACCAGTTGAAGGATCTGGTACCTACATATGCACACAGTGACTTGAACACGTTATGACAGTTTTCTAATCTTTTGTGATAACGTGTGATGGATTCATAAGGTTATAAGAATAACACTTATATACAGTCCAACACATAGAATAAACTGTGGAGGCATCATTTAGGCATGTGCAGTCAATGATGGAGACCTGAAATTTGAAGAATATTGGACTAGGAAGCACTTAATCTTTTTGGAGCAAATTGAAGCATTGAACAGTGTAGAATTTGGAAATTCATTGAAGACACCTTGAGGCATCATTAAAGATAGTTTTGAGTTTGCTTGACACATCACCAAGCATTGTTGAAGACTCTTTGAATTTTGGAGGGCAGATTTATTGAGGACAGTGGTTTGTGGAGCTTATCTTTTTGGACATGTTTTTTGGGCATCATATTTGGAGCAGTGATTGAAAACATTGTATACCTATTTGAAGGATTTTTTAATTATTTTTGAAAGATCATCGATGACTTAAGAAGTTTGGATCCCTAGTATTGTTGAAGATCCATTAAAGTCTAGTGTGCAAACATTATGAAGATTTGTTGATTTGTGAAGACATTTGGAAGATTTGTAGATTCTGGAGGTATTCTTGAAGACTATGATGTCATCATGATGTGACTTGAATAATTTGATTGGGTACCATGAAGGACAGCAGAGACACCTTCATGAGAAGAGATCAAGGTTGTCATTGATGACGTGACAAGAAGACTAAGTTAATGGATAGTTGAATATTATTGACAAGGCTTGTTAAAGAAAACATTGGGATCTTGAAGAATCGTTGAATTCATATTGAAAAATTGAAGCAATGGGTTGGAGCCCTAGAGGATCGGTGTCCTCAATAATCCAAGTTGGAGCCTAAACCATAGAAGGGTTCGTGCCCTTGGGGTTGGAGCCTCTAAACGCAAGGCTGGTGCCTTGGATAGATAGAGTTGAAGCCCTAGAGGTCGGAGCCTCACAATAGTCCAATTTGGTGCTTGGAAACAGGTTGGAACCTGGAAGATTGAAGATCGGTGTCTTCATCTAGGGTTGGATCCCTACACCTATTGTACATATTTTATTGTATCTGTATTTATTGAAGAATATAATAAAATAATTTATTCTTATTGTTCATTTTGTGTTCTAAATATAAGCGATCTAACAGGTAAAAATAAAAATTGGAAAGAGATACTGATTCACCCCCCCCCCCTCTCATTATTTCCAAAAACATTGGGACAGAAGAGAAACCCAAGTTGGCCAAAATTGGGGATTACTAGGATGATGATACAGTAGGGAATATTACAGAGATGCTGACAGAGTATCAAGACCCGTTTCCTACAAAGTTCTTTGATCTCAAAGGAATTGTAGGAGACCTAGGTGTTATGAAGATCACTTTGAAACCATATATGCGCCCTATCAAGCAGCGGCCATACAGATTGAATCCCAAATATAAGTAAAAATTGAAAGAGGAATTAGAAAATATGGTAGTTGCAGGCATCATTGAGCCTATAGAGCAGTCTGATTGGGTAAGCCCAATGGTGGTTCAAGAAAAGAAGACCAAAGGAGAGTTAAGGATTTGTGTAGATTTGCGCAAGCTGAATGATGCATGTGTGCATGACCCCTTTCCTACTCCATTTTCATATGAGATCCTGGATAATGTGGGAGGACAAGGGGCGTATTCTTTTACTAATGGATTTTCAGGGTATCGTCAAATTAGAATTGTGCCTGAAGACCGTAGCAAGACCACCTTTGCAATAGAATAGGGGTATTTCCAGTACACTATCATGCCTTTCAGATTGAAGAATGCACCTACAATATTCTCGCGCTTGGTAGTGTTTGTTGTTGGTTTGAGGGGTTGTGACCCAGGTTCATATTTAAGGTTTACCGACAAATCCCTGTACTACTGGCCCTTTCAACAATGGCCTGCTTGCGCAGGTCAAGGTCTCACCCGAAGTAGTATGGGATGGTGTTGGAACCAGGTTTCTGCACCCTGAGAGAGAGAAAGTTAATTAAGGTGGGTACCTTCAAATCTAACAGGCCTGCGCTGAAGAAGCCCAAACCTAGAAACCATTAACAATATACTTGAAGGAATAACTCATGAAAATCTCATAAACCATTAGAGAACAATTTAACAGAAGCAAGGTGACAAAACATAACCAGATATATGCATTCATTCTGTATAAGGATTCTCAGATACCACATATCTCCACAATGGTATGATATTGTCCACTTCTACCTGGGCTCATGTCTTTGCTTATGGGCTTTACCCCAAAAGGCCTCATACCAATGGAGATATTTGTCCATCCTTATATACCCATGATCCTCCCCACTTCTAGTCAATGTGGGACTTTGGTCATATACCCAACAATCCTCCCCTCGAACAAAGGACCATCGAGCCTCTCCTCAAACGATTATCCATCCGTCCACTCTCTACCAACCAGGATTCTCTGCTCCAATGCTTTGGAAGCACACGCCTTACATGGAGCACCACCTGCCTCGAGAGCTTGCTCTATCCCAGGTCAACTCCTCTTCACCGTGTTGGGACCAGGACACGTCCATGAAGAATCCGGAGCATACCGCCTGTCTAACCGAGCTCATCCATGGATCCCATCGTGATATTACCGGGGCCCACCACCTTCGTTCGGCATTCATCCACTTCGCTAACTTCGGGGCATGGCTCCGATACCACTTGTAAGGATTCTGGACACCACATATCTCCACAATGGTATGATATTGTCCACTTCGGGCCTAAGCCCTCATGGCTTTGCTTATGGGCTTTACCCCAAAAGGCCTCATACCAATGGAGATATTTGTCCATCCTTATATACCCATGATCCTCCCCACTTCTAGTCAATGTGGGACTTTGGTCATATACCCAACACATTCCTTTCTAAAGTACCGCATCCATGTGTGCATCAATTAACTAACAGTATTCAGCACACAGACATAGTCTAGAAATCAACATGTAGCGTAACAATTAACAGAACATAGAGATATTCAGATATCAGCAAAAGGGTATTCTCTTTCATTAACACTTCAGATTCCACTTACATACTCTTTACCAGCCCACGCACATAGCCAGCGGGGTCCGCACACAGCAGGACTTAGGGTTTCCACGCACATAGCCAGCAGGAGCCCTTACCTAGACAAATCCACACAATAAGTATCACAAATCCAACATTCGTATCCTGAATTAATCAAAACTTACTTCTAGACTTGATCTTATTCTTCTATTTATATAGTTTGCGGACCCTTGGTCTACCTGTTGACCCATTACAAATCATTAGGGGCTTTATCCCGCCCCAAAGCCCATGTGCCAGACTAAACTATTACCAAATATTACAAAACTACATCAAAATTACTGCTAGGGGACCCTTCTCCAATAGGCCCCTAACACAATCTTGTGACTCGTCCGGAGTCATAGTGGCAGTGGGGTCTTCATCTTGGCTTGGAGCTGCTCGATGGTGGTATAAAATGGTGGTAGGATGCCTTCACTATGTGTGGCTGTGTTTTGCGCAATCTCGACCAAATTTTGGGAAGTTGGTCCTTCAATAGCCGCAATGACACTGTCCAAAGTTAGGTTCAGCTGCTTGACTGTCGCATCTAAGTCTTGTGATAGCTTCAGCGCTTCATCCGCCCATGGTTTTAGATGATTGAAAAGGACCTGCTTCTTGTGGCAGAGCTCCTCAATTTCATCCCTTAGAGCATGGTTGGTGCGACGACGTGCTAGATGTTGGGCGACAACAAGGTTTGGCATGGTAGCTTCCATTTGCTCAAAGCCCTGCTCTTTTTGGTGCAGCTCCTATTTGAATTGCTGGAGGAGGGGATCACGCTACAAAATGGACCATAGTCCCATAGAAGTATCTAATAAGAGCCCTTGGAGATATGTGTCAAAATAATTCTATTTTCTTCTTTTATCAGCGCGGCTTGCTGGGCTCACACCTCTCGAGCGGTTTTTGGCTGCAGCTTGGCCTGCAGCGCAGCAATATGTTGTTCGAGGTCTACTTTGACGGTTTTTACTTCTATTCAGGATGCATTCAACACAGCCACCAAGCTCTCAATCTTGTCCTGCAGCGCAGCAAAGGCAGGAATTACTTCCAGTATGTCTCCACCTAACCGGTCAATCAGGTGCTCTAACTCTACTTGCTGCGTGACTGTCGCAAGCTATGCTGCCTGAGCTTGGGAAAATTTGGTAGCCTTGGTAGAAATTGTTTCTTTGGCCTCACTAAGTTATTTTTGTGCCCAGATTTCTCTGTTCTGGAGCTTAGTAGAGATGAACAATTGGAGAGCATGTAGTTTCTCACTCGTTATTATTGCGACGTTGAGACTGAATTTTGTGCAGGCTCGGACTTGCGTGCACAGGGACGGTGGTTCTACTGTCAATGCCATGCCCAGGAAGGGGAAAATCCTGCTCTCAGTTTTCATTACGAGGGTTGTGGCTGGCAGGATCACCTAAGTCGGCCTCGCCTAGTTCACACTCGCTTGAAGGGTATATGCTTTCAGCTCGAGCACCTGTAGCCCAGAATTAAAAGCCTCCACTACAGCCTTCTACTGATCTTCAATGGAATTCCAGCGATCCTCGGAGGTAGTAGCGGCGGCATATGCAATATTTTACAGATCTTCCTCTGTCAAGGTAACTTTTGTCTCTCCCCTGGACTTGTCACCCTTGCGCTTCTTCCACTTCCCTTTGGGAGGCTCGCCAGTACGCTTCATTCTGCGTGGGGTATCCATGCCCTCCCCACCAACTCCTCCAGTCTCCACATCACACTAAGGCTCCTACTTCGTCCCCTTGGTGATGTACTTAGGGGTTTCCTTAGTGGTCATTTTCTTAGTGGAGCACACCTCAGTTTCCTTCATTGTGCTCGGCAGGACAGTATCCTTCGGTGCTGCATCTTTTCCAAATGTGCCCGTTATGACCGGAGCAGAGGATTTGAGGCCAATTTTCCATGCAAGCGGTCATGTGGCAATGACTTGATTGACCTTCGCCTTAGTGACCAGATATGGTAGGTTGTAACACATCGGATCTTTTCGAGCCTTGATTTGCACATTTTGCATAGTGACATGAAAGTTAGCGATGCACTTATACTTTTCATACACCGTAGGGGACATGTGCGGCCTGGAATGTATTGCCACCGCTAGCGCACCATCAAATAACACCCAAAAGATCTTGTTCTCCTTTTTGCGATGTGAATCCTTAGAGTCCCACAGGTTTGCGTAACGTGCTCCCTCACATACATCGGGCTCAAGCTTAGGGAGCACCCCAATGTCAGGCATTTCCCACGTGACCAGGGCAATCAACAGCAATAACCAAGAGTAGCAGAAGGGCTTTCCTTAGTCCTGTGCCTCGCACACATTCTCTAAAAACTCTTCACATAGGTACTATGAATAGTTGTAGCAGACCCCCTTATCACACTGCCCTGCCAACTGAATAACATAGGCAGGGACGGTTGATGGCCTACAATTGCGCATCAGCTTACACCCAAGCAACAGAGTGCCCATGTGCACTCATGGGTCAATAATGGTCTCTACTAGGAACCCTCGCTTGTCGCACTCCACCTTGTGCTTTTCCCGAACGTCATCATCCACCTTCTGCTCATACTTCTTTCTGAATCCCTTCAAAGGATGGGGCCCCTTCATAGGCAATTCGATGATCCTATGGATCAGCGCAGCATCAATAGGGATGCGGCCTTGGCTCCACAAGCATCCATCATGGATTAGCGCCAGTAGTTTTCGAACGACCAATATGGTTATAGCATATCGCTTGAAGTAGGGAATGCACAGCAAATTCAAAATTCCTGAAGCCTACAGTCTACGCACCCATGGCATTGGTTCCACCTTTGGTACATCGGCATACAATACTCGCTCGAGGTACAACTCTGGGGCCAACTCTGGGAAGGTCATAAAATTTAATGGCCGAAATGCTGCCAAAAATTTCCCCAATGAAAGGGACCTCCTGTGGGACTAGCGGAATTTGAAGATATTCGCGAACCACATCTACATTTTTGGGGGTGCGCACTGTTGGCTTCCTTGGCTTAACATACACTGGTAACAATGAGAGCGGAGCCACCAATAGAGTGCCTTCCTGGGCTATCATAGGGTCTTTGAGGGATTAGGTGAGCACACCTGGGGCACCTGCCTAGGGGAGTGCACAATCCTGGGAGAGGTACGTGGCTTCGCCGAAGCCCACTTTGTGGCTTTCCCCTTCCCCTTCTCCTTACCTTGTTCTTTCCCTTTTTCCTTCCCCTTTCCCTTTCCTTTGGTCAGCGTGGACATGACCTCTTCGACGTCAGGTGTTAATTAAGAAACATCCTCAGACCCTATCTCAATGGAGGTTGTGATGGGCGATGACTCAGTGGGGTTAGAAGCAGTCACCCTTGCTTGGAATATGAATTCGGGTTTGTTGTTATCAGAAGGGGTAGCTCACCTAGACATATAGATGGCGCGGTTACAAAACACACAGACATCATAGCAAAGCACAGGGCATAAGATCTTCATATAGAAAAGGAACCGATTATAACCTATGTCCCTTCTTTTATAGGCCACCATGGGTAAAAATAGTCATATTATCATTAAATACGACTTACCATCGAGAAAACTATAAAAACTCCTCAAAGATCACTGCATTTAATGCCAAATACCGGCTCCATCCAATGGTAAAATCACTTTTTCACCCAGTTGTATTGTTCCAACAGCTATTTTTTCCTACTGCGCACTACCCCTGTGCCTTCGTCACACCTTCTCGTGTCTTCTTACTTGCGTGCTACCACTGCACTCTCGTCGCATCATCATGAACCTTCCCTTCCTAGTTCCTGTAGCACTCTTAAGACAAATACTCCGACCATATAGTCATTAGGTAGGCGCCTAGTTGTCCCTGTAATGTTTCAACCGAATTCCATTAATGTACCTGGGTAGGTAGTCTTCGCACAGTGTAGCCAACCGCCCCACACCACCATCTGTAATCTCTTTTACTTATACAAACGCAATCAGTGCTTACAGAACTTCTTGGATGGTGCACAAATTGACTCTCATAGAGAAAAACAAACTCTTCTTCCTTAAACACCTTCTACCAGATGTGTCGATCATGTCAAGCTTTTTTTTGTGCCTTTTGTACCTACTGATGAAAGTTAGCAATGAATCGATCCTCTTCCAAGGAAACCAGTTGCGCCAAGCATTCCTCCATGATGTCAGGTTCCGCCATATTTGTAAAAGTTACAATGCACAAGCTAGGGACAATATATTCCATGGGCATGATGGCCTCCTTTCCATAGACCATCCTGAAAGGAGTCTTCCCATTCAATTTCTTGCACGTAGTCCTATAGGCCCATAACACTGAAGGGATGTGCACATCTGAGTCACTTCGATCGGCATTACAGACCTTAGTTAGTGCATTCTCCAAAATTTTGTTGAAAGCCTCTACTGCGCCATTAGCTTGTGGGTGATATGGGGTGCTTTTCGCATGGTGGATCTGAAATTCTTCGGTCAAAGCTTTAATATTTTCACTAACAAAATGCATACCCATATCGCTCATTAAGATCTTTGAGCAGCCAAACCTGGTCAGGATATTCTCAAAGATGAAGTGCATGGCGATATCTACAGTACAATCCTTCACAAGCTTTGCCTTTGCCCATCTGGTTACATAATCAGTGGCAGTAATGATGTAACATGCGCCAGTCTTGTTTCTCGGGGGATTGATGGGCCCTACAAAGTCTATGGCCCATTTGTCGAATGCCTGCAAAGAAATCTGCGATTGCAGGGTAATTTCATCTATGCGTGAAGGTTTCTCGATTTTTTGACATGCATCACAGGCTCGGGAGTATGCATGTGCATCGCTATGCAATGTGGGCCACAACAACCCTGCTCTCAGCACCTTTTGCATAGTGGCCACCTGCCACCCCTCCATGGGCCTCAGCCAAGATAGCTTGTCTCTCATGTTCTAATACATACCTCTGCAATACCTCATCTACTCCCAACTTGTATAATTGACCAGAAATTAGAGTAAAATCAGTTGCGTAGGCCACCAACTCATTTTTTTGTTGCACTGAATAGTCTGTAGGTTTCATCCCAATGGTCAAAAAGTGAATAATGTCTAAAAAGTGCTTGAACTCCACCACCTTGATGGAAAAAAGCTGCGAATCGGGTAATCTTATTCTAGACTAGTTGGATCTTCCCCACTCCCAATCCGAGACAAGTGATCAGGTCCTATGTTCAGCCTCCCAGGCTTCACAATAATTTCAAAATCATACTCCTAAAATAGTAACAACCATTGACAGATCTTCCTCCCCAACACAGGCTTATTTACCAGGTAATTTAAAACTGAATGATCAGTGAACATTTTAAAGTTTCCTCCCAATATGTAGTGTCTGTATTTCTGCAAGGCATACACCATTACCAGTCTTTCTCGTTTAGTAGTAGAATAGTTGCGCTCTGCGCTAGAGAGTTTCCTGGTAGAAAACACAACTGGATAATCAATGTCTCCTTCACCTAGTTGTGCTAAGACAGCTCTCGGGGCTATTCCTGATGCATCCACATGTACATGAAAGACCTTCCCCGAGTCTAGAAATATTAGAATAGGTGCAGTGACCATATTTTCCTTCAGCATCTCAAAACTCTTCTAACACTCCTCATCCCAGAAAAAGGATACATCCTTATTTAGAAGCTTCTCCATTGGCGCAGTGATTAAGGCGTACCCTTGAATAAACTTCCTGTAGTAACCTGTGTGCCCTAAGATGGAGCGCAGTTGCTTTTTTGTGGTGGGGACTATTAAATTGATGATAATCGCGATCTTGTTTGGGTCAACCATCAATCCCTGCTGACATACAATGTGTCCCAATAAAATTCTAAATGGTACGCAAAATACGCACTTCTTGAGGTTCAATGAGAATTGGTGTCTTTAGCAGGTATCCAACATCATGCGCAGGTTCAACACATGCTTCTTCACCAACCTGAATATTGTCCAATCATCAAAATAAACCTCCATAAACTTATGGATGAATTCTTTGAATACCGCCACAACTACGCGCGAGAAAATAGTAGGGGCGTTCTTCAGTTTGAATGGCATGAAAATGTACTGGAAGGAGCCCCATTCAGTTGCAAAGGTTGTCTTGATACAATCTTCAAGTGCAACTGTGATCTGATGGTACCCTGAAAACCCATCAGTGAAAGAGTATGCTTCTTGACCTCCCACATTATCTAGAATTTCATCAAAGAATGGCATAGGGAAGGGATCATGCATGCAGGCATCATTCAGCTTGCGCAAATCTACACAGATCCTTATCTCTCCTTTGGTTTTCTTTTCTTGGACCACCATTGGGCTTACCCAATCAGACTGCTCTTCTGGCTCAATGATACCTACGGCCACCATCTTATCTATTTCCTCCTTGACTTCTTTCTTATACTTACAGTTCAGCCGATAAGGCCGCTACTTGACAGGGTGTGCATCTGGCTTCAAGGTGATTTTCATGACACCCAGATCTCCTACGATTCCCTTGAACTTAGAGAAATTTGTAGGGAAGAGGTCTTGAGATTCAGTCACCAGCTCCGCAATATTCCCACCAATATCATCATCCCATTAATCCCCAATATTAGCCAACTTAGGTTGCTCCTTAGTCCCAATGTTGACTTCCTTCAACTTTAATGGTTTGGTAACATCAACTGTTTGCAAGAGGGGTCCTGCAACTGCGAACTCTTCTTCCGACTCTGGGATGGTTATATTTCGGGGGTCCTCGTCACAGTCCTCCACTGCCAAATTTCGACAGTTGACAATATCCTGCATCTACGCATCCCACGCTGACGTAGCACATTCTTTATGCGGTAAGGACTCATCAAAGACAAGAGCATTTATATCTTGCAGGGCTTCATCCAATTTCTTCGTCCCTCCAACTAAACAAAATTTCACCATGAAATCCTTTTTCATTGTACCCCAGTGGCGAGTGTGTTAGTGTAGCTCTTCATTTAAGTACCAGGTGGTGGGGATTGGTCCTAAGGCGTGAATAAACATATGGATCTATTCATTCCAAGTCCCTTCATTCCATATGTCCATCCACATATCCAAGATCTTCTATGGGTCCCCAAGGACAGAAAGGATCTCCATGAGTGGGTTGACTCAAGGTTCAAATCACACGATCATCATTTTTCGACATTCCTCCCAGTCCTAAAAATCCCCCTTGTGGGTTTCCCACGACCGCGCAGGGGTCGTGCGCATAGCCAAATCAAGTGCCCAGAATCTTCATTCCTCAGGGACATCCACTTCTAATGCTTTAATAAATTCCTTAACACTACCAGAACCATCAAAGTAGGGCAGTTCTCTTACCTCTGAGAAGATGCATCACAATCTCTTCATGATCTTGAGGCACCACAATGAAGATACATCATGCAAGTGGTTCTGCCAGTTTTCTATCTCGCCATCCGAGTCTTAGAGAAATGAGCTATCTTTTTCCCAACACAACATGCCATCACCTGTAGGTTTGATCAAATCATCATCTCGGTCAGTCAGTTTGTAAATATGGTCAACATCCTCCTCGTCACACACCGGCTATGTATATCATTCACCTTCTGCTGGATCCAGGCGGACTATTACCCACGTACCATCATTCTCGAAGGCGATGCTCCTCCTTTTCATATTGATGATACCTCCCATGTCAATAGCCCAATCCATTCCTAAGAGTGCAAGGTAAGGGTCTGCATCATCCCCAATCTGGATTACTTCGAAATCTGCATAGACTTTAACTCCCGCAATGTCTACCACAACCTTCGACAGCCTGGCTAATGGAATGATCTTATGTTGGTTATCCATATGTAATTGAATGGTGGACCACTCCAATTTGGGTTCTCCCATTCTCTTCCAGGTTTGTTTGGGCAGGACATTGGCATCAGAACCTGGATCTAGGATGAGTTGGTCCATCTCATAGTCTCCAATCTGCACATTCATACGCATCTCTCGACCAGTCCTTTTCTTGTTCTTATAAATCTTATTTACATCCTTAAACTTTGTTCATAGAGGTTCATTTTCTACACAGTTTCCTATTAATTCTTGGAGATTATCCACCGCCTTCTGATTGCGTAGCAACTTCATACATTCCTAAAGGAATGGATTAACTGCTTCATCTACTTTTGGATCCACAGAAGTTTTTGAGGTGGATTCTTTGTCCCTAGAAAAATCCTTCCTAGCTTCGATGAAGGTCTCTTTCTCCTTCTGTAGGTCCAGGCTTTCCGTTTTGTAAGAGTCCTTTCTGATTAGAGGTTCAGTCATAACCCTTTCCTCAGCTCCTCCAGTGGCAATGCCACTACGAGTAATTACATTGACACTGGGCCCATCATCGCGCGATTCAACCTTAACCCATTTTACATTTTGCGTTGGCGTCTATTTCTTTTCCTACATCTTATCTATCGGCACAGAACAGTCTTCAATTACATGATCGAACTGTATGAAATACCTGCAGGATTGGTGCGTAGGGTTTGGGCAGTCTCTTGCATAATATCCAGCATCCCCACAGTTGTAGCAAATTAGTTTCCCTCTTCCTCAACCTGCGCCTCCGCCTCTCCCTCCTCCCCGCCCTCTTGCAGGGGATCCTCCTCATCCAGAGGGAGATGCTGGCAATGAAGGGTCAGCCTGCACCCTGTATAGGTTCCCCATATCTATCATCATATCATATGTTCGTCAGTTTTTCTCATCGTGACCTACCGACGGGCAGAATCTGCACCACTATTGCTTTAGTTCTGGGACATAGGCGCCTAATATTGGGAAATGATTTGTATCATGCCTTCCAGCTACCCAACAATCAACGCACCACATTCTGGGGTTACTTGTTCCACCAACGTCTCTTGGGCGTAATGGGCTTGGTCCCGCACCATGCATATAATCTAACAGCAGAGGTCATTGATCCTTGGTGTGGCCTGATACCCTGCACCATATGCACCAGACATCCGCACTGGATTATTTACCCCGATCCCTTCACAAATTTTGAATTTCTAAGTGCATTTCCTCTAGCTGGATCTGGATCTGCAGTGCCCCATATTGAGCATCATCCCTTGGCGTAACTTCTAGCTTCATGGAAATCTCTAGAGCCTATTCTTGTGATTCAATATTCTTCTAACCCATAGGTCCTCACAGATGTGGTAATAGCATGGCGATGAACCATTCCTTATGTTGTTTGTCCTCATCAAAAAATCCTTCGTCACTAATGACTTTCTTTAGCCGTTGGTCAGCTTCCTAGACAGACTCCGTAGGTCCTTGCTTAATATCTTTCAACTCTGCTACGCATTGATAATAGGACTTAGGTTTTTGGAATTGTTGCTTCAGCGCATCCTTGATCTCCTAAATTGTAGGATTCACATGTTGAGTAATGTATCCCATGAACCAATCTAGAGCCCGTCCTTCAAAGGCTATTGATAGATGTGCTATTTTTACAGCATCATTATTAACATTATATGTAGCCCATACCATGTTTGCTACAAACCAAAATCGATCCATGTCCTCATCCCCGCACCCTTAAAAGAGGGTAGCTTCATTTGTGCGGCCATGTCGTCCTAAGGTGGTGGTGGAGGTGGGGTAGGAGAATTCTTACCTTTGCGCAAGTTTGATGGTGGCATAGCCGGGGGACTAGTCTCTATGTGCATAGCCCTGCCCTTGTTTAGATCAGGTGGATCCCTTAGAGGGCTATACACTAATCTATCCCCTTCTTGATTAACCGGGTAGTATTTACCGCTTCATGTCATTCTTTCGTTCTGATCGGAGGTCATCCACTCGATGTGACTGCACAGGACACCCTTTTCACACAATAGCATCTTAATTAGAAACGACAACATCTATAATAACTTACCACTAAACCCTTTGAAAAACCTTTGCTGAGCTTCAAAGTAGGACACGAACTGATCGACTATAAACTCAATTACAAATCCACCCAACATGCTATCAACCCATTGTTCTATAGTCCGGGTAATTTTGTTATCAGTCTTCCCCAATTGTTGGATCAGCTCAGGGGTCCACTACGTGACCTGATCATCTTTCCAACAGGTTTAAAATTCCACTAACCTCGCCTGCCACTCCTACAGTACATGCGCGAAGCTTATGAAAAAGGTCTCATTGTTATGAAACCAACTCCAAAAATAGAAGAAAAGAGAGATCAACGCCTTATAAATAAGCCACTTCGAGGGGGTGACATCCTTTACATTACATAAATGAACAATTATTAGATGATACAAATGACCAAAACCTCCTTCTATATATAGGAGTCCATGGGATCACAATATAATCCTAGCTATCCTAACAATAATAATGTAAGGGGGTTACACTATAATAAGGGCACAATAATAACAATATTGAGGTTACAAAGGTACAACAATAACAATAAGGGGGTTACACTAACAACAATAAGGGACTATACTAGTAATATAGGGACCTAACATGCCCCTCTCCTTCAAAAAAGTGTTCTCCTCAATGCTTGAGTAGCTCTAGATGCTTCCGTATAAAATTCTCATCCTCCCATGTAGAATCTCCAGTGGTTAAGTTCTTCCACTTGATGAGATACTCTGAAATTGATTGATTTCTTAGTTGTCGAGTTCTTGTTTCCGTGACTGCTTCAGGTTCCAATATGATTTTTCCTTCCTCATCAAGTTCTGGCAATATTGTCTGAACTGGAAGTTTGTCCCCTATAACCTTCTTTAAGCATGAAACATGGGAAACTGGATGCACTCGCGAAGAAGCAGGAAGCTCCAATTTGTATGACATAGTACCAATCTTTTGCAACACCTTGTAAGGACCATAGTAATTTGACGATAATTTATTATCCTTCTTAGCTTTCTTGAGGGACATTTGTTTGTATGGTTGTAGCTGTAAAAATACCTAGTCTCCTACATCAAAAATTCTCTCGCTGCGATGTTGATCTGCCTGTTGTTTCATTCGATTTTGTGCCGAATTTAGGTTATCCTTTAGGAGTTGGAGAACTTCTTATTGATGCTTGATGTGATCTTCCACTGCTTGAACCTTAGAATTTTCTCTTAAATAAGATGTGATGGATGGTGGATGATATCCATAAAGTGCCATAAATGGGGTCATATTTTCTGCAGTATGGAAAGAAATGCTATACCACCATTCAGCGAGAGGTAACCACTTGACCCATTATGTTTGCTTATCAGATACAAAATAACGGAGATATCCTTCCAAACATTTATTCACTTTCTCTGTTTGACCATTGAATTGAGGATGATAAGATGAGCTATGAGCTAGTTGAGTACCCAAACAAGAAAACAATTCCGTCCAAAAATTTCCAGTAAAAATTGGATCTATGTCACTTACAATAATCTTTGGGTTTCCATGTAACTTTTGAATTGTTTCCATAAATATAGTAGCAATTGTACTTGCTTTAAATGGATGAGATAATGCACAAAAGTGTGCATACTTGGTAATTCTATCAACTACCACGATGATGACACTCTTTCCTTCAAACTTAGGTAAAATTGTGATAAAATCCATTCAAATCTACTCCCAATGTTGACTTGGAATGGATAAAGGTTGTAGAAGACCCAGACTCTTAATTGTCTCAATTTTATTTTGCTAGAAAACCAAAAATTCCGCCACAAAATTTTGAATATCATATTTAAGGCCATCCCAAAAAAATTCTATCTTCACCTTGTGGTAAGTTTTTAAAAATCCTCAGTGTCCTCTTAAAGGAGAAGTGTGCAATTCCAAAAGAATCTTTTGTTTTAGTTGGGAATTCTTGCAAATATATAAGCGATCTTTGTACCATAAAGAATCATTTTTCCAACTAAGTGTATCATATGTACTAGGATCTTGTTGCAACTTTTGAATGAGTGTCCACACTTCTTCATCCTTCTTCCATTCATCCCTTACTTCGGTTATCCAATCTGGTTGGATACTAGAAATGGCACAAAGCAATGCTTCCACATCTTCATCCTTTCTTGATAGTGCATCTGCAACAACATTTAGCTTCCCTTTTTCGTAGATGATTTCAAAGTCATAACCAAACATCTTTGTGACCCATTTTTGCTGCTCTTCTGAAGATAGTCTTTGTTCCAAAAAGTATTTACGACTATCATGATAAATTTTTACCTTTAAGTGTCTTCCCATTAGGTAAGGTCGCCATTTATTTAGTGCATTTAGTATTGCCAACATTTCCTTCTCATAAATAGCTTTCTATGAATACTTTCCTTTGATTGGACGACTTTCAAAAGCAATGGGTCTTCCTTCTTGCATTAAAACAATGCCAATTCAATTTCCTGAGGCATCACATTCCACAATAAAGGTTTTTGTGAAGTCTGGTGTACCTAAGACCGGTGCTAGGCACATTGCCTATTTAATATTTTCAAAGGCTGTAGTTGCTTTAGGAGTCCATGAAAATGCATCTTTCTTCAATAATGATGTTAGAGGTGCTAATATTCTCCCATAATTCTTAAAAAACTTGCGATAATACCCTGTTAACCCGAGAAATCCTCGCAACTGCTTTATGGCTTTGGGTACTTTCCATTCCTTAATGGCTTTAATTTTTTTAGGGTCTACCTTAACACCCTCGTGAGATACAATATGACCCAGATATTCCACCTCTTGTACTCCAAAGAAAAATTTGGATGTTTTTGAATATAGTTGTTTCTCCTCCAATAGTTTGAGCACCCTGTCAACATGTTGAACATGATCCTTCCAAGACATATTGTAGATTAGTATGTCATCAAAAAATACTAGCACAAATTTTCTATGGAAGGGTTTGAAAATGGAATTCATCAACCCTTGAAATGTAGAAGGTGCATTGGTAAGGCCAAAAGGCATGACCAAAAATTCATAATGACCCTCATGAGTTCAAAATGTTGTTTTCAGAATATCTTCAGTCTTCATTCTAATTTGATGATATCCTGATGAAGTTCCAACTTGGTAAAATAAAGTTCTCCATGTGACTCATCCAATAATTCATCAATCACAGGAATGGGAAATTTATCTTTAATAGTGAGCTTATTGAGCTCCCTATAATGCAAACACATGCACAATGATCCATCCTTCTTGTGCACCAATACTACTGGAGCAGAGAAAGAACTTTGACTAGGTTGAATTATACCAGCCTCTAACATATTTGGAATCATACGTTCAATTTCGCTCTTTTGGATATAAGGATATCTGTAAGGCCTGATGTTTGGAGGAACACTTCCTGGAATCAAATGAATAGCATGATCATGATCATGAATAGGTGGGAGTCCTTTGGGAGTTTCAAAGACCTTGGAATGATTGTCCAAGAATTATTGGAGATCTGGAGAAATAGATGATTTTGATGTTGGAAATTCTAGTGAGAATAATTGTGCAATTACTCCTCATTTTTCTTTCTTCGGAAGCTTTGTCATGACATTATTATATTTCTTGGTTTCCCTGCGATACCCCGTAATTCGATTTCCTTTCCTTCAGAAAAAAATTTCAAGAAAATTTCTTGAAAAATAAAAGCTACCATCCCCAAAGATTGTAACCATTGTACTCCTTGTACAACAACAGCACCTCCCATTGGAATGGAAAGCATTGGACTATTCAATACATATTCCCCCATGGTTATCTTGATATTATGGCATTTTCAAGAGAAATTTATAGTTCCTCCATTTGCAACCATCTCTTGACATTCTGCTGCTAGGTATAGGAAACAATTCAATTCCTTGGCTACCTTACAATGGATAAAATTATGGGTACTACCCAAATCAATCAACATTATTACCTTTCTCTTCTTGATATGTCCTTCTATCTTGAGAGTTTGAGGATTGGTAATTCCTTCCAATGCATTACACGATATGGTCAGACTCATTTCTTCTTCTCCTAGGGTTGATTCCTGGTGTATATCCTCTTCTTTTGAAGTTTCTTTTTCATTTTAATCCTCCTCTTCACAATATATGTAAATTAATTTCTTCTCAGCACACTTATGACATTTAGTGTATTTGCTATCACAATTTTAGAAAAGCCCTTTTTCTCTTTTTTCTTCCAATTGTTATGGTGTCAACCTTGTAGGTTGTGGAATTCTAGGAGTAGCAACACTTCCATCTTTATAAATGTGAGTGTTAGGCTTCCTTGTCGCCATAATTTTGCATTCAATTTTTCTTGCCAACCTAAATGCCTTCTCCAATGAATCAGGTTCCCAAACGCAAACTTCATGTTGGATGTTATCCTTTAAAGTCCCTATGAAGACATCAATCCTATGTTCCTCTGGAATATCAGTTACCCTTATATTCAATTTTTGGAAGTCCTCAATATGGTCCCCCACTGAACCCTTTTGTTTGAGATTTATCAATTGGCTAAAGAAGGTGTTTCTCTTTGTACCCTCATAATGTGCTATCATTTCCTCCGTAAAATTTTACCAAGGGACAATTTTTTTACGAGAGCAAAGCCATCGATACCATACAAATGTATTTTTTTCTAAATGTAAAGTTGTGATGCGTACCTTTTGTGTGTTTTGCACATTATTGAGATCAAAATATTGCTCCATCTGTAGTATCCATGTTACGGGATCCTTGCCATCAAACTTCCTCATATCCATCTTTAGAATATGGTGGTTCTTCCATCCAACATTATAGTTTATGAAATCACGATTAACATTTATTTTGTTCTCATCATGAGTTTCCTCTACTATCTTTTCACCATTAGGAAAAATTTATTGTATCAACTTTGTCAAACCTTCCGTGTATGCATTTAGATCATTCTTCATGTTTTCCATGTTGTCTTTCATTTTTTCTTCCATGTCATCCATATTAGCTTCCATGCCAGCTTCCATGCCATCCATCTTAGCTTCCATGCATTTCTTCAAACCATCCATATTAGCTTCCATGCCCTTCTTCAAACCATCCATCTTAACTTTCACGCCTTTCTTCAAAACTTCCATTTCTTTTTTTGTTGCTCTTTGCGAGAACGAAATTTAGTGCACTTGCTCTTGTAATTTTGATATGTCATGTTATGCTTCTTCCTCTTCATGAGTCATAGTAGAGACTTCTAAAGGCTTAATGGGTGTTGAATTATTTTTGGGTGGCATTTTAGAACCCAATACTAATATATATGCTTCAATATGCCCTTAGAATCAATTCAAACTAATTTTTCACACAAGACTTATGCAATTCGAAAAAAAATACGCACCTTTTTCTTGCTTTTGAGGAGCTCGATATTGAAACTGAATTATCTTTGTGATTTCGGATCCTCAATATCTAAAATTAGGCCCTGTAGTATCCCTCTAAATCCTATTTCTAATGACACAGGTCTAACTTGATTACGATTCTTCAAGATAAAGTTATGCCCAATCTCCGACAATGACATAATTATGGACTAGTTCAGTAGAGCAAACTTGTATGACGTGCCATGTGTCATTGTTTCCTCCTTCGGATTTGAAATTAATACACAGGAAACTACAGTCCGTGTACTTGCAGCCACTTTTTACAGAATTCCAATTCGGCGCTCAGAGAGAGTTATGACTATTTTCCCACAGTCACCTCTTTGAGATGAAATTCGGGAGCCTGAAAAATCCCTAACTTCCACAGATCATATCTTTGAAAATATTGTGAAACAAGATCTGAAATATTTACAGGACTTTCCTCAAGATTTTAGTTTCGCTCTATAGAAATTTTAGCTTCTAAACCTTCGTATAAAAAAATTATAGCGAAAATTCCATGATGACCTGTTTTAGTTGAAATTCGGGAGCCTGAAAAAACCCTAACTTCCACAGATCATATCTCCTAAAATAGTGTGAACCAGGATCTGAAATTTTTACACGACGTTCCTAAGAATTTCAGCTTCGCTCTATAAAAATTTCATCATATGACCCTTCTTATAAAAAAAATTATAGAAAAATTTCCACGATGACCTATATGGAGCAGCGAAACCCTAGAATCCAAAGCTCTAATACCAAATGTTATGAAACCAGCTCCAAACATAGAAGAAAAGAGAGATCAACGCCTTAGAAATAAGCCATTTTGAGGGGGAAACCTCATTTATATTACATAAATGAACAATTCTTGGATGATACAAATGACCAAAACCTCCTTCTATATATAGGATTCCATGGGATCACAATATAATCCTAGCCAACCTAACAATAATAATGTAAGGGCACAATAATAACAATATTGGGGTTATATCGGTACAACAATAAGGGGGTTACACTAACAACAATAAGGGACTATACTAGTAATATAGGGACGTAACACTCATGTACCTCTGTAAAAATATACTTATTCTTCCAAATTTCGGCAGATAGCTTCTTACCTCTGTTTTATTTTTAAGGCAAAATCCTAAATTTTCTTTTCAAACCAGTCCCCAAGTTCATGCTTTAATTGATTCCAATGACCCCGTGGCATTACCCAAATTGTCTCTCAAGTTCCCACTAACGAGAAATAGTTGTGCCCCATCCTAGGACACACCAGATATTATAGGAAGTTCATTCAGGGCTATGCTCTGATCACCGTGCCAATGGAGAAATTTCTGAAGAAGGTTGTTTCATTTTTCTAGCATGAGGAACATAAAAAGAGCTTTGAGTTGCTAAAGTAAAATATGGTCACTGCACCCATTCTGATATTCCCAGACTAGTCTAAGGTGTTCCATGTACATGTGGATGCATCTTGTATAGTGCTTGGGGTTGTTTTAGTGCAGCCAGGAGAAGGATACATTGATCACCCTGTTGCTTTTGCCAGTAGGAAGCTCTCTAATGCAGATCACAACTACTCAACCACAAAAATGGAAGGACTGGCCATGGTCAATGGTTTGCAAAAATACAGGCACTATCTGCTAGGAGGACACTTCAAAATGTTCACTAACCATTCTGATTTGAAATACCTGGTTAATAAGCCTGTGTTGGGGGAAGAAACAACCAGTCTGGACGAGGGGTTACCTGATGCGCAGCTCTTTGCTATCAAGGTGGTTAATGAGCACTTTTCTGATATTATTCACTTTCTGACCACTAGAAGCACGCCTGCTGAATATTCGATGCAGTAGAAGAAGGATTTGGTTGTGCGCGCGACTGATTTTACCCTAATTGCTAGTCAATTGTATAAGCTGGGAACAGATGAAGTTTTGAGAAGATATGTTTTGGAACATGAGAGACAGGATATCTTGGTTGAGGCTCATGGAGGGGTGGCAAGCGGACACTATGCTGGGAAGGCTACTACGCAGAAGGTGTTGCGTGTTGGGTTATGGTGGCCCACACTACACAGTGATGCACATGCATAATGTCAAGCCTGGGATGCATGTCAGAGAACGGGGAAGCCCTCGCGTAGGGATCAAATGTCCTTGTACGCCTTTGATATATGGGTATATATTTTTTTGGACCTATCAATCCTCCAGGGAAGAAGACTGGAGCGTGCTATATCATCATTGCCACAGATTATGTAACCAGATGGGCAGAGTTTAAGGCAGTTAAGGACTGTACTACAGAAATTGTGGCGCACTTCATCTTTGAACATATTTTGACTAGATTTGGATGCCTAAAGATATCGATAGAGTGATAGAGGTACGCACTTTTTTAATGAAACCATTGAAGCTCTGACAGAGGATTTCAGATCCATCCCCAGAAGAGTACCCCTTATCACCCAGAAAAAAATGGTGCAGTGGAGGCTTTCAACAAAATTTTGGAGAATGCGCTCACAAAGATTTGTAATGAAAATCAGAATGATTGGGACGTGCGCATCCATTCTTTGTTATGGGCTTATAGGACCACATCCAAAAAGTTGACTGGGAAAACACCTTTTAGGATGGTCTATGGGCAAGAAGCGATCATGCCAATGGAGTATATTATCCCAAGCCTGCGCATTGCAGCATTCACTAATATGGCTAAGCTTGAAATCATGGAGGAACTCTTGGCACAATTGATTTCCTTAGAAGAGGATCGTTTCATTGCTAACTACCATCAGCAAGTGCAAAAGGTGCACAAAAAATCCTGGCATGATAGGGACATGAGGAAAAATGTGTTTAAGGAGGAAGACTTGGCCTTGTTATACGACAGTCAGTTTGTGCGCCACCCAAGGAAGTTTAGGAAACATTTTTTGGGGCCGTACATTGTGAAGGAAATCACTAATGGAAGTGTGGTGTGCTTGGCCACACTACGTAGTGAGAATCTTCCAGGGTATTTCAATGGAATCCATCTGAAGCCATATAGCGACAATCCTGTGCCGACCAAATGACTATATGGTCGGAGCATAAGAATATAGCGGTATGCGTGCGGTATAGAGGAAAGGCGCAGACAGATGCGACGAGAGGGGTGATGCACAGGAAAAGAAACTAGTTGTTGGAACAGTGAAAATGGGTGAAAAAGTGACTTTACCGTTGGATGGAGCGGGTTTTTTGCATTTAATGAGGCAATATTGGGGGATTTTTACCGTTTTTACAAAGGTAAGTTGAAATTAATGACGATCCGACCATTTTCACCTTGGATTTCCTATAAAATGAAGGGTGCGGGTCATATTTGGTTCCTTTTCTTTCTTATTACATTGTGCCCTGAGCTTATCCGTAAATTACGCTGTAAATTTGTCTGTGAGCACTGTATGTCTGGCCGAGAGACCCCATCTAATGTGAGTAATCCAAAATTTATCTTTCTCCCAATAATGACGGCCACTGAGGAGCACTTTGCGCCCCTCACAGCATCGACTCAGTCGAGGTTAGATGGTGTCCATGAAGTGGTACCTAAGGTTGAAAAAGTCGCATCTACGTCATCTAAGGGGAAGGGAAAAATATCGAAGTGGTCCTTCTCGCAGCCACGAAACTCTCCGAGGAATGTGACATCCCTGTGTCAGACTGCTAAGGAAAGGTCACCTATATGTGACCCTTCGAAGAGACCAATGAGCGCCACTGAGGAGGCTGCGTTCGTCGATCCAATCTCATGGCGGCCGCCATATGTCAAGCCATGCAAACCCTTTGTGCACACGCCAAATAAAGTAGATTTAGTGTGGGACTACCTTCAGACGCCTCTTGTCCCATAGGTCATCCCCCTTGTTGACGATATGTTTGGAAATATCCCAAGTGTCAAGTTCGATGATCATGATTTGAGGAACGAGCTGATGTGGGTTCTCTATGACGATGTGGTGAAGGTTGAGCCGATGTCGTGGGTGGATAAGCTAAGCAATGTTGAGATCCTAAATTTGTTGAGGATTTTGCACTTTGGGAAGTACCCTATCACCACTATCTACGTGTGCTAGTTGTTGGCGTTAATACATGACGAATTTATGTGGATCTAGGGACGCATTCCAATCGATGTCGCGCTAATCCACCGGATCACCAGCCTACCCAAGAAGGGGCCCCATCCCATGGCTTGTTTTGGAAAGATAAATAAGCTTAAGGTAGCTCCAAAGGTAAAACAATATTACCATGTCGAACGAGACGCTGGAGGATTCTTGGTACACACAATTGAAGACCCGGGTGTGCACCTAGGAACCTTAGTCCTGGGATGTAATTTGATGTGTAAGTTCTACCGAAAAACAATCCCTGCGCATGCGATTTCCTTGGCAGGGAAATGCGAGAATGGGGTCAACTACAACTAGTCCCGATACCTCTGCCAGGAATTCCTAGAAAATGTGCACGAAGCGCAAAAGCAAGGGAAACAATTTTGCGACTCCTGGCTATTATTTCTCATTGCACTAATATCATGGGAGACTCCAGGGGGTGTAGTCCTCCCAGAAGTGGAGCCTAGCGTATGCGAAGGTGCGCGCTACGTTAATCAGTGGGATTCCACCGATCCCAAGCACGTGAAATAAAATAAAAAATTCTGGGTACACTCGCAGCCAAAAATATACCTCGTAGTATATGAAAAGTACAAAAGCATCGCCAAATTTCAGGCTACCATGCACCATGTGCATATCTAGGTGCACAACAATCCTGCATGGTATAACCTACCCTTCATGGTCACTGAAGTATAGATAGATCAGGTCGTTGCGACCTAGAGGGCAGCATGGAAAGTTGGGCTCAATTCCACCCAACCCGTTACAACGTCCACTTCGGGCAAAGATAGACTGCCAGGAGATAAGGACAAGGAAGTAGAGCAGCACACATAAAAATATGTAGGGACAGGTACGGAGAAATATGTAGGGACAAGCGTCGAGAAATATGTAGAGACAGGCGCAGAAAAGGATGGTGAAGCAGAAAAATACACAGAAACAGATCTTGGCGAAGAAGTTGATCTCGACCTGGGCGATCTCGACAGGGTAGATGGAAATGGCACAGAGTATTTGTGCAGTAAAAATCAAGGCAGAGAGGGCCCCAAGGGCCCGCGAAAGAAGAGAAAAGGCTCCAAGGCCGGAGGAACAAAAGAGGTCACTCTAACAGAAGATGACCTGGACAAAATTGCAGATGCAGTCGCTTCTTCCTCTAAAGACAAATGGACTGCCATGGAAGAGCGGTACAAGGATGTAATTGAAGCCTTACAATCTAGATTACAAGTCCTACAGTTGAAAACTGACAACATACAAGCGAGCGTGAATCAAGCGAGGCCGATTCAAGCGAGCCTACCTACAGCAATGATCATCGCTATTTCAGACAACAAAATTTTCCCCTTCATGGGCGCAGCCGTTACATTGGAGCAGCCAGAGCTACGCCGCAGGTGCAGACCTACCCAGAGGTTGGGATTGATATATCTTAATTTCCAATTGGAAACATACACACTATCCAAACTATCATCTCCGACTAGTTGTAGTGCAAGGAGGCACGCGTCCAGTAGCAGTTGAGTGAATCAAAACATACGATTGCAACTAAGGCCGAAGAATCGCTCCAGGCACAGACAGCACAATAGATGGTTGTAGCTCAGCACGCAGAGTTAGAGCACTTGATCAGCAGGCTCTACGGTGATCTTCCCGAAGTGGCCATCCCTGCATCCATCGCACCGCAGGTCAAAATTGAAAGCTTGGTTGCCGCACTCAAGGCTTCTAGGACCGAAGTGCAAACGGTGAAAGCAGAGTTCGAACAATATATTGCAGCATTGCAAGCTAAGCTGCAACCCGTGACTCCACTGGAGGTGCACGCGCTAAAGGAGGAATCCGAAATTATTTCTGCTAATGTTGACAAGGGCTCCGCACTGCTCGAGACAACAATGGGACTGTGGACATCTGCGAAAACAGACCCACTAGTCAAGAATATCTCTCAAGAGTTGCTCGTCAAGGAGTATGCATTTGATGACCTCCAAGAGGCCTTTCCCACTTTTTTCCCTTCTTAGCACATGGCCCGCCTACAGACAAGTCAAATGTTGCACGAAGAAGTAGAGGATCTCCGAATGAGGAAGCATATCATGATAGATCACATGAATCCATGGGAAGATGAGGCGATGAAGCTATCACAGGACCTAGATGTAGCCGTGAATAATCTGAATCAGACCCTACAAAGTATCAATCTAGTCACCGAAGGGCTAACATCACAAAAGCTGGTGGATACTGCGCAGAGTGCAGTAGATTAGAGTCTGGGCGTCCTGGCATTCTTTACTGCTTCCATTGAAGAGCTGTAGAACAAGATGAAAAACCCAGCACTGCTGTGACTCAGGATGAGTCACAAGATTGTGTTGGGGGCTTGTTGGAGCGGGGTCCCTTAGGACCGAATTTTGATAAAAATACTATATTTTTTATAAGTTTTTATAAGTTTAGTCATGCGTAGCACAATTCAAGGGGCTTTGGGGCGGGTCAAAGCCCCTCATGAGTTGTAATGGGACAAAGGGTATAACTAGGGGTCGCAAACCACAGTTTGCAGACCTTAGATGAGCGCAGGCTAAAATTATTAATAGGAGTCTAGATCGATTCGATAGGGAGGAGGATGTAAGAGATCTGACTATGCTTTGATTATTTGAGAAAACTTTTCTGGGTTAGAAGGCTCCTACTGGCTGTGTGCACAGATACCTTAGTCCTGCTATGTATGGACCTAGCTGGCTGTGTGCACGGGTAGAATGAAGGTGTTGTAAGGAATATCTGACTATGAATGAATAAAGGAATGTTTTGGATGATATTTGAGTATCAAATGCATCTATTATGATCTATTTTTGCATGTCAATTTTCGATTACTTTTTATCTATGTTTTGGATCAGTTGTGCGACTGTCTTTTACCTTAAATGAATAATGAATGTATGGATATATTTCTATTGAACACTATTTTTATGTATTAATGACTATTGGAATGGATTGTGGATCTTTAATTGTGTGCACGCAGAATAACCTGTGTAAATTGACCTAAATATGTCTGGTTAGGGTTTCTAGTTAGGGCTTCTGTTGCGGAGGTTCGATCATAGTTGCTTTAGATATGAAGACACCCACATCATTTAATTATATCTAAGGGTGTGGAAACATGGTTCCAGCACCCCCCCATACTGCTTTGGATGAGACTTTGACTTGCGCAAGCAGTTCACTACTGGAATGGCCGATTGTAAGAGGGTTTTGTTGGTTAACCTTAACTCTGAACCAAGGTCAAGACCCCACAAGCCAACAAATCTTATAATGGAACAAACCCTTTGGGAAAAACATTATCCTTCAATTGGAGAATTTCTAATTCTTTTTTATCTTGATTTATTTCATTCAACTCTATGTTATTCACACTCTTATATACATTATTTTCTATATCACAATCCATATCTATATTGGCACACTCAACTTCATCTTTTGATTGTAAAAAATATTCAATTTGTTGATCATTTCCAAAAAAATTCCAGTACCTAATGTTATCTGGGACAACTGGTCTATTTTTTACTTAAACTGTGTATTTGTGACTTGGACGATATGGCATTTTCAAGTACTAGTTGAAATAGCCAAACCATCAGCTAGGATATTTTAACCTCTTGGAATTATAGATAATTCATACTCAAGAAAAAATTCAACAAAATATAGAACAACATTCTTGAAATCCCTTAATGTTGGATTTTTGGCTGAGTACTCCCCTTTGATTTGTTTGATTATAAGTTCAAAATCTCCATAAACTAAAATTATTTTAGCCCCCAGCCTTTTCAAAAGCTACAATCCAAGGATCAAGGCTTCATACTTAGTTATGTTGTTGGTGCATTGAAAATTTAATTCATATGAATGCCCTTCTAATTTATTGGTTTGTGAATTGGAAATCCACACACCTGCTCCTGATCCTTCCTTACTCACAGCCCCATCAAAATCCATATTCCATAAAGGCTCATTTTCCTCATCATGTTTTACAATGTTTGCTTTAATTTCTTCAATTTCACACAAATCAGTTTCTAAATTTGGAATTTTTTCTTCCATACCTCCATCATTGTACAAAATGAAAGAATATAGGTTAGAATAGACTAAATACAAGGGATAATTGTGTGGTTTTTCTTGACTGCTAACCATGTATTTCATCATTATTTCCCTATATAGTCTCCTTTTCTAACCAAACACTAGGATTGTAGCATAGGTCATATCCATTTGAAGGGTTCTTTGCAGTTTAGCTCCCCATGAGCGAGATAGAAACATGTCATATTTGGGAGGTATATCAACAACAACGATATCCATTACCACACTCTTAGATAGTATCTGGACTAAAGTGACACACAGATATTTAATAAGGCATAGGAATTTTACTTTACTTGAATCAAAAGAGTACAAGTCTTTATATGGTCTAGTGATATCAAGTCCTAATTTTTCCATAACATCCTAAGGCATAAGGTTGTGTGAAGCACCTGATTCAAGCATTGCATTGTGTAGAATTTTATCATGAATGTTTAAACTGACATAAAATGGGGGTAGACTTCCCTCCTGAGGTTTTCCATCAACTTCAAGCTTGAAGAGTAATATGGTTGTTCATTAGTTAAATTTACTGTATATGCTCCTTCCCCTATCTTCAAAGCTTTCATCACTTGAGATGTGTAAGCATTCTTATTCTTGAGTTCTGTCAGGGGAATGGGTATTTTGAGTTTGGCCAATACATTTTCAATGTTCAATGATTTTTGAGTTTTATCTTATTAATAACATCTTGTTTCTTAACAACATAATTTGGGGAATTATCCTTTTGTTGACTAGTAGAGGGAATATCGGTTTGGGTTGTTTTGGAACCAGTATCAAATAATTTCCTGGAAGGAACATCTGCAATATTTTTGGGAGAAATATCAGGATTTTTCTTATCAGAGGTGTCAGTTGTCTTTTTATTGGGAGTATCAACAGTCTTTTTAATAGGATTATTAGTTGTTTTCCTACTCTTCAAGTTGTATTGTTTATGGACTTCCATTATTGCATTTTCAAAACCTTGTTTGTAATCTTCAGATTCCTCTGAATTTACTTCGGGTTGTAAAAGAAAGAAGAGGTCTTGGTCTTCTTGAGTTAAGAAAATCGATTCACTATCATTTATCCATATTAAATTTATCTGATTTTCATCAAGGTCTTCAATTAATTCTCCCTCTTCATTTGCATAGTTTTATTGAAATGGGGGTATGATTTTTTGATCTAGACCCTTTTGTTCTCTTTATTTGATATGGGGTGGGTTTCTCCTAAAGTTAGGATTTCTGATCTGAGGACCAGGTTGGTTTTCTCTAGGGGGAGCCGTATCAATTATGCTTATTCTTTCTATCATCCTTTCCATGGTTTTGAACAGGGTATCTATTTTGGCATCAGCAGAAGAAGTAGAAGGTTATTCTTTTAGGCTTACTCTCCTTTCAGATCTAAGTCTAGCTCTTTTGGCTAACAGATTGGCTTCCACACTTATAGCATCTCTTTGCATTTCTTCCAAATTAAGTAGTAGCATTCCTTTTCCTAAGCTAATAAGACATGTCGGCATCAAAACCATCTGGAAACTTAATCAAGGCTAAACCTTGAGAAGGCTTAATGGTTGTTGGGATAACACTATAAATGTTGTTAAATCTATTGCAATAATCTTTCATACTTTCCCCAGGAGCTATCTTAACGTTTTCATATTCTGCTAAAATATGAAGAGGATTTTTCTTGATTTCCCATCTATTAAGAAAATATTTATGGAAGGCAGTAAGGTCATTTATGGTAGCTGTTGGTAAATATTTAAGCCACTTCCTTACCTATCCGTTATGGCTTTGGGAAAAATCCTCATATTCACATCTTGTTCATCTACTTCTTGAAGATCAAAACAATCATTCATTTTGTCTATGTGTTGTTGAGAAGTGACTAGTCCAGTGTAATCAAATTAAGGAATTCTAGTCTGGTTGTCTTGAGGCATATTATGTAATGGTTCAAGTAAAACTAGAGGGGCATACCTGGCTTCCATGACTAGTATGTTGGGATGAATGAGAGATGACCTTATAGGATGTGTAATGTGGAAGGGACTAAAAGAGTTTGAATTATGTCATGTGAGGTTGAGAGGGAGGTAATGGGAATTGTTGATGAAGTGGAAAAAGTGGAAACATGGTGTATAGCTTGTGTGATGGGAGATGAGACGGAGAATGATAGGGATGAAAGTTAAATAGATTGTTGGACATATTCTTTATGGACAACTTGGTCTAGGTCTGGCACTATATCTTCTAATTTTTCCAACTCTTTAAGAGCTTGGGTATCAAGATCTGGATCTACTGATTTATGTTTAGATCTATAAGGGCTTAAGAAAGTTTGATCAAAGATTGTTTCACCTACAAAGCTTTCAAATTTGGTCCTAAACAAACTATGTTCAAATGGTAGATCAAACAGAATGTTGTCAATGGTAACAAAGCTCTTAGGAAGGGAATTTGATCTTGTTGGAGGACTACTACTCCCTTGGCTTTCTAACAAACTTTTTTTCCTTATCAATTTCTCTGGGTCATCTAAGATCTTATGAGGTTCTAGATATGGATGTGATCTAGTGTGAACTATTTTAGGAGCCAGATCTAAATAGTATTAAACACACAATTTTAACTATTTACAAAGTTTACAACCTCTAAACATTTATTTCTAAAATTTGAATCTTTATTTTTTCTAAAAAAAAATTTGAACCAGGGAAATAAATATTTGAAATCAAGTGTTGTTCGTTCCCTAGTATGGTCGCCAGAATAATATCACTCCATAATTTTTGAGGTTGCAAAAAAAATCACAGAGGTAACCAGAGAACCACCTTGGAAACTGGGAATTTAGCCCTTCCAGTTTCAGAAAGGGCTCTCTCTTTATGATTTAGATTTGTTTGTTTAGGATATTAAGCTAGCTATATAGTTTTTTTTTTGCTTGTTTTGAGATTTTTTGGCTGATTAATGCCAGAATTTAACATTAATTAGGCTATGGAATAAATTACTTAAATATGGATTTGTTTCAGTCTTTAAAGGTAGATTTCACAGGGAAAGGTAGCCAACTCAATTGGATCCCATAAGCTAAATGAGATGGAAAAGAAGAAGAGTTATAGAAATGATTAAGTAAAGAGTAATTAAGAATTCATTTACTTAACCTCACTTGAAAACATCGAAATTATTCAAAGCCAGAATCAAAGTGTGCATTAAAAAAAATTATGTTCTTAATTTTCTTTTGAATAAAACATAATAGAAAATAGTGATGAATAACTTTGGAAATACATAAACACAAAAGATAATCACTTCACCGGTAACTTGACACGATAATCTTGTGAAAGAGTTGTTTTTATTACTGAAATTTCCAATGAAACTTGGTGGAACAACTTTATAATAGTATTCCTTGATGCAAAAAATCAACCTCTACTACTTCGAACTAAGAAGTATTTATAAGCTTTGTACAAAAAATATCTCGATCTAAATATCGGGATAAAGTTTAGAAATATCTAATAACTAATTACAGAAATTAATACACAAATGTAGGAACGCTAAAAATGTTCTGACTTTTGTCACTAACTTCGAGGGAAACTTGTTGATGACTTGGCCCCAAAATGTGTTTCCTTGTTGTCTCTTTGTTGGATATAAAAAAAATTTACTCAATGGTGTCACACAATTGATCCCATCTTTCATCACTGGGTATAAAAATATTAATTAACTTTCTATAGACTTCATCTACTTCAGTATATTTTTCAAAATTTGGCTTGTTGATGAAAATGTGTTTAATTTCATGTTTGATAGTTAAATCAAACTCCAAAGCTTCTAAGAAATATTTCCATGTGATATGCTTTTTGATGCGTGCGAATTTGGATTTGTTTGCTTCAATAGTGTAGATATTTCGACAGTAATCTTCTAGACTAATTAATCTGTCATTCGGTGCTACTAACCCTGGAAATCCTCTCTATTTTAGCAAATTGAACTTAATATGAAACCGTTGGACAACAGTTTCCGGAGCGTGACACTTAGTTTCCAATTGGGTCATAAAAATCCTCCCTTGAAATCATAGTATTAAAAACCGGAACCGATGATCAAACCGGTGGACCCAATGAACCGATAACCGGACCAAAACCAGTCTAACCGGTACTGGTCAGGTCTAAACGAACCAGTTTTTAAAAAAATACATTAAATAATTATTTTTTAATAAAAAAAAAACTATTTTTAATATTTTCAACCATGATTCCAAGCCAATAAAGACAAAATATGAAAAGTTTTCACACTTATATACCATGCAAAGGTGAATATATCAAAATGGCACCGAGTGAAATACATATCATCGAAAAATACATAAGCAATGACGCTCCAAATGGCCCATAAATTCCAAAAACAATGCTACAAGATATGAGGCCATTGGCCTAATACAAGGTTACACATGAATCATGATCAATCATCAAATTCATCACCACTACTAGACACACGATCAACATCGGCAGCTACATAGACATCATTTGGATCAGAGTCTGAGGATGCCTCAGCCTCAAGCTCATCTTCAACCTGAATACCACTGCCACCAATAACAATAGAAGTGGACCTAATGGAAGCATGAGTTACTCGATCTGCATGACTAGTGGCTTTCATTGGTTGTTTTCCTTTCCTTGATGCAGCTACCAATCCTGGGTCTCCGTTTGATGGTGCCACCAAATCTACTTCAAATTCACCCCCCGCTAATGCTACATCAAAATCAAAATCTACCTCAAACACTGGATCTTCAGTAGCCTCCACCCATTCTGATGTTGGATAAATATCCTCCAACACAATGGGATCTAGATTAGGTGTTTTGTTCTGTAGAAATTAGTATACACTAAGCATGCATACATCCAGATTCCCTTGATGTCACAATATTTAACTTCTTTCAAAATACAGAATCATTCCACTGTTAATCTTTTGCAGAAAATTAATTGCACACACATGTGAAGCATAAATAAAATCAATCGCACATAACATAGTTGTTTAACGGAAAGCCTGAAGCTGAAGACCCCAACTATCATATATTATGTATCATGGAGATCATGAAACAATCTCATACAAAGCTTAGTACATCAAGCTCTAAGTACAATCAATCGTCACACACTAATCAGGAAAAATATGCAAATCCGTGCACCGATCTTTGCCCTCCTGCTAGCTTTCCTCCACTATGCAATCCCTACTGAAGAATAGCTCTGAATGAATTCAAATTACACTTGCCTTGACTACTCAATCCTCATTAGCAACTCCAATGTGTGTGTGATGCAATTAATGCATCACTATAGTCACAACAGATAGTCCATCTTTCCCTTTCACCTATCTCTCCACTAGGTCTCCACTGGAACTGACATGCACTGTAGTTAACTGTTGTATTGTTCAGTTGATTAATGAGTTATTATTTTTGAATTAATTCACTCCACTCTCACTAGTGTATCATTCAGTTAGACTAGATACAACTAGCTCAACAGAGTCTAACTGAGTTAAACTGAATACAACTCCATGAACTACTCTTCCAACTTTGTCATAACTTTGCCACTTCAGGTCTAACTGAGTCCTCCATGCATGAACCTCCAGTTTCCCTTGGGAATTGCGTAATTCACTCGGCCCATTGATTTTCCAAATCTGTGCACTGAAACTAAGTGCTCCAAGAGAATAAGTTGTTGTTTATTGTCGAATTATTATTAAGAGCTAATAATAATCGACACTTCTATTTTTAGATCGACGATTTATAAATAGACTTCACCCAATATTCTAAAAATAGAATTTCATCTATTTTTCCAGCTTGATCAACCATCCACAAATAGCATCCTGCAACTTCTTAAATATACTCATGTCTAAAAGGATTATGCTTAAAATATCTGCAGTCACTTAGTGAAGTGTTGGCTTCACTAAATACCTCTGGTGTGAATTCATTCTTCAACAAGATATTATAATGATTCTTCACCTGATTGCATTGTTTGCCAATTTTCCCCATTTGTGCTCTTTTGAATGGGAATATCTCATATCCGGATCTCCGCAGGAACAGTATCAATAAATATGATCTTCCGCGCTGCACACAATCCGTGATATGATGATATGATAATACCGGATATCAATATGTTTAGATCTATCATGAAACACAGATTAACCGAGAGTTTAATGCAACTCGATTATTGTAATTTATCACCGTAGGATCTAAATGTGAACCGAATAAATCACCAGATCTTCCTCATCCGTATAGTCATACATGCAAATTTCGATTCTGTCGCTATGTATTCTCTCGCTTCCGCTGACCGAGTTCCACCATCTTTGGTTTTATTGTCCTGAAACTTCCATAGATCCGATACTGAAAACCCCTCCTGATGTGCTCTTTCTTCCTGTTGGGCTGCCTGCCCAATCTGCATCCGTGAAGCCATGCAACTTCACCTCATTCATCTGTCTGTACCATAAACCATACTCATATGTGACCATGAGATATCTCAGGACATGCTTTCCTGCCTTCCAAAAGAGCTTGGTAGGCTTAAACATCACTTGTGAAAGTTGGTTCACCGCATAGCATATGTCCAGTCTTGTATTAACTAAATACATGAGCGAACCCACCAACCGTCGACATAAACAAAGGGTGGCATCCACTACTCGCCGATGTAGCATCCTCTTTCCTCCAATTTCTTGGAAGAGAGGCCGACAGGTTTATAAATTTCGCATGTGAAACTTCTCCAGTATCTCCCGGGCATACTTGCCTTGAGACACAAACAGTTCACCCTCCCACTGCCATATTTCCAATCCAAGGAAATAATGAAGGAGGCCCAAATCCTTCATCTCAAACTCCTTTGCAAGATGTGCCTTGCATGAGTGTATCAACTGCTCATCACCCATTAGTATTAAATCATCAACATAAAGAACGATGATTAAAATCTTACCCTCCACCACAATTTGGTACAGGTTTGCATCTGCCTCACTCTTGGTGAATCCAAGTCCAGTGAAATAGCTATCGATCCGAGTGTACCAAGCATGTGGTGCTTGTTTCAGCCCATACAGCGCTATTTTGAGCCTGCACACATGTGACTCACTGCTGAAGATCTCAAATCCTTCAGGTTGCTCAATGTACACCTCTTCCTCAATGATCCCATTAAGGAACGCGGTCTTCACATCCATCTGATGAATGTGCCAACCCATATGTGCTGAGAGAGCAAGGATGGTATGTATGGAAGAATATCGTGCGACAGGTGCAAAGGTTTCTTCATAGTCAATCCCCTCGATCTATGAGAAGCCCCAGGCAAAAAATCTTTCCTTATACTTCTCGATGCTCCCATTAGGAGCTTGCTTCACCTTGTAGATCCATCTTGATCCTACAACTGATTTTCCCACCGGCCTTGGAACAATCTCCCAAGCACTGTTTCTGACAATGGAGTCATACTCCTCCACCATGGCATATACCCATGTGGGCTCCTACACTGCTTCTTCAAAAGAATATGGCTCTGTCATGATACACTTGCTCATAAGAGCCATGTATCCAGTAAATCAGTCAAGTGACTATCTCTATCTGCGCTATGATGTAGGGACTCCTACATTCTGTGCCACATCAAGCTTTAGTCTCTCAGCTTCTGTGGTCTGCTTTCTGTCTTGTTTGATGTTTGGTTCTACATGAGTGGACTCCTCCACTCCATGAATCTCCTCCTGTGGCTGATCCACATCTAGAGGCTCATCTTTGGGAACAAGAAGTTCCTCCTCCGAATGCAAGTGTAGCTCCCTCTCAAGCAACAACTTCATGGCTTTCACCTCATTGAATTTTATATCCCGTCGCACCATAGTCATTTGACTGTCTAGAAAATACACATGATAATTATGGGGTGTTTCTGTGTACCCCACAAATATCCCAACTTCTGCAGTCGGCTCCAGCTTCTTCCTGGCATCCTTTTTCACATGAATGTAAACAGATGAGCCAAAAATCTTCATATGATAAATATCAGGCTTCTTACCAGTAAAATCTTCTTCAAGTGTACTCATGCCAAGTACTCTATGAGGACAACGGTTTTGCACATAAACCGCATTGTTGCATGCTTCCGCCCACAAGTGCATCGGTAGGCCCTAGTCATGCAGCATCGCTCGTGCAGCACCCACGATCATTCTGTTCTTCCTCTCAGTGACCCCATTCTACTGTGGGTTATGAGGAACTATGAGTTCTCTTCGAATTCCTTCTTTGCTACAAAAGTCTTTGAATTCGCTTGAGATGTATTCACCACCATTATCACTCCATAGAGCTTTCACTTGCTTCCCCGACTCCTTCTCCACCAATGCTTTGAACTCACAGAACTTTGAGAATGTTTCACTCTTCTTCTGCATGAAGAAGATCTAGCATCTACGAGAATAGTCATCAACCAATATAACATAATACCTTTGTTTTTCTATTGAAGCAACCAAGAAAGTTCCACACACATCTGTGTGAATTCTCTCCGGGATTACCGAAGCATGGTTCTCCTTCTCATGAAAGGTGGTATTCTCAAACTTACACATAGTACATCACTTGCACTCATCTGACTGTGCAAGAGTACCCTTGGGAAGTCCAGTAGAAATTTTCTGCAAAATCTTCAAAGCGCCATGGTGAAGATGGCCCAATATCATGTGCCATAATTCGCTCTCATCCCGGCTTACTGCTTCTTCTGCTTTTCCCACCATTGCAGCGCAACCATCTACCTCCAGCTTATAGAGATTCTTAATTCGAACCCCTATCTTCTTGGTTTGACCTGTTTTTTTATGTCCAAGGAAGGCTTTTCACTCACTGAAAATAAGATCATAACCCTTGTCTTCCAGCATTGCGACTGAGACCAAATTCTCGTTCAGACCTGGAACATGCATGACATTATTCAACAAGAATGGATTATCGGAATCCCTCTCAAAGGTAATTGTCCCAATGCCAGTCGCATTATACCGACCATCATTGCCCATCTCTCTATGCATCTGGAGGTCCTTCCTCCAAGTCACTAAACAATCCCTTTGCCTCTCATTATGGAAATACGCACCACTATCAAGATACCACACCGATCCGATCGCGCTTGAAACAGCTGTTTATATCAAAGGGAGGCTCAAAGCCCAAAATTAAAGCAGCCATCCACACTTTGAAAGGGTAAATAAGGGAAAGGCCTCATTTTCCCTGATTTATTTTTTCCATCACAACATGGACTGTAGAATGTTTTTTTTCAATAATGATTATCCATCCCATTTTTATTTTTTTGAGCTTTTCTTTAAGCGCCCACTTTCCCTTCGGTCGCTTCTACTTTGGAAAAATCTATCAAAGCCTTCCACATTAAGAGTGGCTTTCCCATGAAGGTCGGACACAATATGGTCCTTCACACCTTCCACTGACTCTTCTTGTCTTTGTTGTCTTTTTCCATGCGTCAAGTAATGCAAAGATCTTTGTATCCCGGCTTAGGAACATCACTATCGATGAACTCCTTCAGTCCATTATCCTCCAGCACCGCCTCCATCCTATCCTTCCAGGCTATGTAATTTGAGCTGCCATCAAGGGCATACTCCAATCGCAACCCATTGAAAGACATTTCAATGTATACTCAACTTCTGCACCAAGAATCTTCTGTAGCAAATTCGAATTGTCCACCAGCACAAACTCACCAATTCTTCACAATTGCAATCTTCAAGAACTAAAAATTATCTGATACCGTGTAGAAATTAGTATACACTAAGCATGCATACATCCATATTCCCCTGATCTCACAATATTTAACTTCTTGCAAAATACAGAATCATTCCACTGTTAATCTTTTGCGGAAAATTAATTGCACACACATGTGAAGCATAAATAAAAACAATCGCACATAACACAGTTGTTTAACGGGAAAGCCTGAAGTTGAAAACCCCAACTATCATATATTATGTATCATGGATATCATGTAACAATCTCATACAAAGCTTAGTACATCAATCTCTCAGTACAATCAATCGTCACACACTAATCAGGAAAAATCTGCAAATCCATGCACCAATCTTTGCCCTCCTGCTAGCCTGCCTCCACTGCGCAATCCCTGCTGAAGAATAGATCTGAATGAATTTGAATTACACTTGCCTTGACTGCACAATCCTCATTGGTAAATCCAATGTGTGTGTGATGCAATCAATGCATCACTATAGTCACAACAGATAGTCCATCTTTCCCTTTCACCTATCTCTCCACTAGGTCTCCACTGGAACTGACATGCACTGTAGTTAACTGTTGTATTGTTCAGTTGATTATTGAGTTATTATTTGTGAATTAATTAACTAATTAATTCAGTCCACTCTCACTTGTGTATCATTCAGTTATACTAGATACAACTAGCTCAACTAAGTCTAACTGAGTTAAACTGAATACAACTCCATGAACTACTCTTCCAACTCTGTCATAACTTTGCCACTTCAGTTCTAACTGAGTCCTCCATGCATGAACCACCAGTTGCCCTTGGGAATTGCATAATTCCCTCAACCCACTGATTTTCCAAATCTGTGCACTGAAACTAAGTGCTCCAAGAGAATAATTTGTTGTTTATTTTCGGATTATTATTAAGAACTAATAATAATCGACACTTCTATTTTTAGATCGACGATCAATAAATAGACTTCGCCCGATATTCTAAAAATAGAATTTCATCTATTTTTCCAACTTGATCAACCATCCACAAATAACATCCTGCAACTTCTGAAATATGATCACCATGTCTAAAAATAGACTTGCGCCAAAAATAGCCTGCAGGCCCACTTAGTGAAGGCGACTCTTTTCACTAAGCTCATCATCTTGTTGAATCTCAACGTGTTCATCATTTTATTCTGCCTAAAGTGAAGGTTGTATTGTACAAACACAAGATCATTTAATCGTTTATGTTCCAAATGGTTTCTCTTCTTTGTGTATATGCGCTCAAAAATAGACCAATTGCGCTCACAACCTGAAGCACTACAAGTTTGGTTGATGATTCTTATTGCAAACTTTTGCAATTGAGGACATTGGCCACCAAATGACTCCAACCAATGTGCTGCAAATAAAAATACATTAATTAGTAACATGGTTCATTTCATTACTTATTTACAAACAATTTAACTTGAAAAGAAAAACAGATTGGAATTTCTTACCTGGTTAATCCACATCTCTTGCCATTTTCGCCAAGTTCTTTCCAAAGGTAGCAGCTGCCATATTGAAAAGAGTAAGTTGTTTATGTGTTTCCAAAAGGTCTGCACAGATAGGGACCATGCGCTACAAGCAATCAATCAATCCAGATCTGAGCTCCCCATCCTGTTGATCTCATAGCCGAGCTTTATAATGATACTTTGGGTTCCAAAAATACCCAGCTACATGTATAGGACGATGGAGTTGATTGTTCCATCTGTTATCAATGATCTCCCATATCTGGTCATATTTAGCTAACTTGTCCCTGTAAACTACTCGTATCTGCTCCTTTGCCTGATCCATAGCCTCATAAATGTATCCCATTGCCATCTTTTCCCCATCCACCATCCTTAGCACCTTAACAAGGGGCTCAGTAATTTTTACCAGCTCTGAAGACCTTTTCCAAAAATAATTGTCAAAGACTTTCTTTTCGGTGTCTTTTCCATCTTGTCTACGAGCCCACTGGGATTCAGTGAAATCATCAGAAGAAAAAATTTTCTCTATTGAGAATTGAGACATTGCAACGTGAGGAAGTGAGTTTCAATTCTCGTAATTGCAGGCCTAACAAGCTCTTTTCCCCCAGTGTTTTTCCTCATTGGGCTCAATACCCATGAGTGGTTGTAAATGTATTGTGTAATGCACTTTCCATGCTCTACAGTGTTTTTTACCCACTCCACTTTGCCTATTTCCTCAAGCATGAGGTCTATTCAATGTGCAGCACATGGAGTCCAAAATATGGTATTATACTTGGACTCAAGCATCTTTCCAGCAAGAACATAGTTTGAGGCATTATCTGTGATGACCTGCACAACATTCTGCTCCCCCACTTCTTGAATAATCTCATCCAAAATCTCAAATAGAAGGGTTTCATACTTCACTTTATCAGATGCATCAATTGATCTCAAAAACTTTGTTCCTTGAGGGCAAGAAATAAGGAAGTTAATGACAATGCAGTTCTTTCCATCATTCCATCCATCTAACATGATGGAACAACTTGTTTTGAGCCATGACTCTTTATAGTCATCCAAATACTCATCAATATTACAAATCTCTTGTTGCAAAAGAGATCCCCTCAAGTCATGCACAGTAGGGCCTTTGTAGCCCTTTCTTGTAGCTAAAACAGTCCCACATAGCTTGGTAATAAGGTGAGTGAGCAGCATTAAATGGGATATTTGCATCATACCACCATCTAGCAATGTATTGATAAGAAGTTTCTTTGCATTATTTTTTCCAATGTTGATCCAAAGTGGGTTGACGACTTGGTTGGGAGGAAGTGGCTGTGGGATTAACAGTGGATGAGAAATAACTCTGGATGTTGGGTCTCTTTGTTGGTTTTGATCTTTGGAAAACAAGAGGAACATAGTGAAAGGGATCATTGGTAGAAGGGATAGAAGTGGAGTCTTGAATATCATAATCATCATACCCACTCTATCTCATCTTTTGTATCAGTTCCCTCTTCCTTTCAATTTCATCTTGGATGGCCTTCTCCCTAGCCTTAGTCTCCTCAAACTTTTCAAACTTGGCAAGGTATTCTGCCCTAACCGAACCTATCACTTCATTAGGTGCATCACACGGCTTTACTTGGCCTCTTATCCCAGTGAAGTGTTGTTTCAAACTAAGAATACCCCCACCTCCAATACATTTTTCACAAAAGTTTCATATCATCTTTCCATCAACCACATCACAATGGGCCCATGCACTATCCTTGGTTTTTGGAGCCATCTTGACTTGAAATAATTGAAATTTGGAAATAAATCTTCCATTTAAAAAAAAAATGCAACTAAGATAAATGGACAACCAAGGCTAAATTTACGAAACAAAATGCACATTCAAGCATACAAAATTTGATAGCATAGGACTAGAGATTTGAGAGCAATATCATAGCTAAACACATGAGAAAATAAATACATGAACAGCAATGAAATGATGGATTTTTCAAGTGAAAATCCTTACCTGGAAATGAAAACTA
Source organism: Pinus albicaulis (assembly GCA_034641835.2). Lineage (NCBI taxonomy): Eukaryota > Viridiplantae > Streptophyta > Pinopsida > Pinales > Pinaceae > Pinus > Pinus albicaulis. The sequence goes on from CM076578.1 coordinate 1,340,223,918, forward strand.
GCTTCCTTAATGTCCTCTTAAAGATGCCAACTCTACTAACAGCTCCAAACTATCTCCAAAATAGCTCCAACTCCAACTCCAAGCCTCCAAGATCACTGCTCCAACAAACACTCAACACTCTCCAAGCTCTCAATCAAACTCACAAACTGCAAATGAGATGGTGTGAGATAAAGGAGAGGCTTCCCCTACTTATAAAGGATTGGGGAGGGTATTTTTGGAGGGAAACAACCCTCCCCTTCCCTCCAAATCAGCCCTAAACCTCCTTGTTGGTTGTGCGTGGGTCCCTACAGCAAACTAGGTGTTGGCCAGCCAGTTAAGGATGGAACCAGCCAGTTTATTCATAAACCGACCGATTCCGTTCTTAACCGGTCGATTAGCGCCAGTTAACCGAAAATTTCAGGCGACAGGCAGGGGTTGACCGGGTTTTTTAACCGTTTTGGACCAGCCAAGGGTCTGACCGGCCAGTTTAACCAGTTTCCAGTTTGACCCAGCCGGTTTTTAATACTATGCCTTCAATACGTTTTTAATCTCTAAGATAGTATTTTTCCTATCTGCAATCTGGATCTATTCTAATTCTGATATGGTCTTTGAATTCAATACTTTAATCATAGCTAAGGCCTCCCCTAGTTTTTGTCCCAGTGTTGTTCTAACCTGTTTTTTTCTTGTCTTGCACCTGTCAATTAACTCTTCTTGCTCAAAAATTATTTGAATGGATGGCCAAATTTCAGTTATGGCTTGATTGATTTCTAGCCAAACATTCTCCTTGGCTTGTGCCAAATTTTGAGCCATCAATGACTCATTTTCCAGTTGTTCAAATTTCTTCGCAAGTTGCTAATATTTCTGCATCTCAGCTACATAGAGGGTGTCATTTTTTATCTTTTGTCCTTCAAAATTCTTTAGCTTATCTTGTAGTTTTTCATTCTCTTATCTCTGAATAATCAGGTCCTGTATAACTTTTCTCAAATCACTTATTGCTGATGTTGAACCTCTGGATGTTCCTGCAACTGAAATTGGTATGGATGTCACTAGAGCTAGGGTTGATTGTGCAGCTTGTTATTTTTCCTTCAATAAATTTTCTATTTGATCCTCCATCTCCTTAATATGTACATTATGCTCAATAATCAGTTTGAGCATGGCTTCTTTGTTTTTATCATTACATTCTATTTCCTTTTCTTACGGATCCTCTGTAGATGGTAACTTAAGCTATTACGTAAGTGTTGTTATCCATGCATTATTCCTCGTCATAATTTCTTCCACTGCTTTGACATCACTAGGATCATATCCCAGCTTGATCACCAAGTCCTCCAATTATTTAACTTTGTTTTCCTTTGCCAATGAGTATATTTTCTCCAGACTTAATTTTTTCTGGACATTACTGAGTGATTTCCTTAGCTTTTAATCTACCATAGCAGCATTGGTCATGGTGGATAAAATCATTTATCTATATTTTCTATGCATATCCATTTGATCTATAGGTTATATGTGTTTTACATCAAATGAGAAAATAGTTTTCTTCTAATCTAAAGGGGTTTTTGGAAATGGCACTTGAGCCCTCAAGAATGCCATCTGCATTCTTCCTTTCTCACTGTCAAATGATTTTAATAATATATGTTGGGAAGTAGAGGTTTGCTTCCAGAATTGTGCATATGTGTTGACCTTCAGTACTTCATTTTTCTGTTTAATTTCCAAAAACTTATTGAAGATGTTGGACACATCTTGGTTGTCACCAAATTTTGTTGACTGTACTATTTCTGAAGGATCATGTGAGCTTGATGAGGATGGAGTATTAGGGAAAATATCTGTTGACCTAGTCGAAACCTATGAAACAACCATGACAATGGTGTCCTGTCCTTCTTCGTTCTGAATGATGACTTCTTTAGGTTTTGTCTTTTTCCCTTTCTGATAAATGATGATTTATTTGGCACTAATTTATGTAACTGTTGAAGATGTTTCTTCCCTTGGTATTTTTTCCTGCTTCTCTTGAGGCACTGGAGTTTGGGAGGTGGCGGTTGATAGAATATGCTCCTCTGCTTCATGTAATGTATCCTCCTCCCATTAGTCCTAATTCATAAATTTCTCGATCTCTGGTCTAGGAGTATGATTTTAAGGTGTGGTTTTGTGCTCCACTCTTAAATTAGATACTATGTTGAATGGATCATATGACCACATGAAACTTGGTTGGAATTTCATCTGTTTAAGAACTGAATCTGCCTCATTTCCTACTGCTCTGGTATTGCATATAAAAGACCCCACATGTGTCTTGATTTTAAACTGTGACTTCATTTTACCTAAAACAAAGTGGATTTCATCCATGATCATATACCTTATATATTCCACAGAAAAAATACTCATTGGAACACATTTCGAAAGCTTGTAAGGAGCCAATTCACAGCCATAAATGCTTATTGTTGTATAATTATGGAATAGGGACCAGTCTCCAGTCTTGGTATGTTCACTTAAGTGAAAATTTATTTTGATCTTTGAACTGATTTTAAGCTCACATTGACTGTTGAGAAGCCCTGTAGCTGTATGAATAAAATTGTCTATGAAATCTAAAAAAATAAACTTTCTTAATGTCTTATTACTAATGAGGTCCATTGTATCACTGATTGGTTGATTCCTTGATCATCTTGTGTGTTCAGCATTATGGGAATTTTTTCCCCCTACCGAAAGAGAAACATGTAGACTAATACAGATGTGTATTTAAACATGCCTTATGTGGTGATATTCATCATTTATTCATGCATATTATCATCCAAAAAGTGACTGAAGTTAAAGATAAATGTTGGCTTATGTTCTCTGGAAAAACTGGATAAAAATCCTAGAATAGGCTCATCCACCCACTGGTCTGACTGGTATCCTAAAAGGCAAGAAACTAAAGAAATAATCTATTTGACTTTCTCTTGAAACATGGAAGATGAATAGGGAGGGTTTTCCTTAGGGAGTTGAGCATATTCTGGGAGGAAAATCTCGAAAATCTGGGCTCTCTAAGGGAAAGTGAGCTTATGGTACGAATCCATAAGGGAAGCTACAGAAAATTAGTCGAGGGACTCATTTGTAGGAATGAGTAACATTTGATTGATGGTTTCAGGTGAAATTATGACCACAATGTCTCCATTCTGGGCCACAATGGTTCTGTGAATAGGATTATATCTGGCTTGACACCACATGACAAATTCAGGGAAATGGTGAGTATGTGGAAATGCAAACATAGGTAACAAGGGTTCCCAAAGGCTGATATCATCCACCTAGTCTAGATAAGTTTTTTTTAACCATTGGTGTAATTCAAAAAAGTCGAATTCACACTCGGTATCAGTAATATTTTAATATTGGTCTTCCATGGGCATATGGTTGAGGTCTGGGGTGGCAGAAGTCTTAGGGTTATCATCGGTGTTTGGTTTTCCATTGGTGGATTTACCCTTTCCCTTTGGTGCAATGTTTGAAGAGTTTGGGGAAGATAGGAGGTGATAAAGCCTTGGTGTGGATGGTACCTGGAGGGATAATTTGATCTCTATCAACAAGTGGTGAGCTCTAAATTTGTAGGAGATAGATAGGCGTTGGAAGTAGTGTGAGATCGCAAGAGCTAAGGTCAGTACCTATTGTTGTAGCTCCTAGAGATAGCCTTGAGTTGTGAAAGACTAGTGCCTAGGACATCTTAAAAATCATAGGTTGAGTGTGAACAATTGTATAAAATTCCTTTGACAAAACATGGAATAAGAGAACAATGGTTTTGGTGGTTCATGTATTGTAATGTTCCTTTTTCAGGAATATTGCCCTGCTGCTCAATAGGAACGTTGTATAAGGAAAAATATGCAAATGAAACACGGGCCAATGCTGGCATCCTCTTATATATTTTGTGGGGGACTTATGTATGCAATTTCATCAGAAACAAATGGGTTTAGATGCACTAAACAGATCTCCCACAAACTGGTATCAGTGAGATATTTCCTCCTGAGACATTAACAATCAAAAATATGATCTAAACCAGGGATATAATGAAGGTTAATTTACTGAATATGTCACCTCTAAAGAGAGGGTGAGATTCAGAGGCTATCTGGCCCTTTTCAGACTCTGTCTATAGACTCTTGTCGAGAGGTAATATCCCAAAAGGGTTTACTCAATAAATCATGCCTAAAAAATGCATTCTTTAGGTATGATGGCTTCAGATACCATATAATATGTCTGAGAATGCTCAGCAACCAATAGAAATAATATCAGCACTCTTTACTCAGCTTTTATCATCAGAAAGATGGGAAAAAGCATCATTTTATGCACTAAAATAGGTGTATAAGAAAATATGCGTAAAATGAAGGGTCAAGGTTCTGTAATATGTTATATTAGGTTAAGAGGGACTCACATGCCAAATTTCAGCTCAAAAAAAGGCGTTTTTCTATGTTAAATAGTTCCTCCTTCCCGACTAGTCAAGAAAAACCTTGATTTCCCATGACCTAAATTATGCAAAAAAGTGTTGAAGCTTGGGTAGCGTAATTTCTGAAGGTTATGGCTGAATTTATGCAGGAATTTCAACATGCAAGCTTAGAATGAGACTCATGTGGATTATGCAAAGGAAAACAGACATTTTCATGAAGGAAAACCCTGCAATGAGTTGCTGCAACACATAGGAAAAATACTGCAGACTATATCAGCGTTATTTTTCAGGGGTTTCACCTACTGTAAGTGAAAACAAATATCTATGACAGATCTATGGCTGAAACATCATATCCATACTAGATCTGGAAACTACTCAGCCTTCTCTACAATATCCCCTTGGGATTTCATCAAAATAATGTCGGAATAAATGTAGATCTGACATATAAGCTACCGGACTGTAGAATACTCAGAATTTATGAAGATGAATTTTATTATAACATGAATCAGATCTTTAATAGCATAAAACAATAGCTACTTTATAGATTTACAAAGTGAGAGGCAAGCCTCAATCACTAGATAGCAGATTTGCACAGAAACTGAATTTACATTAAACCCCAATGCAGAAAACGCAGTTCATGAGAGGGACTACGCGGTAGCTCTATAGAAATGAAGAAAATGCTATAAAATACAGATCTGAATACAAAATTGGAGAGAGATCCTCTTCCGAGTGGTCACAAGACACCCTCCCTAAGAGAAATATTCTCCAAAACAACTAGATCTCTGCAGATCTAGACTACCACTTGCTGCAACTCAAGCAGCTGCAAAATCCTCAATAGGACCACCGCTGCTAATAGATGGAGCTTGGCCAAAATTCTAGATAGTGGCTCATTCCAGTGCATTCTCCTCCATGAGCTACTCAAGGAAGGAGGGAGGATTCCTAAACAGGAAATCCTCTTCCCTTAGGCTAAACAGCCAAGAGAGCTAGAGTTGCTCAAGCAACCTCTATTTCAAAAATACTTCAACAACCATATCTTGAGCCCTCACCTCCTTTTTATAAATTTAAGGGCTGCACAAACCCTAAACCACTTCAATGGACTTAACCCCTTTCACATTGGAACCTTATTCTAAAACTGCGCTGGTTCTCCAAGGTGGTCCAATTTCTGTTCACACACAAGTGGATTTTTGTTGCAAAGGCCTAGATTTATCCTTTTTCACATTGGGCATGTATTTATTCTTTGATTTAAGGAGCTTTGCATGTCCTCCTCTACAGTTTATTCATCAAACAATAATAAAGAGACAAAATGAAGTATTCCTATTAGCTTGGGCTAAATAGGAATATTACAGTCCTCCCCTTTCAAAATGTTGCTTGTCCTCAAGCAACTCTTCCACACCCATGCTATCATCCAAATAAAAGGAGCCATCCTTGATAGCTCATAAAAACAATCATTAATACCCATGATGTGCATTGAGTAGGGGCTACAAGGCTGGAAATGAGGGATGAATATATCCAACTCACGATGTCCCCCTTCCCACTGTTTATGGATGTGGAGCTGTGGATCCTGGGCTGCAAAAATGTGGTCACCATGAAGCCAAAAGGAATCTAAAACTTCATGATTTCCTCCATTGATTTCAGTGAGCCTCCTTGCCCACCCTCTTATGCATACAGTGAACAATTTATCTTCACCATATGTGCTCCAAAAGACATGTGGACTAAGTGCCATATGATGTGCTGGATGGTGACAATAGTCCCTCTCTTGAGACCAGCGCTGTCCATCATCTTGCTGCCTCAAGTCATGATACCATAAGTGGCCATCCCACCACTTGCTTCTAAAATAAGCTTCTTCAAAGCTTGGAAATGATAGAGGAAAATAAGTGTTGGCTGAATGGAGAACAAGAAAAACATGTCTTGCTCTAATTCCTCCCATGTGAGAGGCTCCCCTTCATGATACAAACTCAATGCATGACCCTTTGTTGAAGACGATACAATGTACCATGCAGCAGCCACAAAAAGTTCCCTCCTCTTCTTGAAATACAAATGAATATGGGAGAGTGCATTCCTAATGGATAAATTCATCCAATGTATCATTCCTCCTCTCCCACATATGCTCCTCATAAAAATAGAAACATCAGCAAAATAGGGAGCAAGAATAGAAATCATGTTGGCTGCCATATGCAACAAATGTGAATGGCAATGATCCCTCATATGCAACCAACACATTTTTGACCTCAACTGCAAAAGAGACTGCTGAAAAATGTGGTCTCCCAACCACTTGCATGCTACCCCAATCTCTTCATAAGCTTGGAGGAACTGAATTATAGATGAGGCAATTTAAGTATGTCCTCCAAATAAAAATCCCTTCCCAAGTCCTCCTAGGGAGAGGTAAACAATACTGCTCATGGCCTCAAGTAGACCATGCAACCTCAAAGAAAGAATGCTCCTCCTTGGAGCAACATTATGCACATGTATGGTTAAGGAAGCAATATGTAAATCAGTAAGTAAATAAACAATTTTTTTACCATAGCTTTTGCTCATGCAAAGGGAGAAGCTCATAGATGAGCCTCCTTCCATCCTCAAAGAGAAGAGAGGAGACTGGTTTAAATCTTCCCAAGAGTCATGTGCATGCACAGCTCCCATGCCAAATGTAGATGTGGAAAGGTTGTTACCCTTCCCCTTTTTCTCCTGCCATAGCGCAGAAACTGAAAAGAGAGTGGGGGTGGATGATATTGAGAGATTGTTTCTCTCCTCCTTGAGCCTACCCAAGAATCTCAGCGCTGCATCAAGACCTCCCAAGGTCTCCACTTCTCTGAAATAAATGGGAAATGCCTCACCATGTGAAGCCTTCACCTCTTCTTGTTGATCAAGTGGTCTTCTTGGTGCAATGTCCCCAGGAAATGAGACATCATCAAGTGGTGACTGAATACATGAATGGAGAAAACTCTCCATGCTTCCACTGTGCAATCCAATCACCTCTTTAGGTGCATCAACCTTCTGCAATAGATAGGAATGAGATTGGCCCTCTTCCCCATATTTTGTTGGTATCTTCATGCTTTTGCACCTTCTCCATCTCAAGGGCTTGTGAAATGCATCCCCTTTGATATCTCCAAGGGAAGATCTTATCCCTCCCTTACTGCTCTTGCACAACGCAGTGCAAGTCTTTTGTTCTAGATCACCAGCACATAGAAATGTAGATCTCTCCATGCAATGGGCTGAAATAGAAACATATGAATTCTTGACCATACCTTGGTGAAATGTAGAAGCAAGAAATCCTTCTACAACTGTGTAGTCTTTCTCCATGGAACATGAAGGCTGCTCCTCCAAGGTTGTGCCAGCGCTGGTACAAGTCTCTTCCCCCTCAACCTCCTTGAGATTTTCTTGAATATCCTTCAAGGTCTGGAAAAAGAGTGGGGAAATCTCTTTTTCTGTCATTCCTTCTTCTTCTCCTCTTTCTCTCAGCAAGAAAGTGGGTGTTAGCCCCCTATAAGTTTTTGACAAGAAAACAGGGGGCTACAAAGTTTTTGAGCCTTCAAGGAATGCATTTCCCCTAAAAACACACCATCCTTGAAGTATTTTTATGCCATTTATCCTTTGATAAATCCTCACTACTGTTTCATAAGTCAATAAGCCTCTCTGTTGTGAAGAAGAATACCCAAAGGCCTTTTCCCCTTATTTCATCCTCCCTTAACCTCTTTTTTCCCTCCCTTAATTACTCTAAATCATCCCAAATCCCTCCTAAGCCTCACAAATACCCTTTGTTTGGGCCAAATAACCCCATTTTCCCTCTACCGTTATCCCTTTTTGGCCTTAAATTGCATTGAAATCAGGCCAAAAAACCCATTTTCTTCATATATCAGGCTTAGCCCCCTTCGACCAGCCCCCTTAACCATTTCCCCACATGACCCGGGCACTAAACCAGACGCTAGCCCGTAGCGTGATTATCAGATCAATGGTCGGTGCAATACCCACCATCGATCTATACAAATCTGACGGTCTTCGCCATTCATCCACCCCGGTGGTCCCCGCGGACAGTCACTGTTTAAGACTAGCGGTTTCTATCGCACCGCCTTCAGAAGGGAGGTTGTTTTTCTCGATCAGCAGCGATTAGCGCCACCAGCCAACACGTGGCTTCAAGTGGTTTTCAATACCATTCTCATCGCGCGTTAAAGGCCGACTGTGGGCTCGGCACGATATGCGTGTACGTCGTTCGATCTGAGACTGCCTCATCAGATAGTGATCGCGCCCCCAAGATGCTCGAGGGATAGTCCAAGGTGAACATGACCCCTGGCCCACCATCCATCGCCCTCCGATGCGATCACAGCCGTCGATATCCTCCTAAGATTGGATGGTCTGGATTAAATCCTCATCCCCGCCATTGACCGGGTCCCACTGCCTAGGTTCCGCGTCACATTTTTCATCGCATTTTTCCATTTTCTTGGTATTTTGCCCACTTCCAAAGGTCTTCCCACTATTTAACCTCTGTCGTCGATCATCGCCATCCTAGCCGATCGGACGGCCCATATTCATTCTTCCACCAAGCCTCCATTCCCACTATGCGCCACCTATCCTCCAGGCCTTCACCACATGTCTTCCGCCACCCATAATTTTGTAATTGGTTTATTTCATTGATTGTAGGTTTTGCAGAGAGGAAATTTTTGCTCTGCCTCCATAATCACAGCACATTGTGATTCCGAAACATAGCAGAGGTAGGGTTACAGGGATTCTGGCCTGTTAATTACACATTCAGCGCTTGATCCCGCGTTCAAAGGACGAAGACGCAGGTTGAAGACTAAGGGCTCAGAAAATGAGATACCAGCATCACTATAAGCAGAACGTCCTTTCCCATGAAAGGATGAAATTTCCATACTGTTCTCATTCTATACCGTGTTCCAGAGGAGATTTCTGCCCTGACAACAGTCCTGGTGCTACCAGAAGCATTGGTTACACAGTATGGCAAACCTGAAGACATATATCTTCCTTTTTGTTTATTCACCAGAAATACCGCAGAGGTACTACAGTCGAGAGTACACTGAAGGCATACCTGGAGTAAATTTCAGCCTGACGAAGACCACTCTCTCATCCAAAGAGTACTGAAGTTTAATGCTCAGATATTAAAAACCGAAGGGGCTTCAAACCACCACTCCTACTCTGTTTAAATATTTCATTTAGTGTTTCATCTACCCTCTCTGCCTCTTTTCAAATATAAAAACTTATGAGAAAACATTGTAAAGGTTGTTGATCGGATATCTGTGAACTACAATTTTTTTCTCTTGAGACATGTTCTTTGTGTAAAGTTGTAAGATAGGCTGAGGAAGATGTTTTCAGACTGAATACCAAGTTGTTGGCAATGTTGCACATGACTGGTGTTGCTCTTTAATATGACAAGCACATTTCTTTGGATCCTGATTTAAAGCAGCGGTGACGTTTTCTGTCTTTGTCTATGTTTTCCTTTGAAATTCATTACATTTCATTCCTTCTGGCACGCATCAGAAATCTGGCATAGGATTTACCCTTGTTTAGTACCCTATGTTTCTGCTCTCCCTGCCTTCAATGTTTTATGCTGTATGTGTTATCTGAGCACTGATTCAAGTTAATTTAACCAGTGTAGTGGCTTATATATACTGCTAGCTGATGTGTGAATTGATGAATCTGTTTCTTAGATGTTCTTGTTAGGCTGTAATTGAATGAATTGGGATACCGGGAGTTTAGAACTCTGTCTCTGACTCACTAGGGTCCATTTCAATTAATTGAGCCTTTCTAAGTTCCCTTAAGTTGGATGTCGAAGCATTGAGAGTTCGAAGTCTCTCTCTGATCTCAGGTTTTCACCCTTGTGTTTAAATCTTTCATGTTTTCTTGTCTGAAGAGTTAACCTTTTAGGTCTTGGATCACAGGTTTTCCAATAGCATGTCCTGTCCCTGGACCTGATTCCTGAAAGGTCGCCTTGGAGGTTTTCTTGCTTTCACCCTCTCTCTTGTCTTTCCATGCCCCACTATCATCTTTAAGATCCAATGCTTTAGATGACTAGCCCAACTGAAAGCCTGCATATTGAATAGCAAGTAAACCCTTTCCTGACTCCATTGCGCAATGGTCTCGAGTGTTCTCTGAGTTATCTCTCTTTGCCTAAAATCCTCTTGGCTCATCCTTGTCTTATATTGAACCTTTATTTTTTGATTCCCAACAACCAAACAAAATCGAGCCTTATAACTAGCCTAATATCTTAACACAGAGCTTCAAAGACATAAAACCTTTGCCTATATAGAAAGATCCCTCTCTGGACCGAGGAGGGCTAGATCCTAGGGTCTGAAAGTGGTTTTGATGTTGTCTCATCTTTTGGTATTTCCAAACTGCCAAAACATGGGAACCCCAACATAATGGCGACTCCACTGGGGAACACTTTGAGTAAATCACACCTCTAGATGCCTCACAAACTCAAAGAAGACCATAGTAGCCTTAGTTTGGTGGTTGATCACTGTGGTGGACAGTATACCATTCTTGAATCACTCTAAACCTTCCACCTGGCGACTCCATAGTTCTTCAACGATCAAAGACTCCACTGGTGATTAGTAGGCCTGCTGATTATCTTGGTTCACATAAGACTCCACTGGGAGACCAACCTTCATAACAACATCAGCCATAATAGAAGTAGCAAGTAGGATTAAGCTGCTTGATTCAAAAACAACATTCTGGCTTCAATAACCGTTCACATAAGAGCTTATCCTAACCCAAACCCACCTGGAGTAGTTGACAATCCTGAGAGCATCCTCAAGAAATCTCCTACACCTAAAAGACCAACTATTTCAAGTCACATCCATAGAGCTAACTCTGCATCGGAAGACTTTACAGCTCTATCAGACCCACTTTTTGACCGAGACTCTCAAAACAGTTTACCTAGAACTAGGTCATTCAATGCTCTAGACCAGCTAGACCTTGAGTTTCCTGGTTCACCACCTCAAAGTGGTCAACACATTAGGGACAGAGAAACCCCTCCATCTACACCTCCTGATATTCACTTCATTCAAAACTTGGGACTCTGTCATCCTAAATTAGCTCAACAGACTTCTGCTGGTCCTAGTATCCCTGTCATCTATATACCAGCTGCTCAAGCCAACCCCTTACCTCCTCAAAATACCATCATGGCAGCCTGGTATGCACCTATGGTTTTACCCCAGCCTCTAGTGCCCTTGCCTAATGATTATCAATCAAAGATCCCACACTTCACTGCAAAAGAATCTACTACAGCTCAGCACCATGTAGACAGGATGGAAGATTCTTTTGACTACATGGAGATATATGATGATACAGTCAAAATGAGAATCTTTGCCCAGAGCTTAGGAGGTGATGTGAAGAAATGGTTTAAAGGCCTACCTCCTAATAGTATCCAAGACCTGCCTGCTTTATATCAGACTTTCATAAACAAATGGGAAGTTAAGGCCAACCCTCTCCAAATCTTAGAAGAATACAAGAACCTAAAAATAAACGCAGGAGAGAGTGTCCATGACTACTCTACAAGGTTTAATAGTGTTTATAACGCTCTTTCTCCACATATGAAACCTCCCCAAGGTATGGCTCTAGTGAAATATCCTGAAGGCTTTGATGCTGACATGACCTACCAGCTTAGGGAGAGGGATTACAACACACTGGAAGATATGCAAATGGGGGTAGTGAGTGTAGAGGCTAACATGATTGAGAAGAAAGCCAGAATGAGGGCTGAAAAGAGGGTGGCATATAGAGATGACACTATATCTTCCACATCCGACCCCAATTATGACCGCCTATCTAAAAACATGGAAAAGCCATAGTAAATGATGGAAAAAATGGTTGTCACAGTTAGTAATCAGAACAGAAACCAAAATAATAACCAGAACTAGAACTTTAGAAGGAACAATACCACTCCCAACAGACAAAGAGAATCAGATCAACAAGTTATACCCCCATTTCAAGAGAACTTCCTTGATGAGGATGAGGGAATAATAGAAGATTCTGAGGAGAACATAATAAATATGTTTGAAATAGATAACTCGATCCACAATTGTTCCATGGAAGAAGATCAACTCTCACCCTCATATTAGGATGAGGAAATATTAGAATCTGAGGATTACAGGCTAGGATTTGAAAATGCCATCATGCAGGTCAGAGAACAGTACGAACTTAGAAGAAAAAAGAACGTAGACACTTCCAAACCAAAGGCCTTTGAGGTTACCATCAAGAAAAGACCTGAGAAATCTTCTAAAGTAACTACTGAAAGTAAAAAATCAGCAGCTGAGAGTTCTGGGAAGAACAAAGAAAAGGACAACCAAAACACTGATAAACAAAGTCAACCAACTAGTAGCACTAGCACTACAGTTAGTGCTCCTGGTAAAACTGTCACAAACACTATACATAGTGAGAATCAGCACACTGAGCCTGCCACTAAAGTAGTGGCTAACAAGTCAGAGTTGAATATCACAAAGAGTCAACCCCTGTTCAATTTTGAGAGTGAGATTGCTAAAATTAAAATCCCTGTCCCACTCTCTGAGCTATCCACTCAAGATGTATATAAAGGCCAAATTTTGAAAGCTTTAAATCTAGGGGAAAACAGTGACACGGTCAATCTAAGTGATGATCAACCAGCTCTTCTGTTTGGCCCAAAGATACAGTGGAAGTTTCAAGAAGGGGTAGTGCCCCCTTTTTATATCAGTCTCAATATCCATGACAAGATCCTTCACAACGCAATGCATGACTCTGGGGCATCACACAACCTAATGCCTAAGGTATTTATGGAGAGGTTAGGCCTAGAAATAACCCGACCCTAAAAATATTTATATTCATTCGACTCCAGCAGAGTAAAATGCCTTGGCCTAATCAAAGACCTGTGTGTGAACTTAACCCAGATTCCAACCAAATGTATGGTTATGGATGTTGTAGTGGCAGATGTGCCACCTAAGTATGGTATGCTATTATCAAGGTCATGGGGAGCCAAGCTGCAAGGTACAATTCAGATGGATGGGGCATATGCCACAATCCCTGTCTTTAGCCAACTTAGGAGACTGTATAGAGAGGCACAAATGAAATTCCTGGTCAGCAGCCCTGAAAAACTTGAAAATTCACCTTTGTACTCTGTACACACAGATCTGGATTATTTTATCCTTTGCAACAATAAGTCTTTAGGAGAGCCAGAATTAGAAAACAGAGGTACAAGCAATGAAACAGAGCCCATAGATTTTAACATAATGGCCACTCTGGACTTAGAGGAAAACGAAGAAGAAAACTTTTGACCGTGCACTGAAAACGAAACTCCGAGTAAACAAGAAGTAGATTGTAGACAGTGGGTTAGTCACCCCTCACTGGTTTGTACACCACACGAAGAAAGAAACCATCCACAGCCCAACGCAGACCCTATAGCACAACAAACCAGTGAAACCCACATCAGGGAGGTAAATGATGATAAGCCCGAGGACGATCCCTTATGGGAAATGAATTTCGATGGGTCATGCACCAAGAGAACTGCAGGAGCAGGAGTGTGGATACACAACACAGAAAGTGACTGTGCAGAGAGTCATGCCTTCAACCTGAACTTCAAGTGTACAAATAATATCGTAGAGTATGAGGCTCTTATCCTAGGCTTGAATCTGTTGAAAAAATTAGGAGCCCGTAGGATAGTTGTGCATGGAGACTCTGAGTTGATCATAAAACATGTGAACGGTGACTACACAGCGAAACACCCTAGGTTGGGAGCGTACAGGAATGACGTTATGGATTTATTGAAAACCTTTGTAGAATACGAACTGGTGTTTGTCCCTAGGAGTCAGAACTTAATTGTAAATGGATTAGCCTGTATAGCTAGTTCGTATCACAAACCTCCCAGCAATCAACAAATCATCATTCAGACAAAGTTCAGCCCTGCAGTACCTGATAATGAGAAATATTGGCAGGTTTTTGAAGGAGACAAGCAGATTGAGGACTTCCTGATGGGCAGGAACAAGTTTGAATTTTCCGATTCAGACTCTAAGTCCAATGATAACTGCCTAAGCGAAGAGCCCTCAGAGCCCTCAGACGAGGAAGAACCACCCTGTAACATAGAAATAAACGCTTTAAACGAAAAAATTAGAAATACAACCGAAGAATGTAACAACGCAGATAATGAGGAAGTAGAGGTGCTACAGGAAAAATATAAGAACATACCCCGAGGTCTGGCACATTTGGAAGATCTTTTCGATTTCGATGATGTAGCGAAAAATCCCACCATAGAACACGCAGACTCTGACGTCGAGGAATGCAACATAGGCACAGAAGATAAATCCAAGATTATTAAACTGGCTAAGTCTTTACCCGCAGACATGAAAAATAAATATATTGACTTATTCAAGGAATTCATTGACGTGTTTTCCTGGAGCTACGAGGATTTTAAGGCTTACGACACAAACGTTATACAACACAAAATACCTTTGAAAGAGAACCAGAAGCCCTTCAGATAGAAACTTCGCAGAATAAACCCAAAAAATTACCTACAGTAGAAAAGGAGATAAAGAAGATGTACAAGGCAGGAATAATAGTTCTTGTGAGGTTCTCTGATTGGGTCTCAAACCTTGTAGCTGTGAGAAAGAAAACAGGTGAGATCAGACTGTGCATAGATTTCAGGAACCTTAACATAGCCTCACTTAAGGACAATTACCCCTTACCAAAGATGGAACATATCCTGCAGAGGGTAGTTGGCTCAAGGCGGATCTCCCTGTTAGATGGTTTTTCAAGTTACAACCAAGTTTTAGTACTCCCAGAAGACCAACTCAAGACCACTTTCACCACTCCATGGGGCACTTTTATGTATGTACAAATGCCCTTTGGACTAATGAACGCTGGTGCAACCTTCCAACGAGCGATGGACATAGCTTTTTCGGATGAAATAGGGCACTTCATTGTCATCTATCTGGATGACATAACAGTCTATTCCAAGACTGATGAAGAACACCTAAAACATCTGAGAAGAGTCTTTGAAAAATTTAGAAGGTTCGGTCTGTCATTGAATCCTAAAAAGACTGTATTTGGGCTGCAAGAAGGTAAGCTTCTCGGCCACATTATATCTGAGAAGGGAATTAGGATAGACCCACAAAGATTTGAGGGAATACTACAGATCACACACCCGAGAAATGATAAAGAGTTACAATCCTTGATTGGGAAAATTAACTTCCTAAGGAGGTTTATTCCCAACTTAGCTAAACACCTCAGGAATATGACTAACATGCTGAAGAAAGGTGTAGGAGTCAAATGGATTGTTGAGGCTAAAAAATCTTTTGAATCAGTTAAACTTGCAATCACCCGGGCTCCTGTCCTAATCAGTCCTGATTTCTCAAAATATTTTCTGATATTTTCATTTTCCTCCGAGCATACAATGGCTGCAGTCCTACTGCAGAAAAATCCAGAGGGAATGGAACAGCCTATTGCTTTCTTCAGCAAAGCTCTGAGGGATGCACCCTTGAAATACAAAATAATGGAAAAACAGGCCTATGCCTTGGTAAAGGCCTTGAAATACTTTAGGGTGTACATACTAAATTCCCACACCATAGCCTACGTGCCAAACATAGTGGTTAAAGACATCTTATCCCAAGACCCGGATGGGAAGAGGGGAAAATGGATTGTTGTAATATTAGAATATGACCTTGAGATAAAACCCACAAAACTAATCAAGGGTCAGGGCTTAGCTCAACTAATGGTTGAATCAAATTTGCAAGCCCTTGACATAAACATGGTAGATGCCTTGGATGAGCAGGAAGGACTGCCTAATCCTATAGTTGAGGAACAATTTCAGAACTCCCCTTGGTATTCTGATATCTTGTATGTGCTCACAAACCTCAACGCCCCTCCTGAACTATCAAAGACTAAGGCTAGATTCCTAAAGCTAAAAGCCAGAAACTATTGCATACTGAATGAAGGTTTATACTGAAAAAATACAAGTGGCCTATTGCTTAAATGTTTACCTGAAATTGAAGCAGAGAGGATTAAATAGGAGTTCCATTCAGGAGAGTGTGGAGGCCACCTAAACTGGAAAGCCACTGCTAAAAAAATACTCAGAGCTGGCTATTATTGGCCTACAATTTTCAATGACATCCATAAGATGATAATTGCCTGCCATAAATGCCAAATTTTTTAAGGCAAAAGAAAGCTCCTACCTCTACCTTTACAACCCATCACTGTTGAAGGTCCATTTATGCAATGGGGCCTAGATTTCATAGGAGAAATACACCCTACTTCTTTTGCACAACACAAGTGGATCCTAACAGCCACAGACTACTTCACTAAGTGGATAGAGGCCATACCTTCTAGGAATGCCACAGATTCTGTCATCATTAGGTTCCTAGAAGACCACATCCTCTCTCGATTTGGCTGCCCAAGAAAAATAATCACTGATAATGCTGCTGCTTTTGGATCCAAGAAATTGGTTGATTTTTGTCACAGGTATCAAATAGCACTCGGTCATTCAACTGCTTATTATCCACAAGGTAATGGGTTAGCTGAATCATCAAACAAGAGCTTGGTAACCATCATCAAGAAACTGCTTGAAGAGAATAAGAAGTCATGGCATAACAAGTTATTGCATGCTCTATGGGCTGACAGGCTTACAACAAAGAAATCCATTGGCATGTCACCATACCAGCTTGTCTATGGAACAGAAGCAGTGTTTCCTACCAGCCTTGGAGTACCAGTGATTAAACTTGTCCAAGAAATTCAGACAGAAGAAGACAGCATGGTAAGGAGGATAAATCAAATAATTCATCTCCAGCAAACGAGCGAAGAGGTCTATAACAGAGCCATGAAAGTTTAGGAAAATATAAAGAAGTTGTTCGATAAGAGAACCAAGGCTTCTGACTTCAAAATTGGAGATAAATTTTTGAAGTGGGACTCAAGGAGAGAAGACAAAGGAAAGCATGGCAAGTTTGACAGTTTGTGGCAGGGTCCATACATCATCCAGTCCACCATTGGTCCAAATGCCTTTTTTCTACAGGAGCTATATGGTACAGATCTATTTGGGGGTCCTGTCAATGGCAGGATTCTCAAACATTACTATTGCTTATTTCCAATTTCCAGTATCCATTTCCATTGTAAATACCAGTGTTGTGTTTGTTTTCAAAGAAAGGAGAAAATGTTTCCAAAAAAAGAGAGAAAGAGAGGTTCAGACATGTTCGAAACATGAACCTATGAAGTGAAAATATTGGCTCTGACAATATCAAAACCTGAGCCAAAGTAAGTAAAGACAGCTGGTTCTAACATGCCCAAAATCTGAACTAGAAAATAAGGAAGAAGAGTCAGCTCTAACAAGCCCAAAACCAGAGTTGAAATGAAGAAGAAAGTGACTCTAACAAGCTCAAAACTTGAGTCACAAAGAAAGGAAGGATACTTCAAAGTTTCAGATTTCGAGCCTTCAAGATTTTGTTTTCAGTTTTCTGCAAATTCCTGTACATGTGCAACTGTCTTTATGCCTTGGATCCACAGCAGACTAGACTGTCTAATCCTAGTTTGACTGTTTTAAATTTATGTTGTAGAATGTAGGGAAGAAATCTATTGGACAGTTTAATCCCAACAGATATTAGATTAGGTAGAGAAACATGTGAGGCCAATAGTTTAACCTGGTCTCATGGAGCAATAAGGGTAGAAATAGAATATGTTTATTTTCCTGTTTGTAAAAAATTGATGATGTAAAGGGTCTGCTAGTCCAAATGCACCCTGAAGAAAAAATGATAGGACTATAGTCTGGGTAGGTAGTTTCTTGGGAGAATTTTACTGCTGATATGATGTCTTCATGATTTGTGGCAGATTTTCCAAGAAACAAAATGGATGGTACAAGCAGTAGGCATCTGGCCTACACCAAATATCATTCTCTGAATTCTTGACTCCTTCAGGAAGAAGCCATCCCCATGTGGAGCCACTGTTAGCCCCCTATAATTTTTTGACAAGCAAACAGGGGGATACAAAGTTTTTGAGCCTTCAAGGAATGCATTTCCCCTGAAAACACACCATCCTTGAAGTATTTTTATGCCCTTTATCCTTTGATAAATCCTCACTACTGTTTCATAAGTCAATAAGCCTCTCTGTTGTGAAGAAGAATACCCAAAGGCCTTTTCCCCTTATTTCATCCTCCCTTAGCCTCTGTTTTCCTCTCCTTTTTTCCCTCCCTTAATTCCTTTAAATCATCCCAAATCCCTCCTAAGCCTCACAAATACCCTTTTTTTGGGCCAAATAACCCCTTTTCCCTCTACCGTTATCCCTTTTTGGCCTTAAATTGCATTGAAATCAGGCCAAAAAACCCATTTTCTTCATATATCAGGCTTAGCCCCCTTTGTCCAGCCCCCTTAACCATTTCCCCACATGACCCAGGCACTAAAACAGGCACTAGCCCATAGCGTGCTTATCATATCAATGGTCGGGTGCAATACCCGCTGTCGATCTATACAGATCTGACGGTCTTTGCCATTCATCTGCCCCGGTGGTCCCCGCGGACAGTCACTGTTCAAGACTGGCGGTTTCTATCGCACTGCCTTCAGAAGGGAGGTTGTTTTTCCCGATCAGCAGCAATTAGTGCCACCGGCTGACACGTGGCTTCAGGCGGTTTTCAATACCATTCTCATCGCGCATTAAAGGCCGACTGCGGGCTCGACGCGATATGCGCGTACGTCGTCCGATCTGAGACTACCTCATCGAATGGTGATCGCGCCCCCAAGATGCTCGGGAGATAGTCCAAGGCGAACATGACCCCTGGCCCACCATCCATCATCCTCCGAAGTGATCACAGCCATCGATCTCCTCCTAAGATCGGATGGTCTGTATTAAATCCTCGTCCCCGCCATTGACCGGGTCCCACTTCCTAGGTTCCACGTCACATTTTTCATCGCATTTTTCCATTTTCTTGGTATTTCGCTCACTTCCAAAGGTCTTCCCACTGTTTAACCTCCGCCATCGATCATCGCCATCCCAGCCGATCGAACAACCCATATTCATTCTTCCGCCCAGCCTCCGTTCCCACTGTGCACCACCTGTCCTCCGGGCCTTCACCATGTGTCTTCCGCCACCCCTGATTTTGTAATTGGTTTATTTCATTGATTGCAAGTTTTGCAGAGTCGAAATTTTTTCTCTGCCTCCATAATCACAGCACACTGTGATTCCGAAACACAACAGAGGCAGGATGACAGGGATTCTGGCCTGTTAATTGCACATTCAGCGCTTCATCCCGCGTTCAAAGGACGAAGACGCAGGTTGAAGACTAAGGGCTCAGAAAATTAGATACCAGCATCACTATCATCAGAACATCCTTTCCCATGAAAGGATGAAATTTCCATACTGTTCTCATTCTATACCGTGTTCTAGAGGAGATTTCTGCCCTGACAACAGTCCTAGTGCTACCAGAAGCATTGGTTACACAGTATGGCAGACCTGAAGACATCTATCTGCTTTTTTGTTTATTCACCAGAAATACTGCAGAGGTACTACAGCCAAGAGTACACCGAAGGCATACCTGGAGCAAATTCAAGCCTGACGAAGACCACTCTCTCATCCAAAGAGTACTGAAGTTTAATGCTCAGATATTAAAAACCGAAGGGGCTTCAAACCACCGCTCCTACTCTATTTAAATATTTCATTTGGTGTTTCATCTACCCTCTCTGCCTATTTTCAAATATAAAAACTCATGAGAAAACATTGTAAAGTTTGTTGATCGGATATCTGTGAACTGCAATTTGTTTCTCTTGAGACATGTTCTCTGTGTAAAGTTGTAAGATAGGTTGAGGAAGATGTTTTCAGACTGAATACCAAGCTGTTGGCAATGTTGTACATGACTGGTGTTTCTCTTTAATATGACAAGCACATTTCTTTGGATCCTGATTTAAAGAAGCAGTGACGTTTTCTGTAGAAATTTGCTAAATAATGATTAATTATCCACCGAGACTATCATGATCACATACAATTTGAATTTATATGCAACACATAATCTCTTTCACTCAGATCATCAAACATGCGGAAATAAAATCAAGCGATAGCACATCAAATCATCATACACATTAACATAGTATGTATGGGGAAAGCTTATAGCTGAAAACCCCACAGCTATTGTGTATATTATAATGGAGAAATCATGTAACAAACTCAGTACAATACTCCTCACAAGTACTCAGTACTTTCTCATGAAGTTACACACAAACTAGCTTGGTTTTGAACAGGTTACTGGTTCAAAACTCACCGCCAATTACCTTGCCTCTATTGCGCAATCCAGGCCTGTCTATATAGAGATCCAAGGTTCGAATCTCCTTGGCTTGACAGCGCAATCATCATGGGAAATTCCTCCAAGTGTGGTGCAAATCTCATGCACAACTGATGTCGCCACTGATAGCTAACTCCACCCCTTCATCTACCTCTTTCACTGGTCTCCACTGAACTGATCATGCACTGTAGTGAACTGATGTGTTCTTGAGTTGAATAATGAGTTACTAATTAATGAATTAAATAATATTTAATTCACTCCACTCATAACTAATTGATTTTCTAGTTAAACTAATCTCAACTAGTTCAACTAAAATAAACAGAACACAACTCCACTATCTGTCTCATTAACTCCACCAAACTTCTGCCACTGAAGTCCTAACTAAAGTCAACCATGCATGGTGCCATCAAACCCTTGGGAACCACGTGATTCCCTCTGTCAGATGCATGAGCCTTGAGCCTGTGGGCGAGTGCTCAAGAGAGTAAGCCAGAAGTTTATAGTCAAATATTGATAAAGGTGTGTGTTGTTTCCTATGACCTAAGAGCGATCTAAAAATAGACTTAAACCTATGGTCTAAGTAAAGTCCATATATCAATACCAACATGACCATCTCAAGAATAACATCTTTGCGTCAGGACCTGTCCATATGTCTAAAAATAGACTTAGTCTCAAAAATAGAATTCTTGCTTGATTACTGCCGGGCCCACTTAGTGAAGGCGACTTCATTTCACTCAGCTCCATCATCTTGCTGCATTCTCAACACTCCCTCTCAGCAAGATATGGATTATCTGCAATCCCTATCCTGCCTCTGTGGAATTCGAACTTGCTCCTGGTGAGCGCCTTCGTCAGGATGTCGGCATCCTGATCCTCCGTGGGAACATATGAAAGCATCATGATTCTCCGCTGAACACAATCTCTTATATGATGGTACCTGATGTCGATGTGTTTGGACCTATCATGAAATACTGGATTAGCCAAGAGTTTAATGCAACTCTGGTTATCACAGTAGATCACTGTAGGCTCCAAATGCAACCCGAACAATCCAACGAGGATCTTCCTCATCCAAATAGCCTCGCATGCAGCCAAGCTAGCTGCCATGTACTCGGCCTTTGTTGAACTGAGTGCCACGGATCTCTGCTTCCTGCTGTACCAGGAAACTGCTGTCGACCCAATGCTGAAAACTCCTCCAGATGTGCTCTTCCAGTCCGTTGGGCTCCCTACCCAATCTGCATCAGTGAAGCCAGAAAGCTTCGCTCCATCCTCCTGTCTGTACCATAGACCATATCCCGATGTGCCTCTAATATAGTGCAATACATGCTTGCCTGCCTTCCAAAATAGCTTGGTAGGCTTAACCATAGCTTGCGAAAGCTGGTTAACTACATAGCATATATCGGGTCGTGTATTGACCAGATACATAAGCGACCCCACCAACTGTCGATAGACAGTGGCATCCACTACCTCCGCTGAAGTAGCATCCTCCTTCCTCCAACCACCAGGAAGAGGAGTGTCAACAGGCTTGCAGCCTTGCATGTTGAACCTCTCTAGAATCTCCAGGGCATACTTGCCCTGAGAAACAAACAGTCCTCCGCTGCGCTGCCAAATCTCCAATCCCAGGAAATAATGAAGGATGCCCAAGTCCTTCATCTCAAACTCTCGTGCAAGATCCTCCTTGCATGATATCAGCTTGCTCATCGCAGATTCAATCAGTCATCCATGAGTGAATGATCATGAGCTCCCACTCACACAATGCAGTCTGGTTTTGGATCCGCCTCATGGAGAATCCAGCCGTGTAAATGTTGTCTATCAAAGTGTGCCAGCATGAGGTGCTTGCTTCAGCCAGTACGATTACTCTGTGTGGTCGGCACACATGCGACTGCTTCTTTGAAGATCTCGAAACCTTCGGGCTACTTTATGTACCTCTCCCTCAATATCCATTGAGAGCAATCATCCCTCCATACGGTGTGAATGGCCACCCTTCTTGGCCCGAAGGAAAGCAAGGATCTAGTCAGTATGGAAGGGAGTACCTTGCGACCAGTGCAAAAATCTCCTCATAATCAATCTCCCTCGATCGTGGCTTTGACAAACCTCGCCTTGTACTTCTCCACACTCCCGTCAGCTGCCTGCTTCACTTTGTAGATCCATCGCGAACCCACCACTGATTTCCCCACCGGTCTTGGGACAATCTCCCATGCACTGTTCCTGACGATCGAATCATATTCTTCGATCATGGCATCAACCATGCGGGTTCCTCCACAGCTTCCTCAAAAGAGGATGGCTCCGTCACAACACATTGACTCACAAGAGCCATGTATCCAGTGTATCGATCCAGTGACTTCCTCTGTCTGCGCTGTGCTGTAGGTGGTCCTACAACCTTCTCTGCATCTCGAGCCAGTCGCTCAGCTTCTGTAGTGCGCATGCGCCCTCTGATGGTTGGCGCTGCCTGGGTGGTTTCTTCCACCTCCTGAACCTCCTCTTGTGGATGATCCACATCCGGAAGCTC
This sequence comes from Pinus albicaulis, assembly GCA_034641835.2. Classification (NCBI taxonomy): domain Eukaryota; kingdom Viridiplantae; phylum Streptophyta; class Pinopsida; order Pinales; family Pinaceae; genus Pinus; species Pinus albicaulis. The sequence goes on from CM076578.1 coordinate 1,340,247,006, forward strand.
CTCCTTAGGAACTAACAGCTCCTCATCTGCATGCAAGTGTAGCTCCCTCTCAAGCGAACACTGCATGGCTTTCTCCTCCTGAAATTTTATATCCCGTTGCACAACAGTCTTGCGACTGTCTGACAAATACACCTGATAGTTGTGAGGTGTATCAGTGTACCCCACAAATATTCCAACCTCAGCAGTTGGATCCAGCTTCCTTCTCGCATCCTTCGTCACATGCATGTAGACAGGAGAACCAAAAATCTACAAATGGGAAATATCAGGCCTCTTGCCAGAATAAGCCTCCTCTGGTGTACTCATGCCAAGAACCTTGTGAGGACAACGGTTCTGCACATACACTGCTGTATTGCATGCCTCAGCCCACAAGTGAAGGGGTAGGCCCTGATCATGCAACATCGCCCGTGCAGCACCCACGATCGTTCTGTTCTTCCGCTCAACCACCCCGTTCTGCTGTGGGTTATGGGGTGCGATGAGCTCTCTCTGAATCCCTTCTGCGCTGCAGAACTCCTTGAATTCAGCCGAGATGAATTCACCACCATTATCACTCCTTAGAGAAATCACCTTCTTCCCCGACTCCTTCTCGACCAGTGCTTTAAACTCACAGAACTTCGCGAATGTATCTCTCTTCTTCTGCATGAAGAAGATCCAGCACTTTCGAGAGAAATCATCAACAAAGATCACATAATACCTGTGCTTTGTTGTCGAAGCAACTGAGAAAGGACCACACACGTATGTGTGAACTCTCTCAAGGATCGTCGTGGCACGACTATCCTTCTCGTGAAAGGTGGCTTTCACATACTTCCCTAAAGTACGCCCCTTGCACTGATTTGACTGCGCAAGAGTGCCCTTAGGAAGCCCAGTAGAAATCTGCTACAGGATCTTCAAAGCGCCATGGTGAAGGTGGCCCAATCTCCTGTGCCACAGTTCGCCCTCATCATCCCGGCTCACCACTTCTCCCGCCTTGCATGCCATAGCTGCGCAGCCATCTACCTGCAATTGATAAAGGTTCTTGGTTCGAACCCCTATCTTCCGGGTCTCTCCAGTAGTCTTACTACGCAGGAAGGCTTTTCCTTCGCTGAAGACCACATCATACCCCTTATCCTCCAACATCGCCACAGAGATCAAGTTCTTCTTCAATCTAGGTACATGCATGACATCCTTCAAGACAAAGGGTTTACCAGACTCCCTCTGAAAGGATATGGTACCGATACCAGTCGCACTGTATCTACCGTCATCGCCCATCTCGATGTGCACACCCAAATCTTTGTCCTCCAGATCTGAGAACAACTCCCGATCTCCCATCATATGAAATGACGCACCATTGTCCAAGAACCATACCGATCCCAACACACTTGAAACCAAGCATGCGATCAGTGAAAAGTCAAGCTCGAACTGTGAAGCCAAAGCTTCTCCATCTGCAGATCTTCCCGCTTGCTTGTTCTTCTTCTTCTTTGGACAATTGGTAGCATAATGTCCGTGATCATGGCAGTGAAAACACTTCACTTTCGCCATATCTGCTTCTTACCCTTTGCACCAGAATGAGAGGTTTTCTTACCCTTCCCCTTCTTTGCTTTGGCCACCAAAGCACAGTTTTCTTCATCAGCTCCCTTTGATGAAGATCCATCTCGAGTAGTCCTCCTTATCTCCTCCTGCATGAGATCCGCCCAAAGGCGCTCCCATCCCGGCAGCTTCTCCCGACCATTGACACTATCTTGATATGAGTGCCAGGCCTTCGGAAGACCAAGGAGAGCCAGGTCGACCATGTCCTCGTCTTCGACAGTCACCCCCACACTTCCCAGCTCATCTCTGCACTGAGTGAACTTCGTGAGGTATTTGGCGATACTGTCGCTTTTCTCCATCTTGATGTTCCTGAGCTTATCTTTGAGCGCCAGCTTCCTTTGGTCGCTCTTACTCTGGAATAGATCCGTCAAAGCTTTCCACATTAAATATGGAGAAACCTTTCCATGCAGGCTGGATACAATATGATCCTTGACGCCCTCCAACAGGATCCTTCGACATTTCGCCATCTTCTTTTGCCATGCTTCGACTTCAGCAGGATCAGTGGGCTTTTGGACATCCGTATCCATGAACTCCTTAAGACCATTATCTTCTAATACTGCCTCCATGCGATCCTTCCATGCAACATAATTCGAACTGCCTTCAAGAGCATATTCGAGTCGCAAACCGTTGAAAGACATTTTCAACACTGGCACCAAGAAAACAAAACTGCTGCAAAATTTCGAATTCTACCTCAAAGCTCAACCGCTCTAGATCTGTGAGAACAAATTATTTCTAGCATAGAGATTGACTGCAAGGGGCATTTACCGGACCTTTCACTTTCCGAAGAAAGATGAATCCGGAGGCTACCTGGCCCGCATGCAGACTCTGTCTACCGAAATAAGTTTGTAATCACTGTGATGATCAATCTCTGCTTCAATAGCTCCGATACCATGTAGAAATTTGATGAATAATGATTAATTATCCACCGAGACTATCCTGATCACATACAATTCGAATTTATATGCAACACATAATCTCTTCCACTCAGATCATCACACATGCGGAAATAAAACAAGCGATAGCACATCAAATCATCATACACATTAACACGGTATGTATGGGGAAAGCTTATAGCTGAAAACCCCGCAGCTATTGTGTATATTATAATGGAGAAAACATGTAACAAACTCAGTACAATACTCCTCACAAGTACTCAGTACTTTCTCATAAAGTTACACACAAACTAGCTCGGTTTTGAACAAGTCACAGGTTCAAAACTCATCCACTAATTGCCTTGCCTCTATTGCGCAATCATGGCCTGTCTAAATAGATATCCAAGGTTCGAATCTCCTTGGCTTGACATTGCAATCATCATGGGAAATTCCTCCAAGTGTGGTGCAAATCTCATGCACAACTGATGTCGCCACTGATAGCTAACTCCACCCTTTCATCTACCTCTTTCACTGGTCTCCACTGAACTGATCATGCACTGTAGTGAACTGGTGTGTTCTTGAGTTGAATAATGAGTTACTAATTAATGAATTAAATAATATTTAATTCACTCCACTCATAACTAATTGATTAGCTAGTTAAACTAATCTCAACCAGTTCAACTAAAATAAACCGAACACAACTCCACTAGCTGTCTCATTAACTCCACCAAACTTCTGCCACTGAAGTCCTAACTGAAGTCAACCATGCATGTGCTCACCAAACCCTTGGGAATAGCGTAATTCCTCTTTCAGATGCATGAGCCACTTCCAAGGCTCGAACTGAAGTGCTCCAAGAGAGTAAACTGAAGTTTATAGTCCAAATATTATTAAGGGTAAATAATATTTGACTTCCCTATTTTAAGGAGAGGCAGTCTAAAAATAGACTTCGACCTATAGGTCAAAAAAATTGAGTCCCATCTATTTTTACCAACATGACCAATACTCCAAGAATAACATACTACAATCCCCGGACCATGCTCCATATGTCTAAAAATAGACATAGTCTAAAAATAGATTTTGCGCCAGAATTTGCCTGCGGGCCCACTTAGTGAAGGCGACTTCATTTCACTAAGCTCCATCATCTTGTTGCATTTTCAACATTTTCTGTCTTTGTCCATGTTTTCCTTTGAAATTTATTACATTTCATTCCTTCTGGCACGCATCAGAAATCTGGCATAGGATTTACCCTTGTATGGTACCCTATGTTTCTGATCTCCCTGCCTTCAATGTTTTCTTCTGTATGTGTTATCTGAGCATTGATTCAAGTTAATTTAACCAGTGTAGTGGCTTATATATACTGCTAGCTGATGTGTGAATTGATGAATCTGTTTCTTAGATGTTCTTGTTAGGCTATAATTGAATGAATTGGGATACCGGGAGTTTAGAACTCTGTCTCTGTCTCACTAGGGTCCATTTCAATTAATTTAGCCTTTCTAAGTTCCCTTAAGTTGGATGCCGAAGCATTGAGAGTTCGAAGTCTCTCTCTAATCTCGGGTTTTCACCCTTGTGTTTAAATCTTTCATGTTTTCTTGTCTGAAGAGTTAACCTTTTAGGTCTTGGATCACAGGTTGTCCAACGGCATGTCCTGTCCCTAGACCTGATTTCTGAAAGGTCGCCTTGGAGGTTTTCTTGCTTTCACCCTCTCTCTTGTCTTTCCATGCCCCACTATCATCTTTAAGATCCAATGCTTTAGATTACTAGCCCAACTGAAAGCCTGCATATTGAATAGCAAGTAAACCCTTTCTTGACTCCATTGCCCAATGGTCTCGAGTGTTCTCTGAGTTATCTCTCTTTTCCTAAAATCCTCTTGGCTCATCCTTGTCTTATATTGAACCTTTATTTCCTGATTCCCAACAACCAAACAAAACCAAGCCTTATAACTAGCCTAATATCTTAACACAGAGCTTCAAAGACATAAAACCTTTGCCTATATAGAGAGATCCCTCTCTGGACGCAGGAAGGCTAGATCCTAGGGTCTGAAAGTGGTTTTGATGTTGTCTCATCTTTTGGTATTGCCAAACTGCCAAAACATGGGAACCCCAACAGTGGGGATGTGACAACATTGTAAATCAGATTGTGTGGCTGAATGCTCACACACATCAAAAGAAGTACTGGGTACTCCTTCATCTTCCTGAAATCCTCTAGGAATTTCACTGTAGATTCTTCTGCTTTGAAACCCTCTTGAAGTTTCACTGCACCCTTCTTCTTCCATTGTTTCAACCTCCTTGGATAGGCCCTTCTCTAATATGAAAATTGATGAGAGTAATCTCATCCTCTCCATCAATCTGATCTCTTCTTCTTCTCTTAATTCACTGATAGCTTTATTTCACAGGCTGTGCCAGAGATCATGCTCTGATACCACTGTAATGTTCCTTTTTCAGGAATATTGCCCTGCTGCTCAATAGGAACGTTGTATAAGCAAAAATATGCAAATGAAACACAGGCCAAGACTGGGATCCTCTTATATATGCTCTGGGGGACTTATTTATGCAATTTCATCAGAAACAAATGGGTTTAAATGCACTAAACAGATCTCCCACAAACTGGTATCAGTGAGATATTTCCTCCTGAGACATTAACAATCAAAAATCTGATCTAAACCAGAGATTGACTGAATGTTAATTTAATAAATATGTTACCTCTAAAGATAGGGTGAGATTCAGAGGCTATCTGGCCCTTTTCAAACTCTGTCTATAGACTCTTGTCGAGACGTAATATCCCAAAAGGGTTTACTCAACAAATCATGCTTGAAAAACGCATTATTTAGGTATGATGGCTTCATATACCATATAATATTTCTGAGAACGCTCATCAACCAATATAAATAATAGCAGCACTCTTTACTCAGCTTTTATCATCAGAAAGATAGGGAAAAGCAGCATTTTATGCACTAAAATAGGTGTATAAGAAAATCTGCGCAAAATGAAGGGTCAAGGTTCTGTAATATGTTAGACTAGGAGGGACTCACATGCCAAATTTCATCTCAAAAAAAGGCGTTTTTCTATGTTAAATAGTTCCTCCTTCCCGACTAGTCAAGAAAAACCCTGATTTCCCATGACCTAAATTATGCAGAAAAGTGTTGAAGCTTGGGTAGCGTAATTTCTGAAGGGTATGGCTGATTTTATGCAGGAATTTCAACATGCAAGCTCGGAATGAGACTCATGTGGATTATGCAAAGGAAAACAGACATTTTCATGAAGAAAAACCTTGCAATGAGCTGCCGCAACACATAGGAAAAAGACTGCAGACTATATCAGCGTTATTTTTCAGGGGTTTCAGCTGCTGTAAGTGAAAACTCAGATCTATGAAATATCTACGGCTGAAACATCATATCCATACCAGATCTGGAAACTACTCAGCCTTCTCTACAAGATCCCCTTGGGATTTCATCAAAATAATGCCGGAATAAATGTAGATCTGACATATAAGCTACACGACTGCAGAATACTCAGAATTTATGAAGATTACTTTTATTAGAACATGAATCAGATCTGAAATAGCATAAAACAGTAGCTACTTTATAGATTTACAAAGTGAGAGGCAAGCCTCAATCACTAGATAGCAGATTTGCACAGAAACTGAATTTACATTAAACCCCAATGCAGAAAACGCAGTTCATGAGAGGGACTGCGTAGTAGCTCTATAGAAATTAATAAAATGCTATAAAATATAGATCTGAATACAAAATGGGAGAGAGATCCTCTTCCGGGTGGTCACAAGACACCCTCCCTGAGAGAAATCTTCTCCAAAACAACTATATCTCTGCAGATCTAGACTACCACTTGCTGCAACTCAAGCAGCTGCAAAATCCTCAATAGGACCACCACTGCTAATAGATGGAGCTTGGCCAAAATTCCGGATAGTGGCTCATTCCAGTGCATTCTCCTCCCTGAGATACTCAAGGAAGGAGGGAGGATTCCTAAACAGGAAATTCTCTTCCCTTAGGCTAAACAGCCAAGAGAGCTAGAGTTGCTCAAGCAACCTCTATTTCAAAAATACTTCAACAACCATCTCTTGAGCCCTCACCTCCTTTTTATAACTTTAAGGGGTGCACAAACCCTAAACCACTTCAATGGACTTAACCCCTTTCACATTGGAACCTTCTTCTAAAACTGCGTTGGTTCTCCAAGGTGGTCCAGTTTCTATTCACACACAAGTGGATTTTTGTTGCAAAGGCCCAGATTTATCCTTTTTCACATTGGGCATGTATTTATTCTTTGATTTAAGGAGCTTTGCATGTCCTCCTCTACATCTTATTCATCAAACAATAAGAAAGAGACAAAATGAAGTATTCCTATTAGCTTGGGCTAAATAGGAATATTACATGTATGGAGAAGGGTTCAGAGTTGATTCATGTGAATTCCCTATACTGTGAGAGGGCTCAAGAGGTTGTGAGGCTTGGTGGCTTTTTAAATGGGCCAAGTATAAAACAATGAGTAGAAATCTTGAAAATATGCAGAGGCGTTGAGGGAGAACGGAGAAGGAACCCACGAGAGACAGGCTTAAGAGATTTAAGAATCTGCCCCCTATGAACTCAGAGGAAATGGACATGAATGAAATATGGACAACAACAGAGGCTCGTGGAGCACAAATTAAGGGAATGCAGCAAGTTTAATACATGAACGTTAACACTTGAGCATTATACAGATACGAATTCATGAATAAAATTGCAGATCACCGATAGCTACATTACACGAACCAGCAAAGCAGAATAGCATGAAATATTATTACACATGAAGAGGATATTACTGATAACAAAAGAAAAAAATTAGTATTTCTCATTGCTCCATCTGGAACACAAATATCAGCCCTGTATTCATATTAATTTTAAGCAGCTCTCCCAAATATGTGTCTCAAAGCACAATCATACAAAACTTCAGCAAAATTCTTCAAAATTCTAGAACCTTTGTTTCATCCTAGAACTCACTACATATAGAGTTCTCCCTGAGGCTTTCTAACCGAATATTCTGTCATGACTGACCCACATAGATGAAACTAAAATATCCTAAGAAACTATCAGAGTGTGCTTCAAGAAATCGCTCCTGCAAAAGAAAAAATCAAAACAGATTGGGAAAAATCTAGATTTTACCAGCAAAACATCATTATCTAACAGTAAAATAAGAAAAACATTTAGCCACGGAGGCCAAATTCTAGAATCTTCAAAGGGGTGATGAGAAGTGGCGGACGGTGTAGACTTCATTATGTGATTCCATGTGTTGTTTAGCATCCTCCACTCTCTGACTCTCATTATTTCCACTAGCTATTGCGGAACGGTCGGTTGTGTTGTGCAGACTGAATTCTTTGGTGGGAAGCTCTTGGAGGGACTGTGTAACCTGTGACTGAGTGCTTTACCAATGAAAGACTCATGCTGAATCTGAAAATCGAGCTCCTAATTCCTGAGGGGGTCCCAAGCAATAAGCGGTATCAGAGAGGGGGGGTGAGAAATGACAAGAGGAAGGAACGTGGAGGAGAACGTGGTAATGGAAACTGTTTATTCCGGACCCCTCCCCCCCCCATATTTAAAGTTCGAAGGCTGGGAGGGGTCCAAAAATTTTTAAGGACCATTGGATGCATTGGGGTGGATCGGAAGTGAAGTCAGGGAAGTCATTTACATTGAAGTGGGCGAAAAATAGGCCACAGGGGGGTTATTGATGACATGGCAAAGTGGTGGGACCCGTGCCTGCAAATCGCATACCGCAAAGTTTATGTGTGAGTAGGCGGAGTTTTGACATTAAGACCTATGATGGGCGAAGTGCAGGGGAGGTGAGGGACATGGCAGGGTAAAGTGGGGATGACCGCATCATAATCTCAAATCTTTACCATGGAGCAGTAGAGATAAGCCTTAAACGGTGCGAAGTGCAAAGCGTGGGGAGAAAGGAAGTGACATGGAGGAAGGTGGGACCTGACCGAAAATCACACATCTCAGCTTTTAGCTTTTAGTTATAAGCTGCGGGGATTAAATTTTAAAATTTTCACAGTGCGGGAGGAGGGACCCACTGGCCATGTGGCGGAGTTTTTTGTGAATCGGCGAAGGTTTAAGCAGTAAGTGTTACGAATATATCAATGTATTGCGACGACTATGCAATGGGGGGGAACTACTAAGGTGAGGCCGACCTATTGCTTCACAAGCTAAATAAAATATATTGTGGGTTCTTTAAGTGGTAAGTTGTAAATTGCACGATATGCGATATGTGATGCGCTAGTCACTGCAAAGTGTGGAAAGGCGAAAGGTAAGGGAAGTGTGGAATACAAGGGTTTGCATGCGAATTTGGAAATGTGGTAAGGTCGGACGGGTCCCACCAAATTGCATCGGCGGAAAAAATAAGTGTCAGCTATGGATTAAGAGGTAAAGGTTAAAGCTTGCAGGGGGCGGTGTTGCTAATGAACAAATTCCACGCGGGGCTTTATAAAAGGGAAAGTAAAGGGTAAGAGAGGGAAAATGTAGGGAAAGAGGGTAGATGAGATGAAGGATGGTGAAAATGAAGTTTTCTCACCATTTAAGCCTTATCAGCTACATTTTTCCCCTTTCTAATGAATTGAGATGCAGATTGATTACTTTGAAACTCTTTGACAGTCAAGAATGGCCCTCCTTTCTCCCTCTCCCCTTTGTGTAAAGTCACAGGCCAACATTGGCTCCATCTGGGGACAACGTGTTGTTCTTCAGTGCATTGAGAACCTGCAAACCTGCATGCTTGTGCTTTTATTGGGTACATGAAGTCGCAAATGCACACTGATTAGACAAATTTTTATACCAACAGTCAAGTGGACACAAAATGGAAGATGAAATGGAGGATGATATGGAAGATGAAATGGAAAATGCAAACATTGGATGAAACAAAATGGAAAGAGTGGAATATGGTATGGAAGATGAAATGGGAGAAATGTAAACAAAAGGGAGTGCAGTGGAATGACATATACAGTGCAAAGATATATACAGTGAGTTATATTATCCCTCATCAGTGATGAAAGTAAAACTTGAGGAACTTCCCATTTACGGGCGCCTCAAGTATGTCTCCTTCTAGTTTCTCTAGCGCGAAATTATTGTTTCATTTGTCCTCTGCCACCCTGAAAGGACAAAACCACAGGGGGTCGAACTTCCCATGCTTCCCTTTGTTTGCTCGCCCGATATCCCATTACAACACCAAATCCCCAACTTGGATTTATCTATCTTTAGCTCTTTGGTCAAATAAGCCTTTCATTTTTTCTTGATATTCTGCTAGTATGAAGCCTACCTATTCCCGGGTTTCATTCAACTCCACCAACTGATTCATTCTTCGGATAAGTTCATTTAGCTCCTCGCCTCTTTCTTGTAAGAATTGAGCCATAGGTAATGCAAGTTGAATTGGGAAGACCACGGCTCTGCCATACACTAGCTCATAAGGGGACTTTCCTGTGGATCTTTTAGTGGTGATGCGATTTTCCCAAAGTGCGAACTTGAGCTGAGAATCCTAGTTCTTTTGATTTTAATTAATGGTCTTCTTCAAAATCCTCACCAGTGTCTTGTTAGATGATTCTTCCAGCCCGTTTCCCTATGGGTTTTATGCAGTGGAGTGTCCCAGCAAGATGTTGTAACACTGACAAAATTTACAAATTTAACTGACTTGAAATCCTGGGCATTATCTGTAATGATTTTAGTTAGGCATCCAAACCTGGCTATTATGTTATCCTCTAGGAACTTAATCACCACTGAATCAGTAGAATTTCTTATGGGCACAGCTTCTACCCACTTGGTGAAGTAATCTATAGAATTGAGGATCCATTGATGTTGATTTCTAGAAGCCATGTGAATCTCTCCTATGAAATCATTTCCCCACTGCTTGAAAGGTTCTTCAACATGTACTGGGATCAACGAGACAGGTGCATACATTTTCTTTTCAGTGAACGTCTGACACTTCTCATAGGCCTGAGCATGAACATTTACATCACCAAATGTTTAGGCCAGAAGAAACATGCCCTCGGGATCTCGTGTGCGGTGGATTGCCAGCTATAGTGTCTACCACATATCCCTTCATGGAATTCAACCATCACTTCGTCTACCTTCTTCTCTGTTAAACACAATAGTAGGATCCCTGCCAGGTCTTTCCATTAAAGTCACTCATTTGCCACGATATACTTTTGAGACTTCAGCCTTAAGGTGCAGTACTTGGCCTTATCATAGTTAGGAGGACATCTCAACGATAAAAGATATTTCACTATATCTTTATACCATGGGGAGAGAAGGTACTTCACGTGTGTTTTTTGAGTGCAATATTCTATGCCTTGATGTGCACCTGTGCCCTCCTGCGCCTCTCCTCCTGTCATAGACAAATTTATCCCTAGAGCTTGACAGTTGGATTCAGATAATATTTTGGCCAGCCCTTGGCCTTTAATGAGTTTGGTAGGCTTTATCTCTAGTTCATACTCCTGAATCTTGGCTATCCACTTTCCCCTTCTTCCTTCACTATCGGCCTGTACCAAGATATCTTCACCATTTTTGTGGGAACATAGGCAGTTATAGCAGACTGTAATACATATACCCATAATGACTTTAGAGATTTGACCAAGGCATTAGCTTTCTTTTCCAAGATATCATATTTCAGCTCGGCGTCTCACAAGACTTGGCTGAAGAATGCAATGGGTTGCTCATCTCCTTTAGAATTTTTCTGTAAAAGTGTTGCAGCTATTGTGTGAGGAGATTCGAAAGAGACGATCATGAACGGCTTCCCATAATCTGGACAGGCCAGTACTGGAGCTTCTGTAAAGGCATGTTTGATCCTCTTAAAGGAGTCCCTGGATTCAGGGGTCCATCTAACTTTACTATTCTTCTTCAGCATCCCAGTGATGTTTCAGAAAATCTCGGCATAGTTGAGAATGAACCTTCTAAGGAAATTTATTCTTCCCAGGAACACTTGTATCTCCTCCTTGTTTCTTATTATGGGAATGAAATTTATCACCTATACCCTCTTCATATCGATCTTCACTCCTTCCTTAGTTACTATGTGCCCCTGTAAATTTCCTTCCTCCAAGGCAAACATGGATTTCTAAGGATTCAGAGACAGACCATGTCTGCGGAATTTTTCAAAGGTTTAGCGAAGATTCTTGATGTGTTCAGCGTCAGTCTTTGAAAATACGGTGATGTCATCCAGGTAAATCACCACAAATTTGTCCTGCTCTCCTACGAAATAAATTTCCATCGCACGCTGAAATGTAGCACTAGAATTTATCAGGACAAAGGGCATTCGGGTGTACATGAAGGTTCCCCAAGGTATGGTGAATGTCGTCTTCTTGTGGTCTTCCAAGAGCACTGCCACCTGATTGTATCTTGAGAAGCCATTCATCATGGACATGCGGGAGGATCCCACCACCTTTTGTAGGATGTGGTCCATCTTTGGGAGGGGATAGTTATCCTTGAGTGAGGCTCTGTTCAGATTGTGGAAGTCCACACAAAGTCTAATTTCACCTTTCTTCTTTCTTACAGGCACCAGGTTCGCCACCCATATGAAGTATCTTAAAGGGACAATGATATTGGCCTACAAAAACTTTTTTATTTCCTTCTTAATAGCTGGGAGGACAAGGGGGTTGATCTGTCTCAGGTTCTGCTTATGAGGCTTCACATATTATTTCAGAGGTATTTTATGTTATATAATATCTATTTCAAAAGTCTGTAGATCCTGGTATGACCATGCGAAGACGTCTTTATATGATTGGAAAAGACTGAGATATTAACCTTGGTATTCTTCAGGAACCCCTTTTGACAGCTTTATCACCTTCATATCTTCTTCTGTCCCAATATTCACATCCCTTACAGGCTCATCGAGGGTCATTTTTCTAGGATTTACTAGGATGTCATTCTTGTCAAAAAATCTCTCCGATGGCACAAGCCCCCTAGGGATGACATTTCCCTTTAATTGCAGAAAATGGTGTCCGGCCAGTGTTTGTTCCCACTGTAGAAATTATATAACTAATGCGTTATATATCCAAGATTCTCCTGATCATACACTATTTGACTTCATGCATAATACAGAATCTATTCCACTATTGATCATCACATGCGGAAATTAACACAATTGCAAAGCACACATGAAACCATAAAAAAAATCACACATGAACACAGTGTTTTAACGGGAAATCCTGAAGCTAAAAACCCCAACTATCTGTATATAATATATTTCATAGAGATCATGTAACAATCCTCATACAAAGCTGATCATATCAAGCTCTCAGTACAATACGGTCGCTACACACTAATCAGGCCCTGATCTAGCAAATCCATGCATCGATCTCTGCCACCTGCTAGCCTGCCTCTACTGCGCAATCCCTGCTGAAGAATGGCTCTGAATGAACTCGAATCCACCTGTCTTGCACTGCGTAATCCTCATTGGAATCTCCACTGAGTGTTGGATGCAATCACTGAATCACTATAGTCACAACTAATATTCACACTTGCTCTTTCACCTACCTCTCCACTGGTCTCCACTGAAACTGTCCATGCACTATAGTTAACTGATGTATTCTTCAGTTGATTAATGAGTTAATATTTCATGAATTAATTATTGATTAATTCACACCACTCTCACTAGTGTATCAATCAGTTAGACTAGATACAACTAGCTCAACTATGTCTAACTGAGTTAAGTTGAACACAACTCCACCAACTACTTCTACAACTCCACCAAACTCTGTCACATGAGTTCTAACTGAAGTCTCCATGAAATAGCTCCACTAAACCCTCAGGAATAGTGTAATTCCTTCTGTCAGCTCCTGTGCCACATTTGTGCACTTAACTGAAGTGCTCCAAGAGAATAAGATAACGTTTAGAGTCCAAATATTATTAAGAGCTAATAATATTCGACATATCTATTTTTAGACTGGAAATCTAAAAATAGATTCCGCCCAATATTTCTAAAAATAGAAGTCCATCTATTTTTCCAACTTGACCAACCATCCACAAATAGCATCCTGCAACTCATAGAATATGATCGACATGTCTAAAAATAGACTTTGCGCCAAAAATAGCCTTCGGGCCCACTTAGTGAAGGCGACTCTTTTCACTAAGCTCATCATCTTTTTGAATCTCAACACTCCTTCTCAACAGATAGGGATTATCTTCCACCCCGATCCTGTCTCTATGGTATTCGAATTTGCTCCTGGTGAGCACCTTCGTCGGAATATCTGCATCCTAATCCTCCGTAGGAATGTAAGAAAGAAACATGATCTTCCGCTGCACACAATCTATGATATGATGATACCAGATGTCAATATGTTTATATCTATCATGAAATACTAGATTAACCGAGAGTTTAATGCAACTTTGATTATCACAATATATCACAGTAGGATCTAAGTGTGAACCAAACAACCCGACCAGGATATTCCTCATCCATATAGCCTCGCATGCAGCCAAACTTGCTGCCATGTACTCGGCCTTTGCTGAAATGAGTGCCACGGATCTATGTTTCCTGTTGTACCAAGAAAATGTTGTAGATCCGATACTGAATATCCCTCCAGATGTGCTCTTTCTGTCCGTTGGGCTCCCTACCCAATCTGCATCCGTGAAGCCATGCAGCTTCACCTCATCCGACTGTCTGTACCACAATCCATATCCCGATGTGCCTTTGAGATATCTCAATACATGCTTGCTTGCCTTCCAAAAGAGCTTGGTAGGCTTAACCATAGCTTGTGAAATCTGGTTAACAACGTAGCATATGTTCGGTCGTGTATTGACTAGATACATGAGCGAACCAACCAACTGTCGGTAAACAGTGGCATCCACTACCTTTGCCGATGTAGCATCCTCTTTCCTCCAACCACTAGGAAGAGGACTGTCGATAGGCTTGCAGCCTTGCATGTTGAACTTCTCCAGTATCTCCCGGGCATACTTTCCTTGAGACACAAATAGTCCACCCTTCCGCTGCCAAATTTCCAATCCCAGGAAATAATAAAGGAGGCCCAAGTCCTTCATCTCAAACTCCTTTGCAAGATCAGCCTTGCATGAGAGTATCAATTTTTCATCACCTGTCAGTATCAAATCATCTACATAAAGTACAATGATAAGCAACTTACCCTCCACCACAATCTGGTATAGGTTCGGATCCGCCTCACTCTTGTAGAATCCAAGTCTAGTGAAATAACTGTCTATCTGTGTGTACCAAGCACGAGGTGCTTGTTTCAGCCCATACAGCGCTCTTTTGAGCCTGCACACATGTGACTCGCTGTTGAAGATCTCTAAACCTTCAGGCTGCTCTATGTACACCTCCTCCTCAATGACTCCATTGAGGAATGCAGTCTTCACATCCATCTGATGAATGTGCCAACCCATTTGCGCTGAGAGAGCTAGGATGCTCCGTATGGAAGAATACCTTGCGACAGGTGCAAAGGTTTCTTCATAGTCGATCCCCTCAATCTGTGAGAAGCCCCAGGCAACAAATCTTGCCTTGTACTTCTCGACGCTCCCGTCAATAGCTTACTTCACTTTGTAGATCCATCTCGAACCTACCACTGATTTCCCTTCCAGCCTTGGGACAATCTCCCATGCACTGTTTCTGACAATCGAATCATACTCTTCCACCATGGCATCTACCCATGCAAGGTCCTCCACAGCTTCCTCAAAAGAGGATGGCTCTGTCATGATACACTTGCTCATCAGAGCCCTGTATCCAGTAAATCAGTCAGGTGATTGTCTCTGTCTGCACTGTGATGTAGGTGCTCTTACATTTTGCACTGCATCAAGATTCAATCGCTCAGCTTTTGTAGTGCGCTTCCGCCCTCTGATGTTTGGCACTGCATGAGTGGTTTATTCCACTCCATGAACCTCCTCTTGTGGTTGATCCACATCCTGAGGCTCATCCTTAGGAACTAGTAGCTCCTCATCTTCATGCAAGTGTAGCTCCCTCTCAAGCGACAACTTCATGGCTTTCTCCTCATGAAATTTGATATCTCGTCGCACAACAGTCTTCCGACTATCTGGAAAATACACACGATAGTTGTGGGGTGTTTCTATGTACCCCACAAATATCCCAACCTATGTGGTCGGCTCCAGCTTCTTCTTGGCATCCTTCGTCACATGAATGTAAACAAGTGAGCCAAAAATCTTCAAATGAGAAATATCAGGCTTCTTACCAGAAAATGCCTCTTCGGGTGTACTCATGCCAAGTACTCTATGAGGACAATGGTTTTGCACATAAACCGCAGTGTTGCATGCTTCTGCCCACAAGTGTATGGGAAGGCCCTGATCATGCAACATCGCCCGTGCAGCACCCACGATCATTCTATTATTTCGCTCCGTGACCCCATTCTGTTGTGGGTTATGAGGCGCTATGAGCTCTCTTTGAATTCCTTCTGTGTTGCAAAAGTTTTTGAATTCGCCAGAGATGAATTCACCACCATTATCGCTCCTAAGAGCCTTCACCTGCTTCCCCGACTCTTTCTCAACTAGTGCCTTGAACTCACAGAACTTTGAGTACGTCTCTCTCTTCTTCTGCATGAAGAAGATCTAGCACTTACAAGAAAAATCATCAACAAATATCACATAATACATGTGCTTTGTTGTCGAAGCTACTGAGAAAGGTCCACACACGTCTGTGTGAATTCTCTCAAGGATCGTCGTGGCACGACTATCCTTCTCATGAAAGGTGGCTTTCACAAATTTTCCCAAAGTACATCCCTTGCACTGATCTGACTATGCAAGTGTACCTTTGGGAAGCCCAGTAGAAATCTGCTGCAAAATTTTCAAAGCGCCATGGTGAAGATGGCCCAATCTCCTGTGCCACAATTCACCCTCATCCCGGCTCACCACTCCTTCTGCTTTGCCTGCCATTGCTGCGCAGCCATCTACCTGCAATTGATAAAGGTTCTTAACTCGAACCCCTATCCTTCGGGTTTCACCAGTTGCCTTACTGCGCAAGAAAGCCTTTCCCTCGCTAAAGACAACATCATATCCCTTGTCTTCCAACATCGCCACAGAGATCAGATTCTTCTTCAATCCTGGAACATGCATGACATCCTTCAATATGAAAGGTTTACCAGACTCCCTCTCAAAGGAAATGGTCCCGATACCAGTCGCAACGTATCTACCATCATCGCCCATCTCGATGTGCACTCCAAGATCCTTCTCATTCAGATCACTGAACAAATATTTGTCTCTGGTCATATGAAAAGATGCACCACTGTCAAGAAACCACATTGATCCCATAAAACTTGAAACCGAGCATGCGATCAATGAAAAATCAAGCTCAAACTGTGAGGCTAAGGCCTCTCCAATTTCTGCAGTCCGGTAACTTCTTATTTTCTTCTTCTGTGTTTTATCTCGAAAGTAGTAATGTCCTTGTTGATTGGTTGGTGATAGTGTACTTCATATACTTCACCTTGGACAAGTAATAATTCTTGCCTTTCGCATTGGATTGAGAAGGATTTTTCTTCACCTTCCCCTTCCTTGCTTTGGAAGCCAAAGTGAAATTTTCTTCATCTTCATTCTTCGATGAAGATCCATCCCTGGCATCCCGCCTTATCTCCTCCTGCACAAGATCCGACCAAAGTCGCTCCCATCCTAGCAGTTTCTCCTGTCCATTGACAAAGTCCTGTAGCTTATATGCCAACTCTTCGAAAGCCCAAGGAGAGCCAAGATCACCAAGTTCCTCTTCATCTACAGTAACCCCCACACTTCCCAGCTCATCCCTACACTGGAAAAACTTTGTGAGGTACTTGGGTATACTGTCGCCTTTCTTCATTTTTATTTTCCAGAGTTTATCTTTAAGCGCCAAATTCCTCTGGTCGCTTTTGCTTTGGAACAAGTCATGTCAAAGCTTTCCACATCAATAATGGAGAAGCTTTATGATGAAGTCTGGACACTATGTGATCCTTCACACCTTCCAACAGAATCCTTCGACATTTAGCTTTCTTCTTTTGCCATGCGTCAAGTGCGGCAGCATCGCTAGAAGCAGGTTTTGGAATTTCTGCATCTATGAAATCCTTCAACTCATTATCCTCCAACACCACCTCCATCCTGTCCTTCCATGCAATATAATTCAATATGCCCTCAAGGGCATACTCCAATCGCAATCCGTTGAAAGACATCTCAACTTCGACACTAAGAAAACACTGCAACAAATTCGAATTCCACCAGCACAAAACTCAACTGCTTCAATAATTGAAATTGCTCTGATCAATATCGCTCTAATACCATGTAGAAATTATATAACTAATGCGTTATATATCCAATATTCTCCTGATCACACACTATTTGAATTCATGCACAATACAGAATCTATTCCACTCTTGATCATCACATGCGGAAATTAAATCAATTGCAAAGCACACACTAAACCATAAAAATTCACACATATGAACACAGTGTTTTAACAGAAAGCCTGAAGCTAAAAACCCCAACTATCTGTATAATATATGCCATAGAGATCATGTAACAATCCTCATACAAAGTTGATCATATCAAGCTCTCAGTACAATACAATCGCTACACACTAATTAGGCCCTGATCTAGCAAATCCATGCACCGATCTCTGCCACCTGCTAGCCTGCCTCTATTGTGCAATCCCTGCTGAAGAATGGCTCGGAATGAACTTGAATCCACCTGGCTTGCACTGCGCAATCCTCATTGGCATCTCTACTGAGTGTTGGATGCAATCAATGCATCACTATAGTCACACTTTCTCTTTCACCTACCTGTCCTTTGGTCTCCTTGAAATTGTCCATGCAACGTAGTTAGCGATGTATTCTTCGGTTGATTAATGAGTTAATATTTAGTGAATTAATTATTAATTAATTCACACCACTCTCACTAGTGTATCAATCGGTTAGACTAGATACAACTAGCTCAACTGTGTCTAGCGGAGTTAAACTTGAACCATGACTCCACCAACTACTTCTCTGTCCACCAAGCTACGTACGTGAGTTCTAATGAAGTCTCTCCATGCAATAGCTCCACTAAACCCTCGGGAATAGCGTAATTCCTTTTGTCGGCCTCTGTGCCACATGCGGCTGCATGGCCGAAGTTCTCCAAGAGAATAAGATAATGTTTAGAGTCCAAATATTATTAAGAGCTAATAATATTCGACATATCTATTTTTAGACTAGCAATCTAAAAATAGATTCCACCCAATATCTCTAAAAATAGAAGTCCATATATTTTTCCAACTTGACCAACCATCCACAAATAGCATCCTGCAACTCATAGAATATGATCGACATGTCTAAAAATAGATTTTGCGTCAAAAATAGCCTGCGGCCCCACTTAGTGAAGGTGACTCTTTTCACTAAGCTCATCATCTTGTTGAATCTCAACACCCACTTGGTTTTTGGCTCTTCGCTGTCATCCTCAGGGACTGAATCGATCACCATATTTGAAAATTCACCTTTCGTTTCCATGAAACGTTGGACCTGCTCTTCATCTTCGAAAACTTGCTAATGCTTTATGTTGTCTGGAATGGAAGGGCGGTACTGCACTTCAACCTCGTATCTGAGCATAGGATTATGTGGGGGGCAGAAATTACTAGCAGCCACAGCTAGTGATTCTTCCATTCTATTCTTATCCCTTGGTATGAACTGAATATTAAATGCAGAAAATAATTTCTCAAATAAATCACATACCTCATTCATAGGCTCTGAGCCGCAGGTGTTTAGTTTGGCATTGCCTCCTGACTTGTCCCACTACAAGCTCTGAATCTCCAAACACCCTGAGGTTTTGTATGTTCATATTATGCACTGTCTACAACCCTAACGATAGTGCTTCATATTCGGCCACATTATTAGTGGCTTCTAATTCTAGCTTAAAGGAGAGGGGAACCAAGAATCCCTCTAGGAATATCAATAGTACCTCGGCCCCATTGCCTTCTCGTGAATTAGCTCCATCAAAATACAAGGTCCATATCTTGTTTTCCTCACTTCTCATAGGATCTTTCTGTATTATAGGACAAATATTTGTTTCCTACAAGAAATATTCATCCTTCTCAAGCATAAGACAAGAGAGTTCGCCCTTCTTACCATATACCAGAGAATTTCTGGAACCATTGGCTTTGGTGACCATCTTCACGAATCTGGATTCACGATATAACCTTCTTTCCTCCCCACCGAATACTAGAATAGTAGCATAAGTGAGGTCCAGTTTTATGGACCCTCCAATATTGGATCCCCAGGATCTAGACAGCAGCATTCCAAACCAAGCAGGGATATCAGCTACAATGATTTCTGTCACCACACTTTTGGCCGGAATCTGGGCCAGGTTTACTACCAGATCTTTTATCATGCCCAAGAATTTTACCCTCTTGGAATCAAAAGAATATAGATCTTTATAAGGTCTGGTAATCTGCAACCCCAACTGCTCCATGAAAGACAATGGCAATAGATTATGTGAATCCCTGGAATCTAACATGCAATTGTGCAGTAACAGGTCATGAATAACTAGAAACAAATAGAATGGGGGAGTGGTTGATTCCAACTCTTCTACATGAGGTTCGAAGACTACCATGGGTCTTTCCTCTTGGAGATTGAGGTTTTTAGGGAGAGGGCCCACTCTATGGGGTAGCATAAATTTAGACACTTGGGCTTTATATGAAGGCTGCTTTAGGAGCTCGATTAGGGGAATCAGGATCTTGACCTTCTCTAGCTCTTTCTAGAGGTTGAAGGTCGTGGGATATTTTTCTGCAATGACTCCTTTAGACTCCTCTTTATGGTGATCAGGCAGGTTTGAGGCTACAGAAGAGGACTTGGTTTGCAGGAGGATCAGAACCTAGCTTTTTGGAAGTGGAAGCAGTGGCCTTATGATGAGAAAACTCTTCTAAAGGCTTCTTCCCCTTATTGGAAGAACTAGAAGGGGTCTATTCTCTTGGTATTGATTCTTCGTTTTTTCCTTGCACTCGGGTTCTCTTTGTAGAGGACCTGAGGTCATACTTCTTATGGAATTGAGCTTGCATGAAGTCCACAAACTGCCTACAGTAACTATCAATATCTTGATCCTCTTGGGAGACTTCCTTCTCTTCTAGTTCTTCTTGCAAGGTAAGTTCCCCTTCTTCATCTTCTGAATAAGCGAGGAATTGATCTTCCTGGCTTTCGGTGACTTCCTCGATTTTTCCCTCCATTTCCCCTTTTAAGTATAGAGGAGGTTCGATGTGATGTTGTTGCTCCTTCCTTTCCTAATGTAACAATTGTTGAGGGGGCTTCCAGTATTGGGGATTAAACCCACGGTTTGGAATCATTTAGTTAGGATGAGAAGAGGGATTATTAGCCTCCAATTCAAGCTTCACCATCTTGTTCGAGAGGTTATTGATCAGATTATTCATCTCTTCAATTCTATACTTTGGGGATTCCCTTTCTTGATTAGAGGTAGAAGCCTCCACCCTGCCCCTTCTCCTGACCTCATGCTCTATCGTCACTTTGAATTTACCTGTAGAATAAAAGTTTGCTTCTACCTCCAGTGCATTATTCTAGATCTTATTTAGGGATGCAAACTTTCTTTCCCTTAGGGTGAAACCAAATTATGGTTCAAAATCTCCTAAGAAAACCACCTTAGCATATGCTTGTGGAGGCTTTATTTCAGCAGGAAGATTATTATAAAGCTTATTGAACCTCTTTATAAATTCGGTTACATCCTCATTGTGTCTCTTCTTGAGAGCATTGAACTCTATAAGAACATATATGTGGTCCCTCTTCTCTCCCCATTTTAGTGTGAATAAATTCTATATTTATTCCCAAGTGGTGACTACATTATTAGCCAGAGATTTGAACCACTTTCGAGCCTCTCCATCTAAGGATTGGACGAAAAGCCTCAACACCACATCTAGGTGCTCCACATTCACATTCTCATAAAAGGCGTAGAAGTCTTCAATATGTTTCTACACAGCAGTACTATCATCCCCAGTAAACCAGGGCAAGAGCTTTAGATAATCTTGAGGCATGTCATGCAATACTTGAGGAAAATCCAATGGAGCATACTTATTAAGGAGGAAGCCAGGTACAGCCATGAGGGGCGGTGGTGGTAATTTCTGAGGATGATTTGGATGTGGTACAATAGGTATATGCTGAGTAGAGGTTTGGATATTTATCTGTAATGAGCTCTGAAGTGATGTAACTTATTTGACTTCTTCAGCCTCTCAGGTAGAATTCAGAGGAGGCAAAGAAATATCAACGGATCTGGCTTCGTCTTTTATATATGAACTGGCTAAAGCAGAGGCTTCTGGAGGGTACTCAAGTACACGGGTTGTAGAGTCAGGACCATAGATATCAACTTTCTGGGAAGGGGGAGGTGAATCTTTTAGAGAAAATGAGGGTAGGTCAGCCTGGATGGGTTGCTTCTCCCTCCATATTCTCCATAATATAATATTTTCAAGATCAGATATGGAAGAGGTTCTCTACTGAGAAGTATCTAATTAGGTATGAGGTCTGGTGTAAGCCAAGATTACGCTTGATTTGAACTTTGATAACAGTGGAGTCTCCAAGGTGAGGGCTATGCAACTCTCAACCCTTCGTGCTCACCTGATTGAAGGGTGAAGATAATTTCGTACCCCGGGGAAAGGTTTTCTAATTCGCTCCTCGGCAACGGTGCTAAAAATATGTTGTAGCTCCTAGAGACAGCGTTGAGTTGTGAAAGACCAGTGCCTATGACATCTTAAAAATCAGAGGTTGAGTGTGAATAATTGTATAAAATGCCTTTGACAAAACATGGAATAAGAGAACAATGGTTTTGTTGGTTCATGGATGGAGAAGAATTCAGAGTCGATTCATGTGAATTCCCTATACTGTGAGAAATGGGCCAAGTATAAAACAATGAGCAGAAATATTGAAAATATGCAGAGGCGTTGAGGGAGAACGGAGAAGGAACCCACGAGAGACAGGCTTAAGAGATTTAAGAATCTTCCCCCTATGAACTTAGAGGAAACGAACATGAATGAAATCGTGGAGCTCGAATTAAGGGAATTCATCAAGTTTAATACATGAGTGTTAACACCTGAGCGTTATATAGATATGAATTCATGAATAAAATTGCAGATCACCGGTAGCTACATTATAGGAACCAACAAGCAGAATAGCATGAAAGATGATTACACATGAAGAGTAGATTACTGAAAACAAAAGAAAACAAATACATACTGTTGATTGCTCCATCTGGAATCCAAATATCAGCTCTATATTCACATTAATTTTAAGTAGCTCTCCCAAATATGTGTCCTAGAGCACAGGGAGAACAATCATACAAAACTTCAACCAAATTCTTCAAAATTCCAGAACCTTTGTTTCATCTTATAACTCACTACATATAGAGTTATCCCTAAGGGTTTCTGACTGAATATTCTGTCATGATTGACCCACACATGTGAAACCAAAATATCCTAACAAACTATCAGAGCGTGCTTCAAGAAATTGCTCCTACAACAGAAAAATCAAAACATGATGGGTAAAATCGGGATTTTACCAGCAAAACATCATTATCTAACAATAAAATAAGAAAAAAAATTAGCCACTGAGGCCAAATTCTAGAATATTCAAATGGGTGATGAGAAGTGGCAGATGATGTATACTTCATTATGTGATTCCATGTGTTGTTTGGCATCCTCCACTCTCTGAATCTCATGATTTCCACTAGCTACTACGGAACAGCCAGTTGTGTTGTGCAAATTGAATTCTTTGGTGGGGAGCTATTGGAGGGACTGTGTAACCTGTGACCGAGTGCTTTGTTAGCCACCTATAAAATTTGTCATATCAAATGGTGGCTAAAATATTTTTTAAATCCTTCAAGAAACAATTCATTTCCAAAATTGTGAGTTCTTGAATTCTTGTGATGATCTTTACCCTCTAAAGTCAATCTTCACTGTTGTTTCCCACATAATTCTGAAAAACCAGTTGTTTACCAAAGGAAAAAACTGCTCATGAAGTTCCATTTTCCCTCATTTTCCCTTCTCCATTTTTCCTCTCCATTTCACCCATAAACCCTTTCATTTACCTCTCATTCCCTTGAAATCCCCTTTAAAGCCTTGTAAAATCCTTTTATAAGGTTTAAAACCCCTTTTTACTCTTATCGAAACCTTCAGAAACCTCTGAAAAACCCTCATTTTTGGCCTAAAAACCTTAATTTTCCATAAGGCCTTAAGCCCTTTTCGGCCTTAAGCCCCAGCCCCTTTTTCCGCATATAACCCGCGCTAAGACCAGGTGCTAAGCGCTTAATCGCATCGCAAATTTTCATTGCAATTTTATGGTTTTTGGCCTCCAGCCGATGCGATCGATTCTCCACCGTTGATCTTCCCTATTGCGCCCAGATCCAACGGTCCATATCGTTCCCCATTCTAAACCCGCCATTCTGCCTTTTCCCTTCATGGTTAAATCTCCACTGTCGATCTAGTTTTTAGATCGACGGCTCTCGCTCCATCGCATAATCGGCCATCGCAAATACCTTTATCCGGTTCCTTTGACCTCCGCCGATTGTGATGTCTCGATGAGATCTCAGTCGTTGAATCCACAAGAACCAACAGCTCAGATTTAATTGTGCTCCATCATAAACCCTCCACCATCGCGCCCGACGATTAAATCTCCACCATTGATCTCTGAAACCGATCCAACGGCCAGTGCTTAATCGCGCATCACAAAATCAAAATCCTCATAGTTTTGACCCCTTTCCTTTTCTCTGATGCGATTAAATCCTAACTATTCATTCTGCCAGATCCAACGGTCTGCGCTTCATCGCATCGCACTCATGCATTCCGTAAGCCCTCCGACATTAACCCGTTGATTAAATCTCCACTGTTGATCTCTCCTAGATCTAACGGTCCGCGCTCAATCGCATCGGCACATTTCATTGTTACTTTACCCTTTTACCTCCTACGATGTGATCGTGCGATCAAATCTCCACCATTGATCATTCTTAGGTCCAACGGCCCACAATTCTTCCACTTTTTTAACTCCGCCCTTCTCTGTGTCCTCCATCGGTAGATCTCGGTCGTCGATCCTCTAGATTTGACGGCTCCCATTGATTCCTCTCTTCCGCCCTTATATAAAAGGTGGGCCCTTTCTTCTCTTGTTTCTCCACCATTTTCCTTTGAAACCTTACCATTCCTGTATATTTTTATTTCCCGAAAAAAGGTTTTAAAGTGAATCCTGACCATCGATCTTCGAATATCTAAGGCCATCAGGCCCCATTCTTCCGCCTGTTTCCTTCCCCTTTCATTTTTTCATATCCGCTCCTTTTTTCAATTATAACCATTTATCAAAGGAATTTAACGATTGGATAGCCTATTTCATCGTCCACTGCACGCCAATTTTCACTGACGTCACTTGGACCCCGCATATACTTTACCCCGCAGCTCTTCATCCATCGCACTCAAATCCGCACCGTTGGATCTAGATCCTCCAATCCAACATCCCAGAATCAATTTCGCATAAATTTTGAGCCCTTCCCACAGTGCGCAAATTTTACATGATATAGGTGGTTTAATAAATCCATGTGTCGAACGCAAACCTATATCACGTTCCAAAATCCAAAACCACATTACCATCCAAACGCAACGCGAAAAACCGTTGTCGGTTTTCCGCTATACCACTTCCCTTCATTAACATTACTTTTTCATATTTTAATCTTAGCCGTCGATCTCTGAGATCGGAAAGTCCGGTTTTAATCTTGCCCCCATTCCCTTTTCACCCAAATCTCTCCCAAAAGACTCGATCGAGCAATCTCCGCCATTGATTCTGCTAATCCAACGGCTCCTATTCACTCCCGCACCCAAAACCTCCAAAGCAGTTTAACCTATCCTCGCAGGATTTTATCATAACTTTGTTCGTTTTTTGCAAGTTTTAAAGG